>CM076576.1:131561997-131658013 GCA_034641835.2 Pinus albicaulis
ATGGAAGCCTTAGAAGCAGCGATGAAGAAGCACAACATCAATTTGGAGCACTCTTCACGCTCATCTTCAGGAATGGAACTTTCTGCTTGTGGTTGTCAAGCATCAAGATCTAGTTATGCATTAAATGTATCTTCTTATTCTCATTCTCATGAGTGGCTCATTAATTCTAGAGCTTCTTACCACATGGCCAAAAATAAAGCCATGATTTCTTCTTTAAATGATTGCAACACCAAACATATTTATGTTGGTGATGATAGATATCTTAGTGTTGTTGGATCTGGAACCATTCATCTAGATAATGGTCAGTTTAATGATGTACTATGTGTTATGTTATCACCAAAAAAAAAAAAAAAAATTCAAAACATCATTCTAACAAGATCACTTAGGTTCATGGGTCAAATTAGGGTCTTAGGAGTCATTTCTTGAGTTTGAGAAAGGGAAGAAATAATTTTTTTATAAGTTTGAGCCTACCCTAGTGTTTAAATAAACTCATTTTTAAGGTCCTTCATGTCAAGTCTTTCATCATTTTAGGATTCATTTCATTTCCCAAAGTTTTAGTATCAAAACAGCCCAATTAGCCAAGAAACCGCAGTTTCATAGTGCATCATGTTGAAAAATGTCATTTTGTGCTACGAAAGCGTTGATAGTGTCGTAGTGCAGACAACAAAAATTACACTACAAGCACTATGAATTAAGCGCGGTTTTGTAACTGTCTTGCCAGTTGAGCTATCAAATGTTAGAAACCATTGGGAAAGGGGTAAGTTAGAGGTTTTTTGAGTCATGTAAGGATGGAATTGAAGTACACACCCACGTTTGTGGTCATCATGGTCAGTGTTAGCCACCTATAAAATTTGTCATATCAAATTGTGGCTAAATCATTTTTTGAAGCCTACATGAGACAAGTTTTATTGCAAAATTGTTAGTTCTTGAAGTCTTATGAAGGCATCTTACCTTTTGATTAATCTTCACTGTTTTTTCCCTTCTAATTCTGAAAATCTGTTGTTCTCATGAAGAAAATATTGTTGCAAAAAATCCATTTTTCCCTCATTTTACCTCCCCTTTTCACTCAGAAATCCCTTCATTTTTATCCCCTTTACTCTCATAAAATTCCTCTATTTTTCCTTTATTCCCCTCTTCCCTTCATAAAAACCCTTTTATAAGGTTTTAAAACTCATTTTTAAACCTTATCGAAACCCCCAAATCCATTGAAAAATCCTTGAAAAATCATTAAAAATAGTCTTTTTAACCATGGGCCTAAGCCCCTTTGGGCTAAGCCCTAAACCACTTCCCCACCATATACCCTAGTGCTGGAACCAAGCACTAATAGTCCCGAGTGCTTATCGCATCGGAAAATTTCAATGGGCGCAAGTATTTTTACTACATAAACTTCTGATGCCGATTGTGTAAGATCTTGTTTCGGGGATATCTCTAAAACAAGGCAAACTCCAACCAAAGATAGACTGGGAGGGAATTTACCGGATATTCCGCCTCTGAAAAGAGGACGAGATCTGGAGGTTACCTGGCCCTTTCCAGACTCTATCTAAGAGTGAAAGATAAACACACCAAGTGGTATAAAACTAGAATGCTCAAGAATATATATAAATAACAGTGCAGCAGACATGTAATAGCAGAGAAAGAAAATACGGAAACTCATCCAGAAACATAGAGAGGAAACACTAAGCCATTTTATTAATATAAGAAATATAATGAAGTACAATAGGTGATCAGAGTGATGGCACCTAATCTTGCCCAAGGCAAGTGAAGAAACACTCTCAGAAAATACAGGAAATGGTTGCTCTATGAACTGCGTCCTAGCTGCTGGAAAACTGTTGTGTAACTGCTACTACTGGAATGAACTGAAGACTAGGGGTTGATCCCCTTATCATAATGATCTGAAAATCTACAATCCTCCTCTACTCACCAATCTCGACAAAACCCAGAAACCATATCAAAAATAGCCGACCCCCGAAAATCACCAGAAAATATCTCCTCAGGGAATTACGTTGGCCTCCAAGGCTCTGCACAGAGGCTAAATGAGAATAGCTGAAACACCACCTCAAACTCCACCAAAATCCTCCTATGGGAAAAGTTTGATCCTCTGCTCAAAATCTCGACTAAATCTCCTACAAAAATCCCGATCCAGAGCACCTCCAAAATGGACTACGTCCTCTCTCCCAGTGACTACGCAGTCTCTAAGAAAGCCCAGCTTCGTAGCAAACCCAAACAAAAAAAACTCTCACAAAATACTGAAGGAAAAACCTTGCCCGAGCAGGCACTCAAATTCCCTTGGGGCTAAGGGTGAGATCTCCAACCGAAGACACTCAATGCACTAAACAGTGTTGCAGACAAGCTAAACAGCCAGCGTGCTCAAGAAGACAAAACATCTAGCTCAATATCATCAACAACAGGATCATTGAAATGAGGAGGCTCCTCCATCTTTTATAACTTTGGTTTCCCTCCAAAACCCCAACGTAGCCTCTCTCTCCTCCACATGCTCATCCTCATCTATACAGAAGCTTCTAGAGCGTACGTGGGCCCCCTTCTCTACGTGGTGTTTGGCCCCCTTGGCTCCCCCCTTAAGTCACATTGTTGTGCTACTAGGAGGGTGTTTTATTCCATCTAAGTTAGTTAGACCCTCTCCACTCACTTTTTATTTATCTATAAACTATAGACGGCAAAACTGAACAAAATTGAATATTCCAATTAATTGTCGCTAATTAGGAATATTACAGTCTCCCCCAGCAAAATGTTGCTTGTCCTCAAGCAACTGAAGTGATGGATGCTACAAAATCTTCTCACTCTCCCAAGTGGCATCCTCATCCAAAAAATTCTTCCACCTCACCAAGAATTCCTGGACCGTCCTACTCCGTAACTACCTCTCTCTGGTATCAATAATGGCCTTTGGCTGCAACACCAAGTGCCCCTCATCATCTGTAGGTGGTAGCTCCTCTGTCACTGTCACCTGCTACCCTAGCGCCTTCTTCAGGCATGATACATGGAAAACATTATGGATCTTGCTACCTTGGGGCAGCTCCAACTCATACGCAACCTGCCCAATCCTGCCTATCACCCTGTATGGCCCGTAAAAGTGAGGCTTGAGCTTCTCAGCTCCCTTCTACTTCAACGATGACTGTCGATATGGCTGTAATCATAGGTAGACCAAGTCCCCTACCTCAAACTATCTCTCCACCCGACCTCTGTCAGCATACAGCTTCTGCTGGTTTTGTGCTGTAGCCATATTTTCCTTGAGAGCTCGAAGGATATCCTGACTCTCTTGGATCCAAATCTTGGCTCTAGGAGCCTTGCTAGCACTGAACATCACATCAGCAAAAGATAAGGAATGGTACCCATACAAAGCATAAAACGGTGACATACAAATGGACATGTGATGTGTCGTGTTGTAGCAGTACTCCCCCAAATGCAACCATCTCAACCATGCTCACTGCTGCCCAGTGACATAGTTACGCAAGTAGCCCTCCAGCCACTCGTTAACTATCTCCGTCTGTCCATCTATCTGGGGGTGATAACTAGTACTCAGTGTCAACTCCGTCCCCACCAGTCGGAAAATCTCCTGCCAAAATCTTCCCATGAAACGGCTGTCCTTGTCACTGATGATGGTCTTAGGAAGACCATGCAACCTGAAAACCTCTCTGAAGAACATCTCGGCCACCTATGTTGTTGTGTAATGCACAAATATGGAAAAAAAGTGTGCATATTTTTTCAACCGACCAACGACGACAAAGATACAATCCTTGCCCTGCACCATGGGCAACCCTGTGATGAAATCCATCGATATGATCTCCCATTTCCCTTCTAGAATGGGAATAGGCTGCAACAATCCTGTGGGATGGCTCATCTCCCCCTTGTTCCTCTGACAAACATCGCACTCCCTGATGTGTTGGAGTATGCCCTCCTTGAGGCCCTTCCATGAGAACCTCTCTCTAATGGCCCTGTAGGTTTTGGTAAACCCCTGATGGTCTGCCAATGGATAATCATGCGATGCCTGGAGTATTTTCTTCTTAAGCTGAGATCCCTCAGTCAAGAAGACCCTGTCCCTGTAGTAGATGATCTCATTAACCACCTTGTACTTATCATCTGCCACCTGTCCATCTAGCACCTCACATGAAAATCTGTCCTTGGAGTACTCCACTAAAATTCGAGCTCTCCAATTTGTATCCAATCTCATAAGAGATAACGTGGCTGGTCTACGTGAAAGGGCATCTGCTACCACGTTATTCTTACCCTTGACATACTCAATGTCAACTTCGTATGCTTGGATCTTACTGATCCACTTCTGTTGCCTCTCCTGTAGCTGCTTCTGCTCCAAAAAGAACCTGAGGCTGTTGTGATCAGTCCTCACCCTGAACCTGTTCCGTACCAAATACTGCCGGAATTTGGCCAAGGCATGCATGATGGCCAACATCTCCTTGTCTTATATAGAATACAACCTCTCATGTGGAAGGAGAATCCGACTCTCAAAGGCTATAGGGTGTCCTCCCTGCAGCAATACTGCGTCGATCCCCTCTCCCGACACATCACACTCCAAGACAAATGGCTGCGTAAAATCTGGCAATGCAAGCACTAGGAAGCTACTCATCACCTCCTTGAGCCTATAAAAGGTTCGCTACACTGTATCTAACCAACTGAATGCCCCCTTCTTCGTCAAATCAGTAAGGGGTACAATAAGCTGTGAGAAACCTCTGACGAACTTCCTACAATAGGTACATATCCCAATGAACCCTCGAAGTTCCGTCACGTTCCTCGGCTTCGGCCAATCTCTGATGGCTCTAATATTCTCCTCATGGACTCTCACTCCATCCACTCCAATGATGTGACCCAAATATAGCATCTCCGTCATCTCGAACTCACACTTGGAGAGCTTAGCATAGAACTGTTGCTCTTCCAAGATGCATAGTACTGCCTCTATATGCTGGAGATGCTCCTCCCAAGTCCTGCTATATATGAGTATGTCATCGAAGAAGACCAATACAAACTTCCTCAGATGACTGCATAAGATATGGTTCATGCAAGACTGAAAGGTGGCTGGTGCATTGGTCAGCCCAAAAGGCATAACCAAAAACTCAAAGTGCCCATAATGACACCTAAAGGCAGTCTTGGGAATGTCATGTTCCCTCACATGAATCTGATGGTATCCTGATCTCAAATCAATATTCGAGAAGAACTTATCTCCTCTCAGCTCATCCATCAACTCATCGATCCTGGGTATAGGGTACCTGTTCTTCAGGGTCTTCTTGTTCAGGGCCCTGTAATCAATGCACATCCTCAGGGTGTCATCCTTCTTCTTCACCAACACTACGGAAGAAGCAAACGGGCTCGCGCTTGGTCTGATGTGCCCAAGAGCCAGCAACTCCTGGATGGCCCACTCAATCTCATCCCGATAGGCTTTGGGATGCCTATAGGGGGTAGTGATCACTGCCTAAATACCCTGCTCAAGCTCAATGGTGTGCTCAAAACCTCGGTCTAGTGGCCAACCTGGTGGTATATCCCCAAACACTACATCGTGCCTGTCAAGGATGGCCTGTATATCCGGATGAACTGCTCGACTGATGGTCTCTGCCTCTGATGCCTGCAACTCAACTACCCACTCTATGTCTCCCTTCTGGAATTCTACCTCCATTCGGTGTGCCGAAACTGTCTGAGGTGGGTAAGTGTGCATCCCGTGGATTTTCTCATGCTTCCCGGTCTTCTTGTCATCCCACTTCATCTCTAAGGCCTCCCAATCTGTGGTGACCTTCCCCAGAGTAATCAACCACTGAACACCCAATACCACATTGGTATCTAGTATGTTGACCAAGAAAAAGTGATCAGTCGTGGTATAGGTACCCATCGTCACTGCCAACTCTGGAACATACTGAGCACACTACATCGTCTAGGCTCCTAGGACCAAGACTTAAAATCCATCAAAGCTCTCGATTGGTATACCTCTCCGCTCGACCATCTATGCATCAATGAAGTTGTGGGTTGCCCCACTGTCAACCAAAACTGACACTCGTTGGCCACGTACTGTCCCTCGTACACGCAGCGTCAAATACTTGGGAACTCCTCGCAAAGCTGCAAGGGTCCCTCCTGTGGGTGCAAAAGTTGCACCTCCTGTCCCTGGAGGTGGAGGCAGCAACTTATCCTGGGCCATCTGACTATATTCTGCCTCCTCATCATCCTCCTCATCCTCTTCCCCGCTATCATCGGAGAAGACCTCAATGAAGTGTGCTTTTCCAGCAGCACACCTATGCCCTAGTGCCCACGCCTCCTGACAAGTGAAGCACAACCACTTCTTCCTCAACTCCCTCCTGGTATCATCATCTATCTGCGCCCGTCCCAGATTCCCCTTTGGAGGAGGAACCCTCACATCCTTCCCCTTAGGTTGGAAGCCCTGTCTCTGGGGGTAAGGTGTCCGCATCCTGGGCAATGCATCCTGTAAGTCCCTGGTCCTGCTGATAGCATCCTGAAGTGTAGCTGGTCTAGTAGGTCTAAATAGACCTCGAAGTGGCTCTACCAATCCCTCCACAAACATGTAGATCATCCATGTCGCGGATAGATCTGGCACCATCACCGAAACCCTCAAGACATATGAAATGTATGTCTCTGGGCTCCCTGTCTGCTTGAGCCTCGTCAACTCAACAAAATGTTGTTCGGGATCCCTCCAGTCAAAACGCTCCATTAACCTCCTAGTAAACTCGGCATATGTAGTCACTATAGAGTGTCCGAGTGTAACCATCCCATGGAACCACCAGTCCTGGGCCTCACCATCTAAATTTAATGTCGCCACCTTGATGGCCTCCGTCTCCGACATCTGGTTAAGCTGGAAATAGATTTCCAACTTCTCCACCCAAGACTTTGCCGAACTGTTTGATGATCCATCAAACGTAGGCAAATGGAATCTGCTAGATGTGCTGTGGGAATCTCCATCATGGTAATGTCGGTGCCCTCTATGATGGTCGCGGGGTCTACTGTCCCGCTGGAGCTGAACAAAATCTCAGAATGAGAGATCATCCCTAAAATCCTACCCATAGGCCTGATACTCTGCAAAATACTCGCCCATGTGTCCGGGCTCTGTCTCCTACTGGGCTCCTGCCCCTGTGTTTGCTCCCAAGAAAGTGGGCATGGTGGAGCGGGTGGGTGCACGTGAAGCCATCCGCTGAGGAGTATCACACTGAGCAACACCATGCTCCGGAAAATGATGGGATGTACCTGATCCCTCTCCTACCTGGAAAACTCGTGGGGCCTCACGCTTTCTAGCCTCTACAGCGGTGAATCTCTGACCCATCACCTCAATCTGTTTAGCTAGATCTTGCACCGATTTGAGGAGTGCCTCCCCAAACTGTTTTGCCTCCGTGTCATCTGCCATCGACCCTCTCTGCTCTGAATCTAATACAAGATCCTCCTGTTCTGTGTCTATCACAGGCTCTCTCTCCTGCTCTGTGTCCACTACCCGAACACAGTCTCCCTCTCCGTAGGTGTTCTCCAACCTACACTCACGGTCTCTGTAATTCATGCCTCTATAAAAAATATATGGTCTCCTCCCCGATGTCATAGACCACAGGCTGAGCCAGAACTATGCTCTAATACCACTGTAATATCCCATTTCAGGGATATCTCTAAAACAAGGCAAACTCCAACCAGAGATATACTGGGAGGTAATTTACCGGATATTCCACCTCTGAAAAGAGGACAAGATCCAGAGGCTACTTGGCCCTTTCTAGACTCTGTCTAAGAGTGAAAGATAAACACACCATGTGGTATAGAACTAGAATGCTCAAGAATATATATAAATAACAGTGTAGCAGACATATAATAGCAGAGAAAGAAAATACAGCAACTCATCCAGAAACATAGAGAGGAAATGCTAAGCCATTTTATTAATCTGAGAAATATAATGAAGTACAATAGGTGATCATAGTGATGGCACCTAATCTTGCCCATGGCAAGTGAAGAAACACTCTCAGAAAATACAGGAAATGGCTTCTCTATGAACTGCATCCCAGCTACTGGAAAATCGTCGTGTAGCTGCTACTGCTGGAATGAACTGAAGACTAGGGGCTGATCCCCTTGCCACAATGATCTGAAAATCTACAATCCTCCTCTACTCACCAATCAAGACAAAACCTAGAAACCATATCAAAAATAGTTGACCCCCAAAAATCACCAGAAAATACCTCCTCAGGGAATTACGTTGGCCTCCAAGGCTCTGTGCAGAGGCTAAATGAGAATAGCATAAACACTGCCTCAAACTCCACCAAAATCCTCCAATGGGAAAAGGCTGATCCTCTGCTCAAAATCTCAGCTAAATCTCTTACAAAAATCCCAATCCGAAGCACCTCCAAAATGGACTGCGTCCTCTCTCCCAGTGACTGCGCAGTCTCTAAGAAAGCACAGCTCCGCAGCAAACCCAAACAACAAAACCTCTCACAAAATACTGAAGGAAAAACCTTGCCTGAGCAGGCACTTGAATTCCCCCGGGGCTAAGGGCGAGATCTCCGACCGGAGACACTCAATGCACTAAACATTACTGCAGACAGGCTAAACAGCCAGCGTGCTCAAGAAGACAAAACGTCTAGCTCAATATCATCAACAATAGAATCAATGAAATGAGGAGGCTCCTCCATATTTTATAATGTTTGTTTCCCTCCAAAACCCCAACATAGCCTCTCTCTCCTCCACGTGCTCATCCTCATCTGCGCAAAAGCTTCTAGAGTGTACGTGGGCCCCCTTCTCTACGTGGTGTTTGGCCCCCTTGGCTCCCCTTTTAAGTCACATCATTGTCCTCCTAGGAGGGTGTTTTATTCCATCTAAGTGAGTTAGACCCTCTCCACTCACTTTTTATTTATTTATAAACTATAGACGGAAAAACTAAAAAAAATCGAATATTCCAATTAACTGTCGCTAATTAGGAATATTACAGATTGGCCCTTTTTCTCTATAAACCCCGGTTCCTTTATCTTTTTCATATATCCAAAGCCCGCAATCGAGCACTTAAACGTATAAATAAACCCTCCCCGATGCGTGCCTTCCTTTGTATTTTGTTTAGAAACCCCAATTTTTATATTATAATGTGACCCGCCTGTTCATTGGTTAAACCCATTCCCGACCGTTGATCATAAACCAATCAAACAGTCTACGAAATCTCGCATCATAAGATTTCATTGGGCGCATTTTATATTTTATTCACCCCCTCCCGATTGGCGGTCTCCTGATGGATCCTCAGTCGTTGATTTCCTCCCACCAGATCCAGATCTCACAACTCTTATCACTCCATCCCAAAGCCCATCCCCCACCTGTGACCTCCTCTGATTTATCCTCCACTGTCGATCTGATCCTCAGATCGACGGCCCACAATCAATCGCATCGGTACTCTTCTATCTTTTTCCCCTGCCGATCGCAAAGCTCCAATTGCATCTGGGCCATCCCTGCAATAAGATCCGATGGTCCAGATATTTCCTCGCCACCTTGGTTAAAAATCATGAACCCCGTTGTGTAATGTTTATTCGGTGAATCTCAATCGTTGATCTGTACAAATCAATGGCCCACACTGACCTTTTCCTCCGCTTCATATTTTATCTCTTTATCCCACAGATCAAATCTCCACCCTTGATCTGTTTCATCTAACGACCCAGATTAATCCCAATAGGCCCAACTCCCTGGGTCCTACCCTTTCCCCAGATCAGATCTCAGCTGTTCATCCTTGATCTAATGGTCCTGATTAAAACCGCCCCACATCTTATCGCCCACGCATCTATCCTTTATCATGCTCTTTCCACGACGATCAGATCTAGGACCTCAGATCTGACGGCTGACATGCATTTTCGCGTAACTTTAAGCCTGAATGATAATTCCTAAAATTCAGGTGATATAGGCATTTTTGAAAGGCCACGTGTCGGCCTCTAACACATTTCGCGTTCAAAAAGGTGAAACCACCTGTCTGCCTTTTCGTCGCGTGATACCACTGGTTTCCTTGACCAAAACCACCCTTCCCTTTTTACACTGTGACCCATCGCATTCCTCCTCCGCCGTTGATCTCTGCAGATCAACGGCTCACATTCAATCTCGCATTTCTTAATCGCCCTCCGCCCATCCTCCAAGGGCCTTCTTAGATCAACCATCACTGTTGATCTCTGTGGGCCAAACTAATCAGACGGTCCAGAATCATCCGGGAAACCCCAAATTTCCTTTCAATACATTTTCCTTTGCCAAAGGATTTTTCACTCATTTCCTTTGTTTTTCTTCCATTTTCTGATAGTGTAGCCCCTCTACATTATTTTTCTTCAGTTGATCTTGACCGTCGATCAACACAGATCAATAGCCCAGACTTAATCCCTAGCATCATTCATCCAACCGCCTCCCTTTTAATCTCTGCAAGCAATCTCCACCGTTGGATGCTTTCATCCAATGGCCGCAACCTAACCGCAGCCTCCAAAGTATTCTGACCCAAATAACGCAATATTTTCTTAATATTTTTTGTTTGTGTGGGTTTTAAAGGTTTTTCAAATGTTTTAAAGGAAAAATAAAAGTCGAAGATGACGATCCTCCAGGCTTTCATTTATCAAAGAGTATCCACCTACAGGGTTCAACACCACGTTTCATCAGTGCATCATGAGCACTGATGCCATTCTAAACCCTTTGCGTACCTGCACATCAACAAGACACAGCAAAGATTAATTGAAACAGAGAGTATCAATGTTGAATATCAAATCAAACCAGAGATGAAGAATTGAAGCTGATTTACACAGTTTGGGTGGATTACGGCTAAAATCGACAATTAAAAGCCTAATCCACTAAATTAAACACAGTTGAAGAACAGAAGACATGAAATTAGGATGAATTAAGCCTAACGCACAAAGTTAAAGCAAATTAACAGTGTTTAAAGAAGGACAAAGCAATTCAAAAAACCAAGAAGTCTCCACTGCCACATCAGAGGCTAATTGATTCCTCACCGGCTACCAAAAGGCCACCTATAGCCTCAAAGCATTCAAAAGAGGCATAGCTATTGCTGAACAGAGGATATTAGCATAAAGACAGTTCAACAGTTATTTCGAGCCAAAGAGACTTATTGCAAAATATCAGCAAAGTTATTACAAATATGACACAGAGCCTTAAAGTCAATAAAATCTCCTCAGCGAGCTTAATACTTAATGTAAAACAATTAATACAGAGGAAATATCTGTTATCTTCTCCATTGAGCCCCTCAAAATATGAGAAGCATTAAACTGTATTAATTGAACCCATAGATATTTTCTATCATCCACCTCCTCATTTTTTCTATAAAATCTTCTTGAGGATCTTATTGTAAAGGGTTGGTTACAGAAATTTGAAATATGCTTGTGCTCGAAACTTTCTACATGTAAATAGTGTTCAAAGGCTCTTGAAGCTTTGTTTGTAGTCAAATGAGTTAGGCTAAGAAGTGAAGATGATTGCTGAAATAAAACATTGGACTTGAAGAATGTAACTAGATTGACATCAATATACAAGTTGATCCTTGGGATCCTGGTATATATCACTGGTGAAGTGCTTCTTTCTATGTTATTGTTTTCCTTTCATGTATGCCATTTTGTCCATTATTTTCTGATAAAGAAAAACAAGCATAGAGTTAGGACTTACTGTTTACAGTACCCTTCTCTGACTGATAAGCTTTATCTCAATGTTTTCCTCCAAATTGTTTATTTAAGAATGATTCAATACAGTTCAAGCAGTTAGGAATGCTGGCGTTCCCTCATCCTACTAGTTACTTTAAACATTGTTCTTGAACGTTATTTTCATTATTTTCTTAGTAAAGTTAGACTAGAAAAGTGATGGTGTGCCCTATTTTCTAGCTTCTTTCTCCAAAGGTAATTTTGAAATTTTCTCTAAGTGTATGCTGAAAGCAGTTCAGATTTAAAAGTATCTTATTTGATCTTAGGCTGCACTTTTTTTTCCTTATTTGTTTTCATCCTTTCTGAAAGTAATTATGTGGATTACTGGATTGTTTGTCTGTTGAGTTAGCTTTAATACAAACTTGTCCAAAGAAGTCTATGGTTAGCCCTGTCCTTTGGTTGGTTTTAAAAAGTTACTTAAAAGGCTTTTCTTTTTTGGACAGACTGATGAATCCTAGTTGAAATTATTGTCTATTTCCACCCCTTCAACACTTTTATTGTTTCCATTCCATCATTTAATCTCAATGATATTGTGATATAGATGACTTTCCCCTTGGACCACTCTTGAAATTGTTTCACAATTAAACCCTTTTATGACTCCATAGCCCAATGGACTTAAAACCAACGTTAGATCTATCTTATCAGCCCAAGCTTGTTTTGATTTCTTGCAACTTCACACCTTTGGAGCTCTTTCATTTAGGACTTTCCACTCAACTAATAATCATGCTCAACCATCCAAAACAAACAAAAAACCCTTGTTCTTAATAACTAGCCTAATATCATTACCCAAAAGACTTAAAGATAAATCAATATTTGCACTTATTAGAGAGATCCCTCTCTGGATTCAGGAGGGCTAGATACTGGAATCCCAAAGTGGTTCAAGTGTTCTCTCTGTAGTGTTCTCTCTATAGTTTGTATTTTCCAATATTGTAAATTACAGGGAGCTAATATTTCTGGCAACTCCGCTGGGGAAATTTCTGAGCAAACTTCATCCTACATAATTTGGAACCTCAAGAAACCTCTTGATTTAATGACATTTGGTGTATTAACTAGTTGACCCATCAGGCATAATATTTCTGGCTAAACACTCAATGTTCAGTGAGTAAAAGCAACCCTCTTCAAGCACTACCAAGCAAATGGTAATCATGATAAAACTTATTTGAATCAGTGACAAACTAAGGAAACCTTAGGATTCTCATAAGAGCTTATCAAACCTTGAACGACCAGCTAGCTTAGCCATAAGAGCAGACTGTCTTTGTCTCATCACCATAGCTAAGTGTTGGAACAGATTTATGATACTTTTAGAACCCATAAGACTGAAAAAACTCAAAAAACCCAAAAATATTTCAGATTGGTATTTAATAAACATGGTGGTGAACCATAAAACCTTTTACCTCCAAAATAGCTAAAAATTTCCACCTGGTGACTCCACAATCCTAAACAAACCTTAAGACTCCACTAGGAAGACCCATTATCATCATAACATCATTTAAACTCCGATTAGAGTACTTTAGGATTAAAGTTTCCTTATTTAAAAGGATCGGTTAGCCACTTAAATATTGTCATATCTGGTTAAACTTTTCTTGTTTAGTTGGGTCTGAAAAACACAGCATAGTGGCTCCTAGAAATATTTATACTAGAGCCTACCCTAACCCTAACCCTCCTGAGATAGTTGATAACCCTGAAATAATCCTTAGGAAGTCTCCTAAGGTTAAATTTTCAACTGTTTTCAGATCACCCTTGAGAGCTAATTTTGTTCCTGAAAACCTTGCAGCTCGGCAACAATCACAAGTTGACTTAAGAAATCCATTTAGAACTAGGTCGCTTGATGATCTAGATCAAATAGATTCAGAATCTTCACTTTCATCACCAAAGACAAGTGAACATCCTGGTAGTAGAGAAACAACACCACCTAATTTACATTTTCTTTACAATTTAGGTGTCTCTCATCCAAGATCAGCTCAGCAATCTATTCCTAGTCCATCCACATCTATTCTTCATACATCCACTGTCCAAACCACTCCACTCCAGCCCACTTTCCCTCTTGTTAATCCACCTCTTGTAAATCCACCTCCACCTCCTATCATGGCAACATGGTATGCCCCGTTGGTCCTTCCTTTTCCCTTAGTCAATCTTCCATAGGACTATCAATCCAAAATACCATTATATGATGCTAGTAATGCCACTACTGCTTCACAACATGTGGATAAAATGAATGACTACTTTGACATAAATGAAATTGATGATGAAACTATCAAAATTAGACTATTTGCTTAGAGTTTAGGGGGAGAAGTAAGAAAATGGTTTAAAGGCTTAACCCCTCACGGTATTAATGATCTCCAAGCCTTCCATAAGACATTCTTAAACAAATGGGAAGTCAAAAAAAACCCTCTTCAACTACTTTCTGATTACAAAAATCTCCAAAGAAACGTTGGGGAAAGTGTACAAGCTTACTGCACTAGATTTAATAGTGTGTACAATGCCCTTCCCCCATACCTAAAACCTCCACAAGGCTCATATTTAAACAATTTTCCTAAAGGATTTGATCCTGAGATGGCCTATCAACTAAGAGAAAGATATCCTTTAACCCTCTACGATATGCAGAAGGGAGCTCTTGTTGTGGAAGTTAACTTAATGGAGAAAAGATCAAGAATGAAGAATGAGAAGAGAGTGTCCTTTAGAGAGGAATCTACACCTTCCACATCTAGCTTAAAGATGGAAAGAATGATGGATGAGATGATGAAAAAGATGAGCATACTTGAGAGAGCACAAGCTAGCCAAAACCAAACTGCTCCTCAAAACAGAAATCAAAACCAAAATCAGAATTTTAGGAGAAACCAACCTCAAAATAGACCAAGGGAGGATGATTAGCAGATCACCCCTTCTTTTCATCAAAACTATGTAGGTGAGGTTGAAGAAACTATATATCAAGCAGAGGAAGATGATATTAACATGTTGGGAGTAGATAATGATGACTTTGAAGTTCATTACAATAGAAAACAAGGTATATATACACCCTATGATGACAAGAGACCAGAGGATGAATATTACTATCAGGAAATGGAAAACGTCATCATAGAAACCATAAAGGAATATGACATTAGGAGTAAAAAGAATCTGGAAACTCATAATAACAAAACCTCTGACAATTCTTTACAAAACAACACTGTAAATAAACCCAAAGTTACAAAACAGAAAGAAAAAATAGTGGCTGTAAATTCTGATAAAAATAAAGAGAAAAGCACTCAAAATACTGAAAAACAAAGTGAATATCTTAAAAGCACTAGCACCTCGGCTAGTTCTCCTGTTAAAATAATTTTGACAAATGTAAATAGAGCTAATCAGCAAAAAGATTTTGCTGATAGAGTGGCAGTTAATAAGGCTGAAACAAGCACTTCAAAGAATCAGATGCATTTTAGTTTGGAGCAAGAAATTTCCAGAATAAAGATCTCTATTCCCCTCACTGAATTAGCTGCCCAAAATGTATATAGATCCAAAATTTTGAAGGCTTTAAACATAGAGGAGAATAATTACACTGTCAATCTCAACAATGACTAGCCAGAGCTCATATTCGGTCCAAAGATTGAAGGTAGATATCAAGAGGGACCAGTTCCTCCTTTTTATGTAAGTTTAAATGTTCATGACAAAATTTTGCACAACGCCATGCATAATTCAGGGGCCTCTTACAATTTAATGCCCAAAGCTGTAATGGAGAGCCTAGGCCTTGAAATCTCCAGACCTTATAAATATCTTTACTCCTTTGACTCAAGCAGAGTGAAATGTCTAGAATTAATCAAAGACCTCTGTGTAAACTTAGCACAAATTCCAGCCAAATGTTTAGTCATGGATATTGTAGTGGATAATGTACCCCAAAAGTATGGTATGTTGTTATCAAGATCTTGGGGAGATAAGTTACAAGGAACTATGCAGATGGACATGACATACGTGACCATCCTTGTTTTCAATCAGACTAGAATACTTTACAGGGAGTCCCATATGCAGTACATGGTTACTAGCTAAGAGAGACCACAGAACTCTCCTCTTTATTCTGTAAACACATGCCTTAACTCATTTATCCTTTTCAATGACGAAACATTCGCTGAATAGGTGACCTTAAATGAATTAATGGCTGATAGACACGAGGAGGAAAACAACACAGAACTATCGAAACAGTTTGCTAAACCTGAAAACTATAGCAAACCAAACACAGGTCTAGAGCTACAAATCATCCATCCTTTGCTTTTAAACCTTGAGAGTCAAGAAATAATTCCTCCATGAAATGAAAAAGTCTAAGGAGTTAAAAAAAATTCAACAAAGTGCCGATTTACAAGAACAATCCGAAAGCGCTATAGTTAAAGAGGATAGTGGTTAAATTGTTGAACCTGAAACTAGTCCTTTGTGGGGTATGAACTTCGATGGGTCCTGCACTAGGAGCAATGCTGGTGTAGGCACCTGGATACGCAACACTGAGAACAACCACACGGAAGGCCATTCCTACAGATTAAATTTTCAGTGTTCGAATAACATAGCGGAATACGAATCCCTCCTTTTAGGCTTGCACCTTTTGAAGAAGTTAGGAGCCAAAAGAATTAAATTCCATGGGGATTCAGAGTTAATTATTAGGCAAGTCAATGAGGAATACAGTGCTAATCACCCCAGACTTAGAGCCTATAGGAACAACATCATGTATTTATTGAAAACTTTTGAGGAATCCCAATTGATTTTTGTCCCAAGAAGAAAGAATATAAAGGCCCACAGTTTAGCTTTTGTTGCTAGAACATGCTTAACGCCTTATGAAACCAAAAAATGTACAACTCAGATTAAATTCAGACCATGTGTTCCTAATAACGAGAAGTATTTGCAAGTGTTTGATGGAGACAAACAAATAGAATACTTCCTACATGCCAGAAATGAATTTGAACTACCAAGTTCGGATTCAGACTATGAAACAGACTGTCCTAGTGAAGAAAATCTTCTTGATGAAGAAGAACAGTATCCTGAGGTTGTTGATATAAATCTGTTGTCTAACAAACTTGAAAACAAAACAAAAGATTTTTCAGAGTTAGAGACGGAAGACTTAGAGACTCTGTAGTCTAACAATCAAATTTTTCCAAAAGGTCTGACCCCTTTAGAAGAGTTGTTTTATTTCAACGATGTGGCCAAGAAGCCAAAATTGGAGCCTGTGGTAACTGAAGTTGAAGAGTGTAATATAGGCAGTGAACTAAAACCAATGATGATCAAACTGTCCAATACTTTACCAGCTCACATTAAACTCAAATACATAGAGCTTTTTAAAGAATTTTCTGATGTGTTTGTGTGGAGTTATGAGGATCTGAAATCCTATGACACTGAAATAATTTAGCACAAGATACCTCCCAAGGAAAAACAAAAGCCATTTAAACAAAAACTACGCAGAATAAACCCTTTTCAGTTACCTTTGGTTGAGAAGGAGATCAAGAAAAAGTATGAAGCTGGTATTATTGTCCCTATTAGATATTCTGAATGGGTGTCTAATCTAGTGTTAGTTAGGAAGAAAACATGAGAGATTAGGCTTTGTATAGACTTTAGAGACTTAAACAAAGCTTCATTGAAGGAAAACTACCCTTTACCCAAGATGGACCATATTTTACAAAGGGTAGTTGGTTCTAAAAGAATTTCTTTTCTTGATGGCTATTTAGGGTACAATCAGATTTTAGTACACCCTGATGATCAATTAAAGACGACGTTTACTACACCTTGGGGCACTTTCATGTATGTGAAAATGCCCTTTGGTCTAATGAATGCTGGTGCTAATTTTTAGAGAGCCATGGACATTGCATTCTTGGAAGAATTGTGCTACTTCATCATTATTTATCTTGATGATGTCACCGTTTTTTCAAAGACAAATGACGAGCACTTACAACACTTGAGAAAATTATTTGAGAAATGCAGAAATTTTGGGATATCTTTAAATCCTAAGAAAACACTTTTTGGTCTCCAAAAAGGTAAACTTATTTGGCACATCATTTCAGAAGAGGGGATAAAGATAGACCCAAAGAGGATTGAGGCTATATTGCAAATCTCTCATCCTCGAAACATCAAGGAACTCCAATCTTTCATTGGAAATATTAATTTCTTGAGAAGGTTCATAACCAACCTGGCTGAGCTCCTTAGAAACATTACAAACATGCTGAAAAAGGAGCAAGGACTTAAATGGACCTTGGAAGCAAAGAAGTCATTTGAACTGGTCAAACAAGCATTAACCAAAACACCAGTGCTAATAAGTCCTGATTTTTCTAAATATTTTTATAATTTTTCATTTGCATTAGAACATACAATAGCTACTTTCCTTTTACAGAAAAGTCTACAAGGACAAGAGCAACCCATTGCATTCTTTATCAAGGAATTGAGATATGCTCCTCTGAAGTATAACATTATGGAAAAACAAGCTTTTGCTTTGGTCAAAGCTTTAAAAGACTTCAGAGTATACATATTGCACTCCCACATCATTTCCTTTGTCCCAAATTCAGTTGTGAAAGACATTCTAACACAAGACCCAGATTGTAAGAGAGGGAAGTGGATAGCTATAATACTGGAATATGATTTAGAAATCAAGCCCACTAAGCTCATCAAAGGCCAGGGTCTAGCTAGATTTATGGCTAAATCAAATTTTGAAGTTCTTGATATAAATATGATAAATTATTTAGATGAACAAGAGGAATTCTCAACTCCATTTTTTGAAGACCATTTTATGAATTCCTCTTAGTATGTTGATATTCTATATGTTTTGCTTAATTTGAATACACCTCCTGGTTTGTCAAAAACAAAGGCAAGGTTTTTAAAGTTAAATGCTGTAAACTATTGCATTATAGATAAATGTCTTTATTGGAAAAATGCAAGTGGGATATTGCTTAAATGTTTGCCTGAGAATGATGCAGATAAGTTTCAACATGAGTTCCATGAAGGAGAATGTGGAGGCCACCTCTACTAGAAGACAACAACCAACAAAATCCTTAAAGCGGGTTACTATTGGCCCACACTCTTTCTAGATGTCCATAAGATGATAATTGTCTGTCATAAATGCCAACTTTTTGAAGGCAAAAGAAAGTTGCTACCCTTGCCTCTGCATCTAATCACTGTTGAAGCCCCTTTTCAACAGTGGGGACTTGACTTCATAGGAGAAATCCATCCACCCTCATCTGCCCAACATAAATGGATTCTCACTGCAACAGACTACTTTAACAAATGGGTAGAAGCCATCCCTTCTAGGCAAGTCAATGACTCTGTCATCATAAAATTCATTGAGACTCATATCCTCTCTAGATTTGGTTGTCCTAGGAAGATCATCACTAATCATGCTGCAGCATTTGGATCTAAGAAGATGGTTGAATTCTGTCACAAATATCAGATAACTTTGGGTCATTCTACTGCTTATTACCCTCAAGGTAATGGGCTAGCAGAATCCTCAAACAAGAGTTTGGTGATCATAATCAAGAAGTTGTTGTAGGACAACAAGAAGTCTTGGCACACAAAGCTAGTACATGCACTATGGGCTGACAGATTAACACTTAAGAAATCTATTGGAATGTCACCCTATCAGCTTGTGTATGGAACAAATGAAATTTTTCCAACCAGCCTTGGTGTACCAGTTATGAAGTTGATTCAAGAAGTGCAGTCTGAAGACAATGACATGATCAGAAGGATTAATCAGACTATACATCTTCAGCAAACCAGAGAGAAGGTTTACAACAGAGCATTACAAAGGCAAGAGAGCATCAAGAAGCTTTTTGATATAAGGACAAAGGCCAGAAATTTCAATGTTGGGGACAAAGTGTTAAAGTGGGATTCAAGGGGAGAATACAAGGGCAAGCATGGGAAATTTGATAACTTATGGCTTGGCCCTTACCTCATTCATTCTACTGCTGGTAACAATGTTTATTTTTTTCAGGAGTTGAATGGAGATGAACTGTTTGGGGGTCTTGTCAATGGCAGGATGCTCAAACATTATTTCTCTTGATCCCATCATGTTCTGAAGCCTTTTCATATTTTTTCCCATTACAAATATTTCATACATCATTGCATTCAAAGTTAGAAAAATCAAAAATACAAAAACAATGAAAGAAAGAAAAGAGGGCAGATTGTAAAAATAAGAAAGGTACAGCCCCATACCAAAAAAGAGAAACAAAATCTGAAAGTGTGCAAGCTCAAATGCCACTCCTGAAAAACACACTTCTAGTTAGTCATACAGCCTAATCATGACTAATTAGTTTTAAATTTATTGTTGATAGGTTAGTGAAACAGATTTTCCAAACAGCTTAATCTTGGCTGATCAGTTAGGTAGATTAGGCTAGAAAATAAAGGTTCAAACAAGCTCAAAATATGAACCTAAGTCTCCAAAAGAAGAATGACTCCCATATGTTTTAATCTTAAGTCAAAAATATAGGTAAATTGGTTCTAATAAGTCCAAAATCTGAACCAGAGAACAAGGAAAAAACAGCTCAAATAAACTCAAAAACAGAGCTAAAGAAAAGAGAAGGTCGTGCTTAGAACTTTCAGATCTTAAAGCCTTCAACATTTTGATTTAATTTCTGCAAAATAATTATCTATGTGAAGCTTGGTTTATGCCATAGATCAGCAACAAGTTAGATTGTTCAATCCTGACTTGCATGCCTTTAAATTTCTGTTTTAGAAGTTAGAGAATAAAAATCTGTTAGACTATTTAATCCTAACATATAGTAGATTAGGTAGAGAAGCTTATTGACTCAATTATTTAATCTGAGTTCATGGAGAAATAAGAAGTATACTTAGATTAGTTTTTTGCTTTCAAAAGAATAAAATGCTTGCAAAAGAGTTTGCCAATCCAAATACACCCTTGAAGAAGAAAAAATGTTATATCAGTAGGTTTGGGTACGTAGAAAGCTTGTGATTGATGAAGATCCATTGTTTTTTCATGGCTACTAATATTCTCAGAGCAGAAGAAGATCATCCATGTGAAGAAATTTGCAGCCCAATGGATGAGGCATTGATTAGCCCCCCAGAGAATACAAGTCTGAAATTCTTGATGCCTTCAAGAAGGCACCATCCCCATGTGAAGCCACTGTTAGCCACCTATAAAATTTGTCATATCAAATGGTGGCTAAATCATTTTTTGAAGCCTACAAGAAACAATTTTTATTGAAAAATTTTTAGTTCTTGAAGTCTTATGAGGGCATCTTACCTTTTTATTAATCTTCAGTGTTGTTTCCCTTTTAATTTTGAAAATTTTTTGTTCTCATGAAGAAAAGACTGCTGCAAAAAATCCATTTTTCCCTCATTTTACCTCCCCTTTTCACTCAAAAATCCCTTCATTTTTATCCCCTTTACTCTCATAAAATTCCTCTATTTTTCCTTTATTCCCCTCTTCCCTTCATAAAACCCTTTTTATAAGGTTTTAAAACTCATTTTTAAACCTTATCGAAACCCCCAAATCCATTGAAAAATCCTTGAAAAATCATTAAAAACAGTCTTTTTAACCATGGGCCTAAGCCCCTTTGGGATAAGCCCTAAACCACTTCCCCACCATATACCTTAGCACTGGAACCAAGCACTAACAGTCCCGAGTGCTTATCGCATCGGAAACTTTCGATGGGTGCAAGTCTTTTTACTACATAAACTTCCGATGCTGATTGACCCTTTTTGTATATAAACCCCGATTCCTTTATCTTTTTCATATTTCCAAAAGCCCGCAATCGGGCACTTAAATGTATAAATAAACCCTCCCCGATGCGCGCCTTCCTTTTTATTTTGTTTAAAAACCCCAATTTTTATATTATAATGTGACCTGCCTATTCATTGGTTAAACCCATTCCTGACTAGTGATCATAAACCAATCAAACGGTCTGCGCAATCTCGCATCGAAATATTTCATTGGGTGCGTTTTATATTTTATTCACCCCCTCCTAATTGGCGGTCTCCTGATGGATCCTCAGCCGTTGATTTCCTCCCACCAGATCTAGATCTGACGGCCCTTATCACTCCATCCCAAAGCCCATCCCCTGCCTGTGACCTCCTCTGATTCATCCTCCACCGTCGATCTGATCCTCAGATCGCCAGCCCACAATCAATCGCATCGGTGCTCTTCTATATTTTTCCCCCACCGATCGCAAAGCTCTGATTGCATCTGGGCCATCCCTGCAATAAGATCCGACGGTCCAGATCTTTCCTCACCACCTTAGTTAAAAATCATGAACCCCGCTGTGTAATGTTTTTTCGGCCAATCTTAGTCGTTGATCTCTGCAGATCAACAGCCCACGCTGACCTTTTCCTCCACCTCATATTTTATCTCTTTATCCCATAGATCAAATCTCCACCATTGATTCCTTTCATCTAACAACCCAAATTAATCCCGATAGGCCCAACTCCCTAGGTCCTACCCTTTCCCAAGATCAGATCTCAGCCATTCATCCTTGATCTAATAGTCCTGCTTAAAACCGCCCCACATCTTATCATCCGTGCATCTATCCTTTATCGCGCTCTTTCCACGACCGTCAGATCTAGGACCTCAGATCTGAAGGCTGACGCACATTTTCGCGTAACTTTAAGCATGATTGATAATTCCTAAAATTCACACGACATAGGTGGTTTTGAAAGGCCACGTGTCGGCCTCTGACATATATCGCATTCAAAAAGGTGAAACCGCCTGTCCACCTTTTTTCTGCATGATACCACTAGTTTCTTCGACCAAAACCATCCTTCCCTTTTTACACTGCGACCCATTGTGTTCCTCCTTCTATGTTGATCTTTGCATATCAACGGCTCACATTCGATCTTGCATTTCTTAATCGCCCTCCGCCCATCCTCCAAGGGCCTTATTAGATCAACCGTCATCGTTAATCTCCGTGGGCCAAACTAATCCGACGGTCCAGAATCATTCGGGAAACCCCATATTTCCTTCCAATAAATTTTACTCCACCAAAGGATTTTTCACTCATTTCCTTTTCTTTTCTTCCATTTTCCAATAGTGTAGCACCTCTACATTATTTTTCTTCAGTTGATCTCGACCGTTGATCAACACAGATCAACGTCCTGGACTTAATCCCTTGCATCATTCATCCAATCACCTCCCTTTAAATATCTGCAAGCAATCTCCGTCGTTGGATGCTTTCATCCAACGGCCGCAACCTAACCGCAGCCTCCAAAGTAGTCTGACCCAAATAACGCAATATTTTCTTAATATTTTTTGTTTGTGCAGGTTTTAAAGGTTTTTCAAATGTTTTAAAGGAAAAATAAAAGCCGAGGATGATGATCCTCCAGGCTTTCATTTATCAAAGAGTATCCACCTATAGGGTTCAACACCACGTTTCATCAGTGCATCATGAGCACTGATGCCATTCTAAACCCTCTGCATACCTGCACATCAACAAGACACAACAAATATTAATTGCAACAGAGAGTATTAGTGTTGAAGATCAAATAAAACCATAGATGAAGAATTGAAGCTAATTTACAATGTTTGGGTAGATTACGGCTAAAATCGACAATTAAAATCCTAATCCACTAAATTAAACATAGTTGAAGAACAGAAGACAGGAAATTATACTGAATTAAGCCTAACACACAGAGTAAAGAAAATTAACAGTTTTTAAAGAAGGACAAAGAAATTCAAAAAACCAAGAAGCCTCCACCGCCACATCAGAGGCTAATTGATTCCTCACCAGCTACCAAAAGGCCACCTGTAGCCTCAAAGAATTCAAAAGAGGCATAGTTATTTCCGAACAAAGGATATTAGCATAAAGACAGTTCAACAGTTATTTCGAGCCAAAGAGACTTATTGCAAAATATCAGCAGAGTTATTACAAAGATGACACAGAGCCTTAAAGTCAATAAAATCTCCCCAGCGAGCTTAACACTTAATGTAAAACAATTAATACAGAGGAAATATCTGTTATCTTCTCCATTGAGCCCCTCAAAAGCCAAGAAGCATTAAAATGTATTAATTGAACCCATAGATCTTTTCTATCATCCACCTCCTCATTTTTTCTATAAAATATTCTTGAGGAGCTTATTGTAAAGGGTTGGTTGTAGAACTTTGAGATATACTTCTGCTCGAAAATTTCTACATGTAAATAGTGTTCAGAGGCTCTTGAAGCTCTGTTTGTAGTCAAATAAGTTAGGCTAAGAAGTGAAGATGATTTCTGAACTGAAACATTGGACTTGAAGAATGTAACTGGATTGACATCAATATACAAGCTGATCCTTGGGATCCTGGTCTGTATCACTGATGAAGTGCTTCTTTCTGTGTTATTGTTTTCCTTTCATGTATGCCATTTTGTCCGTTATTCTCCGATAAAGAACAACAAGCATAGATTTATGACTTACTGTTTACAGTACCCTTCTCTGACTGATAAGCTTTATCTTAATGTTTTCCTCCAAATTGTTTATTTAAGAATGATTCAATACAGTTCAAGCAGTTAGGAATGTTGGCGTTCCCTCGTCCTACTATTTACTTTAAGCATTGTTCTTGAACATTATTTTCATTATTTTCTTAGTAAAGTTAGACTAGAAAAGTGATGGTGTGCCCTGTTTTCTAGCTTCTTCCTCCAAAGCTAATTCTGAAATTTTCTCTAAGTGTATGTTAAAAGCAGTTTAGATTTAAAAGTATCTTATCTGATCTTAGGCTGCACTTTGTTTTCCTTATTTTTTTTCATCCTTTCTGAAAGTAATTATGTGGATTACTGGATTGTTTGTATGTTGAGTTATCTTTAATACAAACTTGTCCAAAGAAGTCTATGGTTAGCCATGTCCTTTGGTTGGTTTTAAACAGTTACTTAAAAGGTTTTTCTTGTTTGGACAGACTGATAAATCTTAGTTGAAATTATTGTCTGTTTCCACCCCTTCAACACTTTTATTATTTCCATTCCATCATTTTATCTCAATGATCTTGTGATATAGATGACTTTCCCCTTGGACCACTCTTGAAATTTTTGCACAATTAAACCCTTTTATGACTCCATAGCCCAATGGACTAAAAACCAACGTTATATCTATCTTGTCAGCCCAATATTGTTATTATTGCTTGCAACTTCACACCTTTGGAGCTCTTTCATTTAGGACTTTGCACTCAACTAATAATCATGCTCAACCATCCAAAACAAACAAAAAACCCTTGTTCTTAATAACTAGCCTAATATCATTACCAAAAATCCTGAAAGATAAATCAAGCTTTGCACTTATTAGAGAGATCCCTCTCTGGATTCAGGAGGGATAGATCCTGGAATCCCAAAGTGGTTCAAGTTTTCTCTCTGCAGTTTGTATTTTCCAATATTAAAAATTACAGGGAGCTAACAGTCAGTATAGGTTATGATTGGGCCATCATTTTTAGTTATGAAAGGACATTTTAAATTCAAATTCTTTCCTAATTAGTCATTCTCATTCCTTTTGCTTTCATTCGTAATGTATGAAGCTCTAAGTGTCAAGCCAAACTTGTGGCTGGTTCTTACAAAGGTTTTATTACATCCATATCAAGTGAGGTTGATACATTTATTCAAGCGAGCCTAATACATCCACATCAAGCGAGGCTGAAAGATTCATATCAAATGAGGCTGAGAGGTTCTCTGAAGAACTATAGAAGAGGAAAGAAAAATACACAGAGGAGGACAGTGCTTAAGGCATGAACCTAAAGACATGAAGGAAATAACTGAAGATCCAGAAGTGATGGAAGCATTCAGAAGAGCAGGTTGCCTATGGTTTTGTGGGAAATTGCAGGGCTGTCACACACAGGTATCCAAGGAATTTTCTATGAATTTCAATGGAACATCCACTAAAGTGGGGATGCTAAGTTTTTTTATCACACCAGAGGTCATTGATGTTGGGAAAAATACTGAGAGGGGGGGTGAATCAATATTTAGAGCTAACTGAAAAATTTTCACTTTTTTTTCCTCTTAAACCCATACGTTACTTTACTGAACCCAACTCGCATATAAATGTGGATATCCTTAAGAAAACTTGCATATGTCTAGAGATCTTATTATATGTTTAATTCTTTACTTAGATCATTGCATCATTCATTCATCAGATGTTTAGTAAGCAGTAAGCATGTGCAGTAATAACAGAATAAACCATCACATATAAGCAACACACATGAACACCAGTATTTAAGGTGGAAACCCAATTCGGGAGAAAACCACCGCTACTGTCGTCTCTGTCTTCAATATTTATTATAAAGAAAACCTCTTACAATTTTGTACTGGCGCAGACTCATACCAGCACGTAGGCACCCACCTGCAGAAAGGCTACAACCTTCTCTCGTTCTCCAGCCACTACTGGAAGGGAGCTCCAACCCCTGATTTTAACACCAGCTTCTACTGGCAGGATACTTCCACTTTCATACAAAAGGCTTCAACCCTCAGATCCACTAGATTTCTTCAATTACTTCATCAAACTTCCATCAGTTCTTAATCTTTTCTTTTTCTGATCATCGTAGAGATTCATCATTTCTAGATCATATCCATAGGTGCATCATATATGCAGATATCTCTTAAAGAGATTTATTTATTAACAACCCTTCCACATGCACACCCTGTATTATGATCCTCTTCTCCTTATATAGTTTAGCCTTTATCAATACCATGATTCAAATCCACTCAACCGCTAATGGTATTCCTAGACGGGATCAAAATAGCTAATCCAGCGGGGTCTACCCAAGCCCCAAACAAATTCTCATTGTTTTATTTTCTTGATCTGGAAATTAATTAATCTAAGGCTTTTTAATATCTCAATCTGAGATTGAGATATTAATCCAATTCCCCCTTTAGTTGTTACAAACATTAATGTGCCACTGACTTATATAAAAACCCAGCAGTAATATATATCCATATAACCTTTCGGGCCCTTTAATAATATTTGGATCTGCGCTGATAATTAAAGTTCCTATCAAAAGACCCAACCCGCAGACATAACTAGCGCACCGGATATCGAGACAAGTGCCTCTGCAGTTGATCGAGTTGACTATGGGGACAACAGAGATGAATGGCAGAGATTGAGTGCGGGGGGGACCAGCCAAAATTTTCATCTGTACCTCGAGAGCCCCCGTAGTGACGCAAGACGCTGAGTTGGTCATAGCTTTCTTCCACGTCGGGTGAAGATCTTGGCATAACACAACAACGTATATTGAACCAATAATGTGAAGGGAAATTGGGTCCCACACCCTTAATACATGACGTAATACTTTGGGTTAAACCCACAAACCTCAATACATGCGTATGGGCCCCAATGTTAACGGTCGTCTCCATTCGACGGTTGTTATTGCGTCACACCGCCTCATTTGATCAGACAGATATTGCTCGGTGAAGACGCGTGAACAATAATGCGCGATGGCCACTGTACTTTGGTTAACCTTCACGCATATTCCTCATATGACCACCGTCCGATGGCTTCCCTCCAAATCGACGGTGCTCAAAAATATCGTTGGGCATCCTGGGTCGAACAATAACGCGCGATGGCGCGCAGTGACAAGTTTTGTGGAGTTGTATAGGGACGCATGTCACCCATTCTATGGAATCACTCCCAACCTCTTGAATACCAATTGCCTGTCAAAAGCGGTGCGATGAAAACCGGAAACCGCTTGTACTGTTCCTCCTTCGTGGTTCCACCCTTCTACTCCAAGTTCCATCGCGCTTCCTTTTTTTAAGATCCACCACTTCCCTTCCAGGTTCCGTTTGTAATTCCAAAGTGTTGTTCCAACGAAAGTTCAATGGCCTATACTCACATAATTCAGTCATCGAGTTCCGTGTTGGTTCTGTGTTAGTTGAAGGGATTCATAATTCCTTTAGTCTTATACTCAACAAATATATGTATAGCTCCAATGTCTACCAGTTTGGGATACACAGTTGACCGTATTAGCATCGGTTCCTCTAACTACATACAGAGCACCATTAATCCCCTCATAGGGTTTCTTACTTATCACAGATTTCAATTAACCTCCATTAGGATGCATACATATGAATTAATTCCACAGGGACTAAAGTATCCTTCCTACTGAATTCAATTTGCTCCTTGACTAATGCTGCTATGTGTAAATGCACTCTTTCTCTATTCTTCTCTGCTGACCTTTTTTCTCTGCTACATTTCTTTTCTATGTTACTAGTTACTGTTTCAGATGCTCTTTCTTTTCCAATTCCTTTTTCCATCAATGACAACATTTCCAACAATTGAAGTCGTTACATAGATACCAAGAGGTCAAGAAACCTAGTTCAAAGGGTTCAAATTTGATATGGAGTAGTGTAAAGAGTTCATGAAGCCTGAGCACACTGACATGGATCTTAACAATGCTATCCCTAGAATTTGCATCAAAGATAATCATTCGAAAAATTTGGTCAACATTCATAAATATTTTACCTATGAAGGAAAATATCACAAGGTTTATTCATATCATTTCAAATTGCTTATACACTTCACTGGTAAGATTTCACCTGACTTACATTTTTATCTTCATAGAGGTCTTGCAAAGATGGCTGATAAGGTGCAAGAAAAGTCTGAGGGGAGTGAGACATCATTATTTCATCATGGCTTAATGAAATTATTAATTTTATATTAACTTCAAAAGATATGCAGAGATTGGTCCTCATTCTTGTTTGTTAATGGTTTTGATTGGAAACTGATGCAAGGGAATTAGGCACAAGCAAATACCTTGTACCTAAGTAGACATAGGGGGTCTTATGCTTTTAATTTCTCATGTAATTATTAGTGATTTTGAATAAAAAGTGAGGAATTGTAAATGTTCTCTAACCACTAGAGAACATGAGGAATGTGAAGAGTCAGTTTAGTTATTTTGGGATTAAGTCTAAAAATTAGGAAATTGAAGAGTCTAGTGAGATGTTAGGGAACCTGAATCAATTTAGGTTATCCTTTTGTATAAATGTAAGCAGAGTAGAGTTCAGAACTAGAGATTCGTTCAGGATAGATTTGTGAAGATAGAAGGGCCATCGCACTAAAAATCTGGCCAAGCAAGAAGTTTGTAAGTGGATGCTTGTATTTAATTTCATGTATATAATGAGGAAATTGGTTCTAAATGTGGGTGTCTCAGTTGATTTAATTCTGTGTGAAATTTACATATGAAAAGTTGTATGCATCCTAGAATGAACCCAACTAGGAAATCGTTGTAGGGTTGAGAGAGGGTTAGATTCTTTTAATTCCTGAATTATTACATTGTGGGAAAATTTGAATTGCTAATCTCTGTGTGAAGAGGAAATTTGTTCCTGAAGCTTTAATTGATTCATACATTTTGATAAAACTTTGTATTTGGAGGGTTCTGGTCTCTTCGGAATCCAATTTCTATCGACCTAATCTGTGTTAAGTATTGTTGAGTGAATCTGAGTAAAGGGATAATGGATTTGATTCACAAAATTGATATCGATTTTGTCAAAGCATGAGACAGCAATCAGGAAATGATGTAATGCTATGCGGAGGATTCGATAGGGTTGATCCGTTTGCTGAAGGATGCAATTGAATGGACCTCTGATTGTAGAGCATGTTTGCAGGAATCGAAATTCTATTAGTGTAACCATATTATCATTGAATCGACACCGGATGAGATCAAGCCATAGCATTAAAGTGGAAGCATAATCGTGGTTTGGTTCCAATCAAATTCTACTGGTGAAAATTGTGTAAATATTTGAGTGAACTGGGATCTCGATATAGCAATAGAATTATTGTAAGGGGTCTGACTTCTAAAGAAATTAAGTAGCATCAAGGATTGTGCGTGGAAAGAGTGGAGATAGAAACCACCTTGCGTTGGCTGATTGATGCAGTTTATTTAAACCTGTGCGAATGTTGAAGAGGTGTCCAATGGATAAGCGATGGACCATTGAAGTTAAGGAGCGGAACCAAAATTGAAATGGAACCTTGAAGCCAGAATAGTGAAATCGGAGTTTTAAAACCCAACAGTATCGCGCGCCCTCATAAATGGTAAGCAGATTTTGAATTTAGAACGCAATATTAGTCATTGTATGACGTGTGGCATTAAGTGGTATTCCTAAACCACTTACATTGCATGAATTTGGATAAAGTTGGCATGAGCACCTTTATAACGCGATTATGGTCCGATCAATTTGGAATTAGATCCGAGGGAATTCGTACGGCAATTTACACAGACGTTAAAGGAGGCATGGCCAGTGTTCTTGCAATTATAAGTGTTTATTAAACATTGAATATGTGGGGTCAAGAGGAATATTAACACTGGTTATTATGTTGATAGTTGGGTTTACTCAAAGGCCGAATGATGACATGGTTCGAACATGTGGATCACCATATCTTGGTTTTAGTCCAAGTCAAACCTTGGAATAAATGAAATACCCATGTGGCTCAATACATGTTACTCCGTGAATGTTGAGAAATATATGCATTAAGTAAATTGAGGGCGAAGTTTATTTCTTTGGTTTATTGCATTAGTTGAAGGGTAATTCGAATATGCAATGAAACAGGTTTTGTTATAGGGTTTTTCGCATTGTTAAAAAGGAGCTGCCGCTTATTTACATGCATAAGAGTTTCAAGGTTTAGGAGTGATGTTGGCTAGGGTTTGACCAATAGAAATTGTGAATAGATGTTAAAGCTTCTGCGTATAAGGATTGAAATATGGGCTTCATAAGTCATGAGAGGATTTTATTTCTATATCTCAAATCAGAGATTTGAGATATAGAAGCTTCAGAATCAAGTTGTTAAGTTTGCCCAGATTTAAAACTATTTGACCAGGAAACTTGAAAGGTAGTTTATGGGCACACTAGAGGTGGAGATTGTGTTAAATTGAGGTAGCCTGGGCATCAGAAACCATAACTCCTACAAGAAACCATAAAGCTAAAGGAGTTCCATCACCACCAACAGTAGAACCAAGTCAACCTATGTTTGCAAAACCAAAATAATGTGCAAGAGTAAAGCCAAGAAAGAAAACTAATAAAAGGGCAGAGAAAATGAAAATGCTTGATACACCAACTCTCCCACCTACAAAACAGAAATCAAAGGTTTTCAAAGATGCAAAATAGAAACAAAGTGTCAGCAAACAGGGGACCAAAAGAATAACTAGAAGCCAAGCAGTGGTTTTGAAAGGATAGACAGTTGTTATAGAAGACAATCCAGTAACAAAGGGGAATCTAGAGGATATTCTCCATGCCACTAACATAGAGGAAACACCTATTTTCTAAGCTAAATTCATTGGGGAAGATGAGCATAAGTTGAAAAAGGCTAAGTATGCAAAGAGGCTAGAGTTTGAGGGGGAAGATGCAGGTTTTATTTTTCAAGCAAGAAAGCCTATGACAAGGCATGCTAGGAAATTAATGGAAGGTAGAAAAGAAGTTCAAAAACCCATTGAGACAGCTAAATCACCTAAATAAATTTTTGATCCTTCATCACCCACAGTGAAGGATACAATCAGCAAATTAAAGAGGGGCAAAGAGAAAGTGATAGAGAAAACAGAGTTTCAGCACCTTGAGGAAAATTAAAGTTGGAAAATTAGGAAATTTTTTTCATGAAAAAGAAAGCTATAAAACACAGTGTCGAGAAAGTACAGTTTAAAATAATGAAGGCAATGTGGGAAGGACAAGTTGATTCTGTTTTTGAAACTTTAAATAATACAGAGCAATTTTTCAAGTGGATAGTTGCAGCAATAAAAGAAGCTAAGTTTTTCAGAATAATAAACACTCATCTGAGAGCTACTAACAGAAGACTTAAAGACTAGGTGAAGGATTTAGAAGAGAAACTGGAGTTAATTCAAGATGAGTTTTAGAGCAGAGGCATTAAAATGACAGTCATAGAAGAACTAATAGGTCAACCAAGTGTAAATGAAGAAGGAATGCCTCAAGGAAGCTAAATGAAGTGGGTTTACAGTTTTTATGGTTTGTAGATGATGAGGACAAGTTATATTTTCAGTTTTTAGGCAACCATAGTTTTCACTTGGCAAATTTATGAAAAATTTGCATACTCAGCAGTTTCGTAGCGCCTCCAGGCTTAAAAAGCAGAAAAGCGCTATGAAACTGTTGTAGCTTCCTTTTTTGTTTCCTTTGATCAATATGTAAGGTGTTAGAGGCTGAGTTAAGAGCTGAAATTGATATGGAAAATGTGTTGAAGGGTGATTAAAATAATGCAAGAGGGAAGAGTCAATTTTTTGGAGAATAAAGGCTTGAAATGGCAGCGCTACAGAAAGTGCTACGAAATTGCTGTATTTTCGTAGCGCAATACATTCCAGCCTTTTGAATAGTTTTTAAAGCAGTTTTGGACTGCTGGAGGCTAGGAAAGAGTGATGGGACATGTTAAACTAAATTTCAACAATGAAGGACCACGAAATGAAGATTAAATGATGGTCAGAATCTTCAAAGAAGGAAAAATATCCTATGCCTAAAAAATAAGGTAATGTTTCCTATTTTTGTGGAGGTCACCAAAGTGGTCATGAAGAACTGAATGCCATTATCCAAATTTTTCCATGTGATGATACACTTGTCAATGATGTAATTACAAGTAGATAAGGTTGTTAAATATAGTAATAAGGATTTTTAGTCCTTTTTGAAATAGGACTGTCAAATAAGATAGGTGTCCTTTTGTAATAAATTTCATGTTTTATAGTTATGCAAGGTGTCAAGGGATATAAATTTGATGTATCTAGTCTAGAGGCAAATCATCTCATGTTGTAAGATGTCTATTAAAGGCCAAGAGGTCGAATTAGTCAAGGGTTGGACATTTTTGGCAAAACTAAGCTTGTTGTGAATTAATTGTTTTCAGCTAATACAAAGATCTTATACTTGACCAACTTGAGATTCTTGAGGAGTGTAGAAATTTGAATAACTGATATATTATTCACTGAGATTCTCCTGATCACACACTATTTTAACTTCATGCACAATATATAATCTCATCTACCATTGATCATTAATTGTGGAAATAAAAACAATCGCATGCGCACATTAAAACCATAAACAATCACACATATGAACACAGTATTTATGGGAAATCTTAAAGCTGAAAACCCCCAAATATCTGTATATTATATGTCATAGAGATCATGTAGCAATCATTATACAAAGCTCCTCACAAAGCTCTCAGTACAATCTCCAATTGCTACACACTAATCAAGCCCGATCTAGCAAATCACATGCTCCAATCTCTGCCACCTGATAGCCTGCCTCTACTGCGCAATCCCTACTGAAGAATGGATTTGAATGAACTCAAATTGGTCCAGCCTTGACTATGAAATCCTCATTGGCATCTCCAATCATTGGTTGTTTCAAATCATGCAACAATATAGTCACAACTGATAGTCACACTGCTCTTTCACCTACCTCTTCATTGGTCTCCACTAAAACCATCCATGCACTGTAGTTAACTGATGTATTATTTAGTTGATTAATGAGTTAATAATTATTGAATTAATTAATAATTAATTCACACCACTCTCACTAGTGTATCAATCAGTTAGACTAGATACAACTAGCTCAACTATGTTTAACTCAGTTAAACTGAACACAACTCCATCAACTAGCTCAATAACTCCACCAAACTCTGTCACATGAGTTCTAACTGAAGTATCCATGAAATAGCTCCACTTAACCCTCAGGAATAGCACAATTACTTCTGTCAACTCTTGTGCCACATCTGTGCACTTAACTGAAGTGCTCCAAGAGAATAAGATAATGTTTATAGTCCAAATATTATTAAGAGCTAATAATATTCGACATATCTATTTTTAGACTGGCAATATAAAAATAGATTCCGCCCCATATGTCTAAAAATAGAAGTCCATCTATTTTTCCAACTTGACCAACCATCCACAAATATCATCCTGAAACTCATAGAATCATGATCGACATGTCTAAAAATAGACATAGTCTAAAATAGACTTTGCACCAAAAATAGCCTACGGGCCCACTTAGTGAAGGTGACTTCTTTCCACTAAGCTCATCATCTTGTTGCAATCTCAATACTCCCTATAAAAAAGATAAGGATTATCTGCCACCCCTATCCTACCCCTGTGGTATTCAAATTTGCTCCTGGTGAGCGCCTTCATCAAGATATCAGCATCTTGATCCTCCGTGGGAATGTATGAAAGTAACATGATCTTCCGCTGCACACAATCTCTGATATGATGATACCAGATTTCAATGTGTTTAGATCTATCATGAAATACTGGATTAACCGATAGTTTTATGCAACTCTGATTATCACAATATATCACATTAGGATCTAAGTGTGAACCGAACAACCCGACCAGGATCTTCCTCATCCATATAGCCTCGCATGCAGCCAAAATCGCTGCCATATACTCGGCCTCTGCTGAACTGAGTGCCACGGATCTTTGCTTCCTACTGTACCAAGAAACTGTTGTCGACTCGATACTGAAAGTCCCTCCAGATGTGCTCTTTCTATCTGTTGGGCTCCCTACCCAATCTACATCCGTGAAGCCACATAGCCTCACCTCATCCAACTGTCTGTACCATAATCCATATCCTGATGTGTATCTGAGATATCTCAATACATGCTTGCCTGCCTTCCAGTAGAGCTTGGTAGGCTTAACCATAGCTTGTGAAAGTTGGTTAACAGCATAGCATATGTCGGGTCTTGTATTGACCAGATACATAAGCAACCCCACCAATTGTTGATAAACAGTGGCATCCACTACCTCTGTCGATGTAGCATCCTCTTTCCTCCAACCACCAAGAAGAGGAGTGTCGATAGGCTTGCAGTCATGCATGTTGAACTTCTCCAGTATCTCCCGAGCATACTTGCCTTGAGACACAAACAGTCCATCACTGCGCTACCAAATTTCCAATCCCAAGAAATAATGAAGAAGGCCCAAGTCCTTCATCTCAAACTCTTTTTCAAGATCAGCTTTGCATGAGAGTATCAATATTTCATCACTTGTCAAAATAAAATCATCTACATAAAGGACAATGATTAGCAACTTACCCTCTGTTGTAGACAATTTTGTCACCCCTAGAGATAGCCTAGAGTTGCTATAGACCACTGCCTAGGACATCTTAACATAGCAAGGAGCTCATAATGTAGCTTGGGTTGTCAATCCAAAAGCTCTCTTACTATCACTTGTAAAACAAGGAAATAAGTTTAAATGGAACCAATCTCTCTCAGAAGCTTATACAAAGATAAGAATAATGTAGGAACAGCATGCAAAACTTCAATACAAAAGCATTAGATAGTTAAGAGACAGCTTACTGCAAAGAGGGCCAGTTCAAATAATATGCCACAGAAATGAAATATCAGAAAGTAGATGCAGTGAAGAAACATGAAGAAGATACTAGTTAGCATGAAGTTGATACCCAGATACACAACAAAACCACATATGGGCTTATCCAACTAAGAATCCATACATGACAATGGCATTTTAAAATCACCCTCTTCAAGTAACTAATATAGTAGAAAATATGGATGAAGTGAACATGGAACAGTATATCATGACTAGGCCTATTTAAAGTGCTTGACTAATCCAAGTATGGGCACCAACTAGGATGAATCCTTACTTAAGACCAGTGAGCCACTCGCATTCTAGAACATGATACAAGAAGATAACTAGCATGAAATGAGATATTATATTAACACATAAGAAAAGGTTACATATTGTGGAATACCAAAGACCAAAATCCTCATTACAGTTATAACTCCTCCTCACTGAGACCCTACGGGCTCTGAGCCTTTACACAAAAGCTTTACAAGATGTATACAAGAACTTCTCACTACACAGTTTGCTGATAGAAATCTGGAACCCTTACAATGTCTTTCTTTCTAGTTTTTATAGGAGAAGGAGAAAACTCGAGAGAATGAGGTAGGTGATATACATTTAATGATCTTATTTAAAACAAATTTGAAATAAAACCCGCCTATGTTGTTTGACGGTGCTGAACTGGTGCAAGTACTCTGCTAGTACTTCATGAAATAAATGCTGGGGATGAAAATTTCCTCATGAACAAGACCTAAAGAATAAAATATACACATGTTCTGTACTTGGCGGGAAAAGGAAAATCTGCTGCAATAAAACCTTGAGGTCGCTTGCATTTGTGCATGGTACTCTCACCTCCCTAAGCCCCGGACTAGAATTTGTATTTTTCAATGCCGGACACTGAGCTCTTCGATCTTCTGTTGATATTATTCATAACCTAATTTATGCTTTCAGCTACCAGAATCTGCCCCCTTTGAATTGTTCTGAAAGGTTCAATGGATTTTCTTTCTGTTTCCATTAATGAGGTCATATCATACAGCTACGTCAAACTTCCCTCTTAAAATTCGCCAGCGGAATATCATCCTTAGAGAAGACCTTGGCCTCTGTGATGAAGGCAGAGATTAATGGAGGTTTCCTGCTACTGCAACCTGCAAAAATACACAAACACATTTAAAAGACTAGACACAGGAGTGATGAATGTGCTGGCAGCCATGGCGATGGTGACATATACTGAACGAGGTGGTGAGATGATGTAGGATGGCCAAGAAGGATGCAGAGGAACATGGTGAATGAGCGCGGAGAAAACTCGTAACTTAAACACTGAAATATGACATCTAAATGAAGTACGTGAATGGTGGAGGGTAGTGACAGTGCCACGTGGTTGTACGGAAGGTCGAGCAGAGGGGTGATGTGGACAGACGAGAGCTATGGTGGGATAGTCAACAGCGGAGGGGAAACAAGTCTGGGACACACGATTAAAAGCAAAATCGATGGCTGATATGGCGTCAGGCGATGACGTGATGGTGGGCCAGAGGTGATGTTGACAAGGTTAAAAGGTGCACAACTTCGGAGGTCGCGAGCCATTGGATTTAGAGCCCGAGATCGGACGGCTCACAAGAATTCCACTGTGTGTCTTTTGACCAGACGATAATGCGCGAAATGGGCGGTTTTTGGGCCCGTACAAAAGACACGCGGCACACATTGAATGGAATCGCTGAGTTTTGCGGAAAACCACTGTCATGGAAAAGGTGGTGTGGAATGAAACCACCGGTTTCAAAGGCGCGGGGACCACCACGGAAAACCAACTCTGCTCCGTTGATTGGATTTGATCGAATGGCCACGAATGCCCCCAAAACTTTGAACGATTAGCTCCTTTCCGCCTGGCGCTTGTTCAAGCACCTGAGTCATATGGGGAACAAAACAAAGGGGCTAGAACTGCAGGGGCTAGGCCCGATACAAATTTTAATGGCGGGTTTATACCTTTATGCACGGTGCTTTTAGGCGGAGAAGTTGACGATAGGCAGCATATGGAAGTTTTCGGCCATAATAATAGGTTTGAAAGATCATGGGGGAGCATTAAGCCAAAAATTTAGGTCGAAGGGCTGATATGCACAACACCCTCCACCATAATCTGTTATAGGTTCGGATCTGCTTCACTCTTGGAAAATCCAAGTCCAGTAAAATAACTATCTATCCATGTGTACTTGTTTCAACCCATACAGCGCTCTCTTGAGCCTGCACACATGCAACTCGCTGCTGAAGATCTCGAAACCTTTGGGTTGCTCTATGTACACCTCCTCCTCAATCACTCCGTTGAGGAATGCAATCTTCACATCCATTTGATGAATGTGCCACCCCATCTGTGTTGAGAGAGCAAGAATCGTCCATATGGAAGAATACCTTGCGACAGGTGCAAAGGTTTCCTCATAATTGATCCCCTCAATCTTTGAGAAGCCTCGGGCAACAAATCTTGCCTTGTACTTCTCGACGCTCTCGTCAGCTGCTTGCTTCACTTTGTAGATCCATCTTGAACCTACCACTGATTTCCCTTCCAGCCTTGGGACAATCTCCCATGCACTGTTTTTGAAAATCGAATCATACTCTTCCACCATGGCATATACCCATGCGGGATCCTCCACAGCTTTCTCGAAAGAGGATGGCTCTGTCATGATACACTTGCTCATAAGAGCCATGTATCCAATGTACCGATCAGGTGATTGTCTCTATCTGCACTGTGATGTAGGTGCTCCTACAATCGTCTCTGCATCTTGAGCCAGTCGCTCAGCTTCTGTAGTGCACTTCCGCCCTCTGATGGTTGGCGCTGCATGAGTGGTCTCTTCCACTCCATGAACCTCCTCTTGTGGCTGATCCACATCCTGAGGCTCATCCATAGGAACTAATAGCTCCTCATCTGCATGCAAGTGTGGCTCTCTCTCAAGCGAACACTTCATGGCTTTCTCCTCATGAAATTTGATATCCCGTCGCACAACAGTCTTGTGACTGTCTGGAAAATACACATGATAGTTGTGGGGTGTATCAGTGTACCCCAAAAATATCCCAACCTTTGCAGTCAGCTCTAGTTTCTTCCTGGCATCCTTAGTCACATGAATATAAACAGGTGAACTAAAAATCCTCAAATGGGAAATATCGGGCTTCTTACCAGAAAACGCCTCCTCGGGTGTACTCATGCCAAGTATCCTGTGAGGACAACGGTTCTGCACATATACTGCAGTATTGCATGCCTCAGCCCACAAGTGTATGGGAAGGCCCTGATCATGCAACATCACCCTTGCAGCACCCACGATCTTTCTGTTCTTCCGCTCAGCAACCCCATTCTGTTGTGTGTTACGAGGTGTTATGAGCTCTCTTCAAATTCCTTCTGCGCTGCAAAAGTCCTTGAATTCGCCAGAGATGAATTCACCACCATTGTCGCTCCTAAGAGCCTTCACCTGCTTCCTCGATTCTTTCTCAACCAGTGCCTTGAACTCATATAACTTTGAGTATGTCTGGCTCTTCTTTTGCATGAAGAATATCCAGCACTTCAGAGAAAAATCATCAACAAATATCACATAGTACATGTGCTTTGTTGTCGAAGCTACTGAGAAAGGTCCACACACGTCTGTGTGAATTCTCTCAAGGATCGTCGTGGCGCGACTATCCTTCTCGTGAAAGGTGGCTTTCACAAATTTTCCCAAGGTACATCCCTTGCACTAATCTGACTGTGCAAGAGTACCCTTAGGAAGCCCAATAGAAATCTGTTGCAGTATCTTTAAAGCTCCATGGTGAAGGTAGCCTAATCTCCGGTGCCACAACTCACCATCATCCTGGCTCACCATTCCTTCTACCTTGCTTGCCATTGTTGCGCAGCCATCTACCTGAAATTGATAAAGGTTCTTAACTCGAACCCCTATCCTCCAGGTTTCACCAGTTTCCTTACTTCGCACGAAAGCCTTTCCCTTGCTAAAGACAACATCATATCCCTTGTCTTCTAACATGGCCACCGAGATCAGATTCTTCTTCAATCCTGGAACATGAATCACTTCCTTCAATTCGAAGGGTTTACCAGACTCCCTCTCAAAGGAAATGGTACTGATACTGGTTGCGCTGTATCTACCATCATCGCCCATCTCGATGTGCACTCCAAGATCTTTCTCATCCAGATCAGTAAACAAATCTTTGTCTCTAGTCATATGAAAAGATGCACCACTGTCAAGAAACCACACTGAACCCTTCATACTTGAGACCAAGCATGTGATCAATGAAAAATCCAGCTCAAACTGCGAGGCTAAGGCCTCTCCAGCTGCAGTCCCAACAGCCTGCTTATTTTTCTTCTTCTGTGGACAATTAGTGGCGTAATGTCTGTGTTGGTGACAGTGAAAGCACTTCACCTTGGACATGTCCTGCTTCTTGCCTTTCGCACCAGATTGAGAAGCATTCTTCTTACTCTTCCCCTTCCTTTCTTTGGTAGCCAAAGCACAATTTTCTTCATCAGAGTTCTTTGATGAAGATCCATCCCTGGTACTCCGCCTTATCTCCTCTTGCACAAGATCCAACCAAAGTTGCTCCCATCCTAGCAATTTCTCCCGACCATTGATGGAATCATATATGGGGCTGGCCTCTTGGAAAGGCACCAAAGAGCCAAGCTCACCAATTCCTCATCATCTACGGTCACCCCCACTTCCTAGCTCATCCTGCGATGGATGAACTTTTCGTGAGGTACTTGGGCATACTGTCGCCTTTCTCCATTTTTATGTTCCTGAGTTTATCCTTGAGTGCCAACTTCCTCTGGTCGCTCTTGCTTTGGAATAAGTCTGTCAACACTTTCCACATCAAGAATGGAGAAGCCTTACCATGAAGGCTGGACAGTATGTGATCCTTTACACCTTCCAATAGAATTCTTCGACACTTTGTTGTCTTCTTTTGCCATGCGTCAAGTGCGGCAACATTGCTAGAAGCAGGTTTTAGAATTTCCGCATCTATGAACTCCTTCAACCCATTGTCATCCAACACCACCTCCATCATGTCCTTCCATGAAATATAATTCAAGATTCCCTCAAGGGCATACTCCAATCGCAATCCGTTGAAAGACATCTCAACTTCGGCACCAACAAAAACATTGTTGCAAATTCGAATTCCACCAGCTCAAAACTCAACCGCTTCAATGTTTTGCAATTGCTCAAATGATCAATATCGCTCCAATACCATGTAAAAATTTGAATAAATGATATATTATTCACCAAGATTCTCCTGATCACACACTATTTTAACTTCATGCACAATACAGAATCTCATCTACCATTGATCATTAATTACGGAAATAAAAACAATCGCATGCGCACATTAAAACCATAAACAATCACACATATGAACACAGTATTTATGGGAAAGCTTAAATCTGAAAACCCCCAACTATATGTATATTATATGTCATAGATATCATGTAACAATCATTATACAAATCTCCTCACAAAGCTCTCAGTACAATCTCCAATTGCTACACACTAATCAAGCCCGATCTAGAAAATCACATACTCCAATATCTGCCACCTGATAGCCTGCCTCTACTGCGCAATCCCTGCTGAAGAATGGATCTGAATGAACTCGAATTGGTCCAGCCTTGAATTCGAAATCCTCATTTTCATCTCCAATCACTGTTTGTTGCAAATCATGCAACAATATAGTCACAACTGATAGTCACACTGCTCTTTCACCTACCTCTTCACTGGTCTCCATTGAAACTGTCCATGCACTGTAGTTAACTGATGTATTATTTAGTTGATTAATGAGTTAATAATTAGTGAATTAATTAATAATTAATTCACACCACTCTCACTATTGTATCAATCAGATACACTAGATATAACTAGCTCAACTATGTTTAACTCAGTTAAACTGAACACAACTCCATCAACTAGCTCAATAACTCCACCAAACTCTGTCACATGAGTTCTAACTGAAGTATCCATAAAATAGCTCCACTTAACCCTCAGGAATAGCGTAATTCCTTCTGTCAGCTCCTGTGCCACATTTGCGCACTTAACTGAAGTGCTCCAAGAGAATAAGATAATGTTTATAGTCCAAATATTATTAAGAGCTAATAATATTCGACATATCTATTTTTAGACTGGAAATCTAAAAATAGATTCCGCCCCATATGTCTAAAAATAGAAGTCCATATATTTTTCCAACTTGACCATCCATCCACAAATAGCATCCTGCAACTCAAAGAATCATGATCGACATGTCTAAAAATAGACTTTGTGCCAAAAATAGCCTGTGGGCCCACTTAGTGAAGGCGACCTCTTTCCACTAAAGCTCATCATCTTGTTGCAATCTCAACAAGGAGTTTTAGTGTTTTCCTATTCTGTTTGTATTTCTTATATATCTCATTTGTAGTGGTGTTCAACTATATTACTTAGAATTCATCTATTAGATGCTCTAGCTTCCTATATAAGTGAACTGACTGTGTTTTTACATGTTTCATGTGTGTGTTCCTTACGACTAAAAACTATGATATGCCTCAACTTCCATGTTAAGTAGATTCATTGAATTACTGAATTGCTTTGACTCCATAAGCCAAATGTATACATGTTGATGTGATTTTCAACCTACATCTATCATTTATCAGTTTGTTTCCTAAATAGATTTAGCCATCTATATCTTTATCCATATCATTAACCTTGAGAGAGCCCTCTCAGGCTGAGGAGGCTAAGCCTCAGTCAAAATATTAGGTTTGAAATAGTTACATGAGATGTTATGATCAAGCATCCTATCAGGTCCAATTTTGTGATAACATGTTACTACCTTGTCATGCAGCCTTCTCTCTATTTATCAAATAACTCATTTAGGTGAAGGGAAAATATTTGAATTCTCACCTCATGATGTTGTAATCAAGGATCTACAATATCCTAGACATATTTTAGCTACTGTAATTGTTGATGATTCCACAAGGTTGTATAAGTTTCACAACTTTGGGTCATCATGTCTTCCCTCCGTTTTTGTTGCTCATAATGATGATATGAGAAAACTTTGGCATGAGAAATTTGGTCACTTAAACTATCGCTCTATTCAAACTCTATGTAAATAACATATGGTGACAGGTCTTCCTATGGTATCTTGTCGAGATGGTGTTTTCTCTGGGTGTGTACTTGGAAAACATCATCGAGATAGTTTTGACAAACGTTCCTCTTGGCACGCCTCGGCCCCTTTATAGCTTGTGCACAGTGATTTATGTGGTCCACTTCCTGTTGTTTCTTTCTCTGCTCTCAAGTACTTCTTAACTTTCATTGATGATTTTTCCAAATGCACTTAGGTATACTTATTAAAACTCAAGAGTGAATTTTTTAACATGTTCTTAACCTTTAAGGCCTTTGTTGAGAAACAATCTGGACATCAAATTCTTAAGTTAATATCAGAAAATGGAGGAGAATATGTTAACTACAAATTTATCAACTTCTGCACTGAGCATGGAATTCAATTGGAACATATCGTTCCATATACTCCACAAAAAAATGGTGTAGCTGAAAGGAAGAATCACACCTTAAAACAAATGGCTAATTGTATGCTTCAATCTAAAGGACTTATTCTCAATTTTTGGGCAGAAGAAATTAACTATGAAAAATACATAGTGAATCACACTCCTACTAATGTTTTAAAGAATATAACTCCAGAAGAAGCTTGGAGCTCAATCAGACCAGATGTAAGTCACTTTCATGTTTTTGGAAGTGATGCTTGGGCCCATATTCCAGATGCAAAACATAAAGCCTTAGAACCTAAGGGTGAAAAATGCATTTTTGTTGGATATTTTGAAGATGTCAAAGGATATAGACTTCTTCAACCAATATCAAAAAATATAATCATTAGAAGAGATGTAAAAATTGATGAAAATATATCGCCCTGTGAGCCTAGTCCAGCTGGTGTGCCACCTTTGGCCTGTGAGCCTGATTTGGCATATGTGCCACCTCTACCTCTCTCTTCTATTTTTAATAGCATTCCTTCCAGTTCAAATGATGACAGCAAGGATGAAAATCCTCCTCCACCTCTTGAAATTATTCCTTTTACTCCATAGCTTCCAAGATGGGTCTTCTCTAATCGGGATGCAACAGGTTCTCTTGCAGGTGACCCTGCAGATCGAGGACGTACACGTTCTTAGTTCAAAAGAGCCTCTTCCTTATTAGCTCAAGTTCCAGAAAATCTTGATCAAAAAACCTTTGAAGAAGCCTTTGGTCATCCAGATTGGGATGAAGCTATGAATGAAGAATATTGTTCCTTATTGGCAAACGATACTTGGGATCTTGTTCATCTTCCAAAAGGAAGAAAACTTGTCAGATGCAGATGGGTTTACAAAAAAATGTTTGGACCAGATGGAAAAGTGGATAGACATAAAGCTCGTCTTGTTGCTAAAGGATTTTCACAAGTTGAAGGCATTGACTATACTGAAACCTTCTCCCCTATTGCCAAAATGAATTCTATCCACCTTGTTTTTTCCCTTGATTCCTCCTTTAAATGGGAATTCCATCAGATGGATGTTAAATCTGCCTTCTTACATAGAGATTTGCATGAATAAATATACATGAAATAACCCCCTGGCTTTATAAAAAATTACTCTAGCCTTTTTTTCTGCCTTATGAAGTCTCTCTATGGTCTTAAACAAGCCCATCAGGCTTGGTATGCCAAAACGGATAGATTTCTATTAGATAATGGCTTTTCTATGTGTCATTCTGACAACACTGTCTACACCAAGAAAGTGGGTAAGTCCTTCACCATCATTGTTCTTTATGTTGATGATCTTATCCTTACTGGTAGTTATCCAAACCATATAAACCATGTGAATTGTAGCCTCAAAAATAAATTTGAAATCACAGACTTAGGACACTTGCATTATTTCCTTGGTCTTCAAGTCTTGTAATCCAAAGAAGGCATTACCCTCTCTCAATCCAAGTATGCATGTGATCTTCTACACCACTTTCACATGGAAGACTTTAAGCCATCCCCTTCTCCCTTTCATTCTGGATTCAAGCTTTCAGTCACTTGTTCTACCCCTGAAGTTGATGATACCTTGTACTGTCAACTTGTTGGTAAACTTTTGTATCTAACCCATACCCGTCCTGACCTTTCCTTTACCGTTGGTCCTGTCGCTCGGTTTATGCACCAACCTCATGAAAGTCACTGGAAAGAATCCAAAAGAATTCTTCAATATATTCAAGGTACAGTTCAGTTCGGGATTCATTACAGTGCAGGAGCATCTCCATTGTTGATTGGTTTTGTTGATTCTGATTGGGCTAGTGACCCTGATGATCGAAATTCTACTGCAAGATATGTATTCACTCTTGGTTTAGGACCTATTACTTGGTCTTCTAAGAAACAAAATTCCATCTCTCTTTCTTCAGTAGAAGCATAGTATCGTGATGCAGTTGAAGCCAACAAGGAAGCCATGTGGCTTCTTCAGATCCAGTCTGAATTCGGTCTTCATCAACAGCATCCAACTACACTTTGGTGTAATAATCGGAGTTCCATTCAGCTACGTAAAGATCTAGGTCATCAACAGCGTATGAAACACATTAAACTCCACATACACTTCATTAGAAAGCTCATTCATGATCGTTTTCTTGAAGTTCAGTATTGTCCAACCAATGAACAAGTAGTCGATATCTTTACAAAGGCTCTCACAGAAGCGAAGTTTACCAAACTTCGATACATGCTTGGAGTTCAAGAAAGTTCTCATTAAGGGGGGATAGGCTCTAATTCCTCCTTCCTTCTCCTATTTTGTCACCTTTGTAAATCCTTCAAATCTATCCCAAGTTTTTCTTAAGGTGGGATGTTAGGATACTCTGACACATAGGAAATAGGCTCCTTTTGTGTCACATTTGTAAATCCTTCAATCCTATCCCAAGTTGTTCTTAAGGGGTGATGTTAGGATATTCCGACACATAGGAAATAGTTAAGAATAACGTAGTATAGTATAGAGTTGGGTAAAGTGTGTTTCTTTACTATGTACATTTGTAACTTATAATCCGATGGTCACGATTTGTAGTGATTCAAAGGTTCATTCTCTCCTCAGTATTAATGACACTTGATCCGTGGCTTGACACCTGATTTTTCCATGATCTCTATTTAAAGAGCATGGAGGATCATTTGTTGAGTAACCGTTTACGATAAAAACATATGTAACTTTTCTTTTTATATTAATAAATTGCCGGAAGTGGCCGCGTTGGCTTAGGCTATGGATTGTTTCCCTCTTCAAGGGTTTTAACCACGTGATAATACTGGTGTATTGATTTGTGATTTGTTTCTAAGAGGTGACCTTTGTTTTTTGAACTATGGAACTTGCCTTGTAAATTTTTACAATTAGTTTTTTAAATAAACTTAAAGTATATAATCCTACTCCAATGTCTAATATAGAAGCCCTTAATTAAACCCCTCCAAAACATTATAAAAGAAGACCTTAAACCTCCAAAATCATATCAAAGTTAAACAAACTTTCATGATAAAATGTTCTGAAATATTTGGTCATCCTGAGGCAACATAATTGCAGAGGGTAGGGTTATGACTTCCCGAGGAAAAGGCAACGAAATTGCAGGAGGTAAGGATCTTGGTTTGTATTTATTTTTCTTTGGATTAGGACCTTGTTTGGGCATACCTTCCACTCATAACATTTGTATTATTTTTTTATCATTCTAATCTTATTTCAGACTTTAGAAATTGTGAACACTAACCCTCTTAAGAAATTCATCCTACAACACTTAACGAACATTTCACCACAGACTTATTCCTTCCTTGCAGTAACGTGTTTCTAGTCAGGGTATCCTCAATACATATACTTATTTGTGTGACTATTGAAGGAAGTGAAATCGACCTACATAGTAGCAGAAGTATTATTGTTCATGCATGGTTAATATTGTGAGACAATAATAGCAAAAACCTAATGATATTCCTAGAAGAAGTAACATTATAAAGTAAGTATCATTTGAGGGAAATTTCATGTGTGTGAAAAAACCTATATCTAACAATCTTAGGAATCCTACTGCAACTAACTGAATTTAATTCTCCTACTATGTAAATTACATTAAAAAATTAATTCATATTTCTTCATGAATTACTGAATTAAATTACTAAAGAAACCTACACTTAATACTTTATGATTCTGAAACAAGGAAACTGGGCAAGAAGTAAATCACACATGGGAAACCTTTATTTTGGACCAAGTCCCAGGAAAAACCCAATGTGGGAAAACCAGTGCAATAGATATGAAGGTTTGTATTATCAAGCAACATTTTTTGAATATAATCTCTGGATGCCTTGTTGGCTATACAGTACAGATAAATCATGACAGACAAAAATATAGTGAGTTTTACCTCACACTACAAGTCCCGGTTGATCTGGATTTGAACTGGTGAAACCCCAAATCCCTCTGCATTGCATTTACACAATAGATGTGTAGGCCTAGATGGGGATTTCTGTGGACTACATCACCTCCTCTCTAAATCGATCTGCCACTCGAAAAGTTGAGTTTCAGCCCTCCCAGCTTAGAAACCCCGATCTCCAGCAAATCTCAGACTGCCTCTCAAAAGCACTACACAGTATTTGTGTGGGCTTGCGTCACCCCTTTATAGTTCCTATGTCACACCCTCTGGAGGCTACACTACTTCCTTTGCTCATTCGGGTTCCTCTATGCTATGTATTCTTGGTCCCACAGAAGATCCTCCGACCAATAATTGTCTTTTCCCCTCACTACAACTAGAATCACTTAGATCTGATCTTCGTCTGAGCACTTGCTCCGCCGGAAGAATTTGATCACTAGATCCACTCGATGTATCTTTACAAATTACCTTCAAGCCTTCCTTTATAGTCTTCTCGTTGAGAAATCAATGTCCGAAATTAGACCTCTAATCAATGACTAAGGTTATAACATGACATAATCCTTTTCTTTCTAGATCATTCTCACTATATTTTATGAATACCCTTTAATTATTTAATTTCCCTAAGTTTATACTTACATTCCCCTTCAAAATAATAAGTTTTTACAATAAAACATAATCCGAGTAGAATTTTCACAAACGGTTTTTGGGTTCTTTGGAATACCAGTGCCTAAGCCTCTCCACAAAATTTGACTCGAGCACTTTCGATGCTACCAAAAATAAACAATGTGGTAGTCTTAGTTGATCAATAAATAATTTGGTTAGGGTAAATACCTTAATTTTGAACCTATAATATCAATCCAGAAACATTGGTCTTCGCTTTCTTGTGTATGTGTAGTAATTCCTTCCTTAAGACAATTTCAACTCTATGGTTCTAAGCATAATGGCTTGATCTAATTTATCTTAACAATTTAAAGTAAGTTTTAGAGACAACAAAGAAGATAAATTCATTCCTCAATGGAATCAATTCAAGAACATTACAATATGTTGAGATTCAACAAAAAAAAATTCAACACCCATGCCTAGTGCATTAAGCACCTACACTATGGTGGGGCCCACAGTGCTATTTTTGGTGCATGTCTATTTTTAGTTATCCCTTAATTAGAGATGGAAAATCAACTTAATATAAATCTCAAAATAACTTGTAACAGTTAATTCAGTGTGATAAACTCAGTTATCTAGTGGATTTCAAGTTAGAGGTAGTTGGTGAGGCATGTAGAGTAATTATAGTTGTAACAGAGTTCGAAGTGCAGTGGTGCATTAGTTAATGCATGTTGTAATTAGTTTATCTCAGTTAAGTGAGTTAAAATCAGTTGTGCTAGTTGTAACTGGAGATAAAAGTAGTGAGAGATCAAGTGAATTAAATATTAATTAATTCACAATCAGTGATCTCACGTGCAACTAAAGATTTACTATTATTAGATGCATGCATGTCAGATCCAGTGGAGACCCAGTTGAGATCTAGGTGAAAGGGAGCTTGACTATCAGTTGTGACATTATTGGCTTGCACACATGCAGACAACCACCCATTGGAGTGCCCATGATACTTGCGCAGTCAAGGAAGGCCATACTTCCTATGTTTTAGGGATCTATTCCATCAGGGATTGCATAAGCAAGGCAGGCTGTCAGGAGGCTGAAAATTGACTAAGTATTGGTCAGATTTCTGTGAGGATAGTGTGAGACAGATAGCTGAGTGTTGGAGACTCTTGCGAGAAGAGTAGACATTGTATTTTTTTCATGATACATGCTGAATATACAATAGAATATAGTGTGGTTTTGAGTAGCGAGCTTTCCCTGGGAAATTATCTGTGTTGTGTGTGATTTGATTAATATTTGCTTTATGTGATTAGCGATTATGTTTTTAATTCCGTAAAATATTTGTAGAATTGATTCAGTATTTAAATTTAGTAAATTTTTAGATCACGTGAATCCAAGATATACATGCTTGTTGTATAATTTATACATGGTATCGGAGCACAGGAAATTGCAGAAGTGAAGCAGGAGTTGAGTTTGTGACTGGATAGAATTCAAATTTGCAGAAAGACTTTCTTGGTGCTACAGCTGATTCAAGATCAAAATGGCTTTCAATGGCTTGAGGTTGGAGTATGCACTTGAGGGAAACTCAAACTATATCGCTTGAAAGGACAGGATGGAGGAAGTACTCGAAGACAATGGCTTGAAGGAATTCATTGACAATGATGTTCCTAAACCCGCTGTGATAGATGCGGCAAACCTTGATGCATGGAAAAAGAAAGTGGCAAAGGCGAGGAGGATCCTATTGGAGGTAGTACGAGACCACATTGTCTCAAGTCTCCACGGGAAAGCCATACCATATGGAATGTGGAAGGATTTGATGGATCCATTCCAAAGCAGCAGTGAACATAGAAAATTGGCGCTCAAAGATAAACTCAGGAAGATCAATATGGAAAAGGGCGACACCATTCCAAAATATCTCACGAAGTTTTTCCAATGTCGGGATGAACTGGGGAGTGTGGGAATAACAATAATTGATGATGATTTGGTGAGCTTGGCTCTCCTAGGACTTCCTAAGAGTTGGCACAGATATGAAGACTCTGTCAATGGACGGGAAAAATTTCCAGATTAGGAATGACTATGGTCGAATCTGGTGCAGGAGGAGTTCAGACGAAACACCAAAGATGGCTCTTCATATAAGCATGAGGATGAAGAGGATTTTACTTTGGATACTAAGGTGAAGAAGGGGTAAGGGGAGAAATTTCATTCTAAATCCGAGTCCAAAGGAAAGAAGCAGGACCTGTCCAAGGTGAAGTGGTTTCACTGTCACGAACATGGGCATTTTGCTACTAACTATCCACAAAAGAAGAAGAACAAGAAGGTTGTTGGATTTGAAATTGGTGAGGCCCTTGCCTTGCAATTTGAGCTTGACTTCTCATTGATCGCATGCATGGTGTGAAGTTCATTGGGATCGGTGTGGTATTTGGATAGCAGCGCTTCCTTTCACATGACAAGAGACAAGGAAATTAGTGACCTGGAGGAGAAGGATCTTCAGATGCATATCGAAATGGGGGGTGATTGACAGTACAATGCTACCGGGATTGGTACCATTACTTTTCAGAGACATTTAGGTAAACCATTTCAATTAAAAGATGTAATGCATGTACTGGGCTTGAAGAAAAATTTAGTCTCAGTCGCAATGTTGGAGGATAGAGGCTATGACGTTGTTTTTAGTGAAGGAAAATATTTCCTATGACATAAGACAACAGGACAAGCCAAGATGATAGGGATTTGAGTTAAGAATATCTACAATATGGAGGTAGATGGTTGCGCAGCAATGATGGGGAAGGCGAACAAAGTGGTGAGTCGAAATGAGGGCGAATTATGGCACATAAGATTGGGCCATCTTCACCATGGAGCCTTGAAAGTCATGCAACAGATTTCTACTGGACTTCTAATGGGAAAACTTTCTTAGTTAGATCCTTGCAAGGGTTTCACCATGGGGAAGTATGTAAATTCCACCTTTCATGAGAAGGAGAACCGAGCTTCAGGGATCATTGAGAGAGTTCATACACATGTGTGTGGACCATTCTCTGTTGCTTCAACAATAAAACATAAGTACTATGTAATATTTGCTGATGAATTTTCTCATAAGTATTGGATCTTCTTCATGCAGAAGAAATATCAGACATTCTCTAAGTTCTATGAGTTTAAGGCACTGCTGGAGAAAGAGTTAGGGAAGCAAGTGAAGGCTCTTAGGAGTTGTAATGTTCCTAATTTTTTCCTTCAATAAATTGGAACATTAGATTTTAATAATTTCACTTATAAGTTGAATAACTAGGTGAAGAGGCCCATTCATAATAAAAACATAGATAAAATCCCTCTAGTGTGAAAATGGATCAGCCATGGAACTAGATTTCACACCCCCATGTGTGAAAAGAGACATTTGCAAAGAGGTTTGACCAAGTCAACCAGTGCAGGGTATGAGGTGGAAAGCACTACATGGGACAGCGCAGAGATAGATGAGGGAATATTCTTTTATGGAGGAAACCCTAATTGATGGGCCCATGGAGAGAGAGCCTTCACATTATATATATGGAGAGTAGGAGAGCCATTGTTATTCATGCACATGTTTATGATTTCATGTATATTCAGACATTGTGCATTCTTTGCTATTTAGCAAGAATTGCCGAGGAATTCTTGTTTAGGATTTCCTCACCTTCTTGAGAGGCCTCTTGAAGGTTGGTTCTTCATTCTCCACATCTCTTGGCTGAAGGCCAAAGCATCCTCCTCTAGGACAACGTTATTACTACAGCAGCATAACTCTGTGTTGCAGGGTGTTGCAGTGGAGGACCTCAACACCACTTCCAGAGCTGATTTTCAGAGGAGGGAGTCTCCATTCCTTTGGGAAGATAGTGAGGGAGGTTTCAACACTTATTTCAGATCTTGGCATCAGGCCAACCCATATACTTTCCCCTACAGTGAATTTTCCTCCATTAACTGTGTTATTTTCATAGTGCAATTGCTGCGGGGTTTTGCAGAGTTGATTGGAGGGTGAGATCTCCAGTGAAAGGACTAGCCTTCCACTTTGGAGATCCATTTGAGGAGGTCTAATTCAGTTTTTCATCATCTTCAACCTTCTCTATTGAGTTCCATATTTGAGTTGCAGCAGCTGCCCAGCAACTCCGACATTTTTTCCATTTTGTATATTTTATCCAATTCCTTGGGGGATTGATGAATTATTGTTTCTAAGGGTTAGAGCTTCACTCCCCTTTTATATTTGAGCCATATATTGTCATATTCATGTATTGACATCACCCTACAACAGTATTCTATCATATACTGCACAGTCATAGCCTGGGTTTGTCATATGTAGCAGGGTTCTTCACTTTCTCATGTACATGTCTCATTGAGGCTCTCTTTGCTTATTTGAGTGATTGATTCCTCAAGACTTTTTATACATTTGCAGCTATTATTTACACTTGTTGGCTATTTACACCTTCATATGCTCTGGGTGATTAAACTAACGTTGTTGCTTCATTATTGGCTCATGTATTTGCTGCAGTCCCTAATCGGGCACTTTTAGAAGACATCTAGTAGTGGGAGATCAGTTTTTCCTTGATCCCAACTCTTGGATTTTGGTCTTATACACATTGGTCTAAGGGATCCAGGTCTTGGTATCAAATCCCATTGCCTCCATTTCTGGAAAATGCGTTTTCCAGACATGGATTGCTAGATGTCCCTATTTGGAACATTATAGTGGTATCGAAGCATGATCTTTGGCTCAGCCTGTGGCTTCAAGCCAAAGTGTTGAATCCTTGAAGGAGGAATATTTCAAGCTCTATACATAGAGTCTTCATATGGCCAAGTAGCCTTTGGATCTCATCCTTTTTTTCAAAGGTGACATATCCAGTAAATGCCCCTGCAGTCAATCTCTGGAATAGAAATTTGATATTCTTGAGAAGGGAACTTTACAGCTGTGCAGCCAAAGAAGATCAAAATGTTGAGAAAGATGAGTTTATTCTCATCTATGTTTAGATATAGAGGAGACCTCTCCAAGGAGGTCAACAAGATTAAAGAAGAATAAGAGGAAGTACCATGCACTTCCTATTCTCATCAAGAAGAAGACATTGAGCATGGAAGATACTTGGATCATCAGATTCTAAGTGATTACCTTGTTGAGTATATATCTCAACCTAGAGGCTTCAAGGAGACTCTAGATTTTCCTCATTTCATCCAGTTGAAGGAAGAGAAGAGACCATGTATTATAAAAGAAATCAAAGGCAATAGATTCCTGTTGTCTACCTTTGATGGGTCATCTACTACAAGAACTTGGGTGAAAGAGTTGGTAGCATTCTTCTTTCTACATCCTGTGATAGAGAAAGAATTTGTTGAAATCTTAGCACTGCACCTGGAGGGTGAAGCCTATGATTGGTGGAGCAGCCACTTGAGCCATGAAGGGGTGAAACCTTTTGCAAAGTTCATCCAAGGGTTGATCAAGGGGAAAAGAAAGAAAAGACCACATCACCACTTGAGGAGCCTCGTGATAATGTTGTCACACTCAGGAAGGAGCAGCCACATGCATCAACAGTTGGGGAAGCCAACACTTTTGAGGAAGGAACTCTTGCAGCCCTACAAGAAGTTCCAAATCCACATCAAGGTATGAAATAATTTCCTCAATCTATTGTTGCAGAAACTTCTTTTGAAAATTGTGGAGATTTTCTTTTGAATGACCAAGGGTCAAATCACACTGCTACCATAGAGCAGCTTGGTTGCACTGCGTTGTGGAGCATGCAAACATTCAAGGAAATAACCCATCATCTTCATGAGCCTTTGTTGGATTGCATATCACATTGGAGGTTGGGGTTTGAAGCCTTGAAGGATGATAGTAGACATCTTGCAGTGAGAAACCCTTTATCCCTTCAAGATGACACTTTCTCAATGAGCTCCTCTCAGCTCAAAGAGGAATTTCTACTTTAAAATCCAAGACATCATTGGTTTTGGAAGAATATTGATGAGAGGGAGGTCTCAAGGGGAGATATCATCATAAGTGCACTTCAACACACCATGAAGTGCAAATATTCTCTTCCTTTCTCACAAGAGCAGATAGAAGATGGAGGACATCTTAGGATGGATAACATCTCTCATGCTTGTGTTGGACATTCCTTGAGCCATACACATCATGATGGGAGGTTTTTGCCTACCACCTATTTGGGTCTTGATAGGGTCTCATTTATCCTTGAGAAGATTGCATTTCAAAATCCCATGAAGTGCAAAGACAGGAATTTGATTTGGGAGGATGGTATCCCTCATGGGAGGAGTACCAAGATGAAGAGAAGGAGGCATCCACAAGGGGTTGAGTGGATGTGGTTGATGAGCAAGGAACTGGGAGGCTACTTGCAAATTTATGATACCGAGCAGTAGGAGGCTTGGCTGCGCTGGTTAATCTTGAAAGAGTTTGGCCATCACTTGGAAAACACTCTTCCTAAGAGTAGGAGGATGGAGAAAAGATGGTAGGATACTTGCATCATTGAGCAGCATAGATTATGGATGCATGATGTTGATGTGACACTCATATCATTCATTGTGTCTTCATCACATGAGTTGTATGATGGAAGTATGGGGAGGCAGCAAAATACTTTGTTGCTTTGCTTGGGAGAGCAAGGGCAGAATTGCTCTCTTGCTTTGCATGATGTTGCAGGAGAAGGAGATGGCATTATCTCCCTGTTATTTGATGACTTGGAAACTCTTCCATCTTGGGAATTATTCCATATTTTTTGCAGCATTATCAGAGGAGTCTTTGACAAGGATCATGTCAAAGAACACAACATGGTATTGACAGGAGTTTATTGGCATAAGCTTACAGCAATGTCTCTTGGGAGTAGTAACCTATGGATGAAGTGTGCCCAGCGGAAGTGTGGTGGATCCATAACCCACAGGTCCCAGGATCATTTCATACTTTTTTCACTTGATGAACAAAGAGGAGGTAATGATGATAGATCCATCTATCACTATGGCATGTTCTTCTTGACTTGGGTTTCCAAGCATGAGGAGAATTATCCTCTTGCAGCACATGGTTCATTCTTCTTCATAGCATGCCACAACATGATGGAGGAATCATTCATGGATCCATGTACCATCTTAATTCCAGCATATGGTGAGAATTTTGTTTATACATTCATTGATTTGTATACTCTTACCACTATTTTGCAGTGCATGGCTCTACAAGAGGGCAAGATTTCTAGATTGCTCCAATGGATTATGTCGCGCCAAACTATATGATGGTGGCAGCCATCTTTCACATGGCCTTGGGAAATTTTTTTTCTATTACATATATTTTCATCTAACTCATATGATTAGCCATGTATCACAAAACATTTTTCCTTGTACTTTCCTCAAGTAGCAACTTGTAAAACTGCATTGTACTTGTTTGGGAAGTTGTTGGTACCTTCTTGCACCACATGAAACCTTTAGAATTCTCTTCATTTTATTGTTGATCATGAATTCATTTGCTGATAAGGATCAGATTTGTGTAAGAAGCATGGTTATGAGAGAGGCACATGAGTTTGATGTGTCCTTGAGTGAGAAAAATTCTCACATTTTCTGCATTGCATGTTCTAATGGGAGCATGGGAGGAGATATACCCACCACAGCCACATGTTTTTTCTCTTTTAGGGTGGGCCATGAGGTTGGTAATCATCCATTGTACATCCATGGGCAAGTATTGATCATGTATTGTTGTTACATTCAACCATTTACTATCCATTGGTAGATGTGATGAATCTTGTACATTGCTTGCCATGTAATTTTCTGAAGTTGCAGTGGATGAAACTGCGTTGTGTCCTATTGAGACATTGTTTGTACCATGTATCATCATGTGAAACCTTCAGCAAACTCCTCATTAGGATGATCTGTGATGATCTTGTCCTATTCATCATGAATGGAACATTTTGGGCCAACTTGTTCTTCATTGTTGGAGGAGAAATCTTTGGAGGATTTTCCTTCATTTTTCCATTTGAGAGCCATAATTCTGCAGCCCAGGATCAGCATAGACTCTAAAATTTTCATGAGTGGAGAGAAGGACAACATTGGGTAGGATATGATGCTTACCAAGTTCATATTTTCAGCCCACCTTCATTTCCAGAGCTTGAGGTGGAAGGAGATTTTCAGGAGTTTCCTTGTTGGGAGGTGGCTCATTTTTCTTGGATGATTACATGGGGATGGAGGATCCACATGGGGGAGATGTTCCTCATCACATTTTAGACTCCATGCCTTCAATGGATACTTTCCAGTTCTATCCTTGCAGTTGCTTGAGGACAAGCAACATTTGAGAGGGGAGGAATATAATGTTCCTAATTTTTTCCTTCAATAAATTGGAACATTAGATTTTAATAATTTCACTTATAAGTTGAATAACTAGGTGAAGAGGCCCATTCATAACAAAAACATAGACAAAATCCCTCTATTTTGAAAAGGGATCAGCCATGGAACTAGATTTCACACCCCCATGTGTGAAAAGAGACATTTGCAAAGAGGTTTGACCAAGTCAATGAGCGCAGGGTCTGAGGTGGAAAGCACTACATGGGACAACACAGAGATAGAGGAGGGAATATTCCTTTATGAAGGAAACCCTAATTGATGGTGTTGATCATAATCCGCTTCCTATTTAAATTTTCAGTCAATCTGGCTTAAAGCCCTCGAATTCCCCCTTCGCAGCCTTGGAAAACCATTCTCAAGCCTATCGTTACCATTTCCTGCCTCCAAAATGCATTATCGAAGGCTAGAAATTCATGTTTGAAAATATTCGAGTCTTATCTCCTTCAGCCCTAGCCCCTCTATTCTTTTCCTTCGCGATACTGAAAAATATTTGAGGCATAGCTCCTTCAGCCCTAGCCCCTCTATTCTTTTCCTTCGCGACACTGAAAGCCTAAACCGAGTGCTAACAATGTAAGCGCTTATCAAAAGAATATCGGGAGAAGTTCAAGCCATAGATCTGTGCAAGATTGGATGGTGTTTATTCATCTTCGTTTCCCTTGTAGCCTACCTATTCACCGTCCGATCAAATTATAAATCTACGGTCTGCGATGTGCATGTCCCGGTGGTCCCCGCGCCCAACACACTATTCAAAACTGGGTGGTATGTATCACACCGCATTTCGGCGGTAGGTGGTAATTCTCCTTGGGCCAACAATTCCATACAGTGCTCACCACGTGTCCCCGCGTATGGCCCCAAAACCACTCCCCATCGCGCGTTATTATTCGGTCAAAGTCGTGCAGTGATATTCATCGCAGCCGTCCGATTTGAAGGTCATCATCCAACGGTCACCGCGCTCCGAAGCTGCACGAGTTTTAGTCTGAGTGTACAGTGTTCTTGGCCCACAGTCCATCGCCTCCAACACCCTTTTAACCATCGATCTCACCTGGAGATCGGACGGCAAGGATCTCATCACCCCTGCTGTTGACCCAGTCTCCCACCATGTCATCCTCCCACATGTCTATCTCATTTTTCTCTCTGCCATTCATATATTCAATTCATACATTATATTCTAATGTTTTACATTTCAGCTCTGGTCAGCTCATCCACCATTCCTCCACTACATTTTTTTCGCCACCCTACGTTGTTTCATCACTTCACCAGTCTACACAACCATTTCCATTCACCACGCCATTATCCCCACTGTGTTCACCTTCCCGTGCATGGTTTTCTTTAACAAGTTGGCGGATTTTGCAGGTATAGAGCGATGGAGAATTATCATGACTCACAGTCTTAATTTCTGTGATGGAGCACACATCAGAGGACCGTGTTTCTAAGCATAATTATGAAGAAATTCCTCGGAAGCCAAATCGACAAGATTTCAATTGAAGAAGTAGGGTTCAAATTTGTCAAACCCTGCAAGGACATTCAAGGCGTTGATTTCACAGAGGAGAACATTAATGGAGCAGCAGAGGAAGATCAGTGGATGATTGAGGAATTCAGCGTTAGGAATTGAAGATTTTAAAGCTTAAATCAGGAATGGGAAGGCAGAGAGTACAATGCACAGAAAAAAATGCCCTCAAGGTTTATTTTAGCAGAATTTTCTCTCCAAGAAGGACAGACCGCCCATAAGGTTTCTATCTCTCTACCGTGTTCATGAAGAGATTTTCACCCAGAACATTTATTTCAGAGAGTAGGCCATAGAGTACAAACAACACAGCATAGTCATTCAACAGTATGGGCGAGAATGTTTCTTCCATTTTGCCTTAATTATGCAAATTAAATGTTCATCACCTACCTCTTTTACTAGATTTTAGTTTCTCCTATAAAAACGATAAAGAAACGCGTTGTAAAGGTTCCAGATTTTTTTCAGAAAATTATGTAGTGAAAGGTTTTTTGTATATAGTTTGTAAAACTCTTGTATGAAGGCTCAGAGCCCACAGGGTCTCAGTGAGGAGGAGTTATGTCTGTCAAAGAGGATTTTGGTCTTTGGTATTTCACAGTCTATAACTCTCTTTTATATGTTATTTAATATATCATTTCATCTCATCCATCTTTCCTATATCATGTTTTGGAATGTGAGTGGCTCACTAATTGCTGGTAAGGATTCATCCTAGTTGATGCCCATGCTCGGGTCAGTCAAGCGCTTTAAATATGGCTCATGCATGATATTCTGTTCCATTATTCAGCTAACCATACTTCTGCTATATTAGTTGCTTTGGGGGGGTGATTTTAAAATGCTATTGTCATGTATGGATTCTTAGATTGGTAAGCCCATGCATGGTGGTATTGTATATCTGGGTATCAGTTCAAGGCTAACTAGTATCTTCTCAATATTTCTTTCACTACATACACCTTCTGATAATTTATGTCTGTGAAGTATTTCTGAATCAGCCCGCTTTGCAGTAAACTGTCTCTGAATTGTCTGTTGCTTTTGTATTAGAGTTCTGCATCTTGCCTCTACAGTATCCCTTTTCCTGTGTCAGTTTCTGAAGAGTTTGGTCCCATTCTATTTCATTTACCTGTTTACAAGAGATAGCATGTGAGTTGAAGCTGACAACTTCATACTTTATATTATACGCTCCTTGCTATGCTAAGATGTCCTAGGCACTGGTCTATCACAACTCTAGGCTGTCTCTAGGAGCTACAACATCTTTCTAGCGCCGTTGCCGGGGATCGAATTTAAGAAAATCAGAATCCCTGGGCCTCGAAAAAATTTCATTCACTCTTCAAGTAGGTGAGCATGGAGAGTTGAGAGTTGTAGATCCCTCACCTTGGCGACTCCACTGTTCCTAAATGATTAAAAAGACTCCACTGGGAGACCATGTCAGAGTACAGCATCAGCCCTGCTGGAGACCAAATGACTCCACTGGTAGAAGACTCTGAACTGGTTGAGAAGATGCAGTGATCATCTTTGCAGAAACATGAATCCAAACATGGATAGGGATACAAAGCTAGATGCTTTGAATGATCAGATATATGAATTAAAGAGAATGTTTAAAAAAGTGCTGAAGAGGTATATGGCTAATATGAATACAAATGATGATTATTTAGAACAGCCCATGCCTCTTCCAGAACAAGGACAAACTCAATACATGTATGATGTTTTGAAACCTATGGAGGATGAAGAGGAAAGTGATCAGGAATTGCCTGAGTTCGTACCTATGTCTTGTATTATGTTGGTCAGAGAATATCACGACCTAATAGCAAAGGAAAATAGGGAATGTTTCTTGGAGGAAACAAGAGACCACATAGAAGATGTAAAATCTGATGTGGAGGAAGAAACCACTCATGGGCCTTGCAGTCTAACCGAGTATCATCAGGTTCATGAGGACTGGCCTGAATCAGAGAGAGATCAAGAAACATCAGAAGATCCCAAAGATTCCCCTGCAAGCACAACTGAGGATATTCTGGAAGAGGTTCAAGAAGACATCCTACCTCCAAATCAACTAGTACAAGAAAAGGAGAGTTGCTACTCTTCTGCACAAAGGAACACAAAACAATCATCTCCTTTGATAGAAGAAGAGGTTGATCAGATATTAAATCAGCAGTCAACCTCAGAAATATTTTATAGAACAGATTCCCTTGCTCACTCGTCTTATGAGTTTGATGATACAAATCCAGAAGACTCTGTGGATCAGGATGAAGAAAGACCTATCGAGAGTCCTAAATGGTTGACTTGGTCGAGCCAACCAATCTATGACACTGATGGCGAGAGTTATGACAGTATAATAGCAGATGAATATTCTTTGAATCTTCACTCTGCTTTACCACATATCATCAGTGAGACTGGAAACCAACAGCCTTCCTTTTTAGAGGATGAGGAGGAAAGAAAAGAAGAAATCCTTGAGCAGTTTGAAAGCAATGAGCCTTCTCTTACAAAAGAGGAAGTAATGGAACCAACCACTGCTCAAGAATACATAGATTTTTTTATAGAGCTCAGCTCATCAGAGCAGAATATATCAGAGCTCCAAGAGGACTCAACTGCCATACATGATGAGTCCTCCAGTTCATAAAAAGAAAAGGAGGGAGATTCTCTTTCTCAAGAGAGTCTTGCTCTTGATCCAGTGGAAGAAGAAGAAATATCGGTTGAAGCCTATCTGCTACATATTCATCACCACGTATCATATCATGATCCTTATGCACACTTCCTGAAAACATTTTAAGAAGGATCAAGGGTCTTTTTGAGAAGCATGTTGCAAGTAGAAAGAAAAATTTTCAAAGCTGCTATTATGGAACAAAAATAAGAGATACCATTGCCTTTCGAAATACAAGAAGAAGGTGATCAGGCTTTCAAGATTCATATCGAAGATGCAATGGAAAATGCAGAAATCAAATTTTCCCAGGATGAAGACAGCCTACCAATCACAGAAGGCCTAAAAGAAGAGCTAGTACATCATGTGTTCATTGATCCTGTGGCAAAATATATGGAGGCCCTGATTTGCTCAAATTCTCCAGCATTGATCCTTTGCCAGGGCCAGATTCATCCGGAGTGGTCACCACTGACGGTGACCGCATTTTTGAATAACCACATGCAGAGCACCCTGTGGTTATCTCTGATGGGCAGTCCGTACTCTTATCCTTTTCTGTTACTGCTTGACTGGCTGCACTGGAATTATTGTATCACCTAGAGCATCAGAGACTTCCAGGTTAGAGTAGAGTAGGTAGGAAAAGCTCAATAAAGCTCAGTCTGGAGCATGTAGTTATTTGTTTTAATTTCTGCAAATTTTAACGAGCCAGACAGTCTAATCTTGGCTTGGTTTTTTTTCAATTTCTATTTTAGAATGTAGAAAAGAAATCTGCTAGACAGTTTAACCCGAGCAGATGTAGTTTAGGTAGAGAAAATGTGAGACCAACAGTTTAATCTGGTCTCATGAAGTAATAAGGGTAGAAGTAGAATAGGTTTATTTTTCATGTTTGCAAAATTGTGAAATTATCCAAGAAGGTCCCAGATGAATATGAGGAGTTGTACCTGAAATTATTTCAGTCCTATAAAGAGGTGTTTGCATGGTCATATCAGGACCTGAAAACTTCTGACATTAGCATAGTGTAGCATACAATTCCTCTAAAGGGAGAACCTCAAGTTCAAAATTGGGGATTGCAGAATATGAAGATACAAGGGAATGGAGACAGTTAGGACTTTCTAGGTCTTGTAAGAGACTTAGGATTTTTGAGGAACGAAATGGTGACTGAATCATCAAGTAAGACCATTGGGTCTTATGATTTCAAAGCTGACAATTTGGCTGTGTTGGCAAGTATTGCAAAAAACAATCTATCTTTTGGGGTTGCCTCGGATACAGATGAACTGCTGCAGTGATGGAAAATCAGAATTTTATTCTGATAGAAGACAAAAAGTAGAAGTGCTAAAGAGAAGGGTCTACACAGAAGATGATCAGGAAGGTCTGCAAAGTTCTCGACACATCCAAAGATGAACATGTCGTCCCCAGATGGAGCCGATGTTGATCATAATCTGCTTCCTATTTAAATTTTCAGTCAATCTGGCTTAAAGCCCTCGAATTCCCCCTTCACAGCCTTGGAAAACCATTCTCAAGCCTATCGTTACCATTTCTCGCCTCCAAAATGCATTATCGAAGGCTGGAAATTCATGTTTGAAAATATTCGAGGCATAGCTCCTTCAGCCCTAGCCCCTTTGTTCTTTTCCTCCGCGAGACCGAAAGCCTGAACCGAGTGCTAACCCTGTAAGCGCTTATCAAAAGAATATCGGGAGAAGTTTGAGCTGTAGATCTGTGCAAGATTGGACGGCGTTTATTCGTCTCCATCGCCCCCGTAGCCTACCTATTCACCATCTGATCAAATTATAAATCTATGGTGAGCGATGCGCCTATCCTGGTGGTCCCCACGCCCAACACATTGTTCAAAACCGGGTGGTATGTATCGCACCGCCTTTCGGCGGTAGGCGGTAATTCTCCTTGGGCCAACGATTCCATATAGCGCTCACCACGTGTCCCCGCATACAACCTCAAAACTGCTCCCCATCACGTGTTATTATTCGGTTAAAGTCATGCAGCGATATTCATCATAGCCGTCTGATCTGAAGGTCATCATCCAACGGTCACCGCGCTCCGAAGCTGCACAAGTTTTAGTCTGAGTGTACAGTGTTCCTGGCCCACAGTCCATCGCCTCCGACGCCCTTTTAACCGTCGATCTCACCTGGAGATCGGACAGCCAGGATCTCATCACCCTCGCTATTGACCCAGTCTCCCACAACGTCATCCTCCCACGTGTCTATCTCATTTTTCTCTCCGCCATTCATATATTCAATTCATACGTTATATTCTAATGTTTTACATTTCAGCTCTGGTCAGCTCGTCCGCCATTCCTCCGCTGCATTTTTTTCGCCACCCTACATTGTTTCATCACTTCGCCAGTCTACATGACCATTTCCATTCACCACGCCATTATCCCCACTGTGTTCACCTTCCCGTGCATGGTTTTCTTTAACGAGTTTTAGGATTTTGCAGGTATACATCGATGGAGAAATATCATGACTCACAGTCTTAATTTCTATGATGGAGCACACGTCAAAGGACCATGTTTCTGAGCAGAATTATGAAGAAATTCCTCAGAAGCCAAATCGACAAGACTTCAATTGAAGAAGCAGGGTTCAAATTTTTCAAACCCTGCAGGGACATTCAAGGCGTTGATTTCACAGAGGAGAACATAAATGGAGCAGTAGAGGAAGATCAGTTGATGATTGAGGAATTCAATGTTCGACGTTGAAGATTTTAAAGCTTAAATCAGGAATGGGAAGGCAGAGAGTACAATGCACAGAAAACAATGCCCTCAAGGTTTATTTTAGCAGAATTTTCTCTCCAGGAAGGACAGACTGCCCATAAGGTTTCTATCTCTCTACCATGTGCCTAAAGAGATTTTCACCAAGAACATTTATTTCAGAGAGCAGGCCACAGAGTACAAACATCGCAGCATAGTCATTCAGCAGTATGTGCACGAATGTTTCCGTCATTTTGCCTTAATTATGCAAATTAAATGTTCATCACCTACCTCTTTTACTAGATTTTGGTTTCTCCTATAAAAACGATAAAGAAACGCATTGTAAAGGTTCCATATTTTTATCAGAAAATTATGCAGTGAAAGGTTTTTTGTATACAGTTTGTAAAACTCTTGTATGAAGGCTCAGAGCCCATAGGGTCTCAGTGAGGAGGAGTTCTGTCTGTCAAAGAGGATTCTGGTCTTTGGTATTTCACAGTTTGTAACTCTCTTTTATATGTTATTTAATATATCATCTCATCTCATCCATCTTTCCTGTATCATGTTTTGGAATGCGAGTGGCTCACTGATTGCTGGTAAGGATTCATCCTAGTTGATGCCCATGCTCAGGTCAGTCAAGCGCTTTAAATATGGCTAATGCATGATATTCTGTTCCATTATTCAGCTAACCATACTTCTGCTATATTAGTTGCTTTGGGGGGGTGATTTTAAAATGCTATTGTCATGTATGGATTCTTATATTGGTAAGCCCATGCATGGTGGTATTGTATATCTGGGTATCAGTTCAAGGCTAACTAGTATCTTCTCAATATTTCTTTCACTACATACACCTTCTGATAATTTATGTCTATGAAGTATTTCTAAATCGGCCCACTTTGCAGTAAACTGTCTCTGAATTGTCTGTTGCTTTTGTATTAGAGTTCTACATCTTGCCTCTACAGTATCCCTTTTCCTGTGTCAGTTTTTGAATAGTTTGGTCCCATTCTATTTCATTTAGCTATTTACAGGAGATAGCATGTGAGCTGAAGCTGACAACTTCATACTTTATATTATACGCTCCTTGCTATGCTAAGATGTCCTAGGCACTGGTCTATCACAACTCTAGGCTGTCTCTAGGAGCTACAACAGATAGGGCCCATGGAGAGAGAGCCTTCACATGCTATATATGGAGAGGAGGAGAGCCATTGTTATTCATGCATATGTTTATGATTTCATGTCTATTCAGACATTGTGCATTCTTTGTTGTATAGCAAGAATTGTCGAGGAATTCCTGTTTAGGATTTCCTCACCTTCTTGAGAGGCCTATTGAAGGTTGGTTCTTAATTCTCCACATCTCTTGGCTAAATGCCAAATCATCCTCCTCTAGGATAGCGTTATTGCTGCAGCAGCTTAACTCTATGTTGTAGGGTGTTGCAGTGGAGGACCTCAACACCACTTCCGGAGCTGATTTTCAGAGGAGGGAGTTTCCATTACTTTGGGAAGCTAGTGAGGGAGGTTTCAACACTTATTTCATATCTTGGCATCAATCCAACCCATATCCTTTCCCCTACAGCGTAGTTTTCTCCAGTAACTGTGTTATTTTCATAGTGCAATTGCTGCGAGGTTTTGCAGATTTGATTGGAGGGTGATATCTCAAGTGAAAGGACCAACCTTCCACTTTGGAGATCCATTTGAGGAGGTCTACTTCAATTTTTCATCATCTTCAACCTTCCCTATTGAGTTCCATATTTGAGTTGCAGCAGTTGCCCAGCAACTCCGGCATTTTTGCCATTTTGTATATTTTAGCCAATCCCTTGGAGGATTGATGAATTATTGTTTCTAAGGGTTATAGCTTCGCTCCCCTATTATATTTGAGCCATATATTGTCATATTCATGTATTGAAATCATCCTGCAGTAGTATTCTATCATAGACTGTGCAATCATAGCCTGGGTTTGTCATATGTAGCAGGGTTCTTCACTTTCTCATGGACATGTCTCATTGAGGCTCTCTTTTCTTATTTGAGTGATTGATTCCTCAAGGTTTTGTATACATTTGTTGCTGTTATATACACTTATTGGCTATTTACACCTTCATATGCTCTAGGTGATTAAAATAACGTTTTTGCTTCATTATTGGCTCATGTATTTGTTGCAGTCCCTCATCGGGCACTTTTAGAAGACATCTAGTAGTGGGAGATCAGTTTTTCCTTGATCCCAACTCTTGGATTTTGGTCTTAGACACATTGTTCTAAGGGATCCAGATCTTGGTATCAAATCCTGTTGCCTCCATTTCTGGAAAATGCGTTTTCCAACCATGGATTGCTAGCTATCCCGATTTAGAACATTACAGGAGCGATAATGGTGGAGAATACATCTCTAACGAATTCAAGAACTTCTGCAACAAAGAAGGAATTCGAAGAGAACTCATAGTGCCTCATAAACCACAACAGAATGGGGTCTCAGAGAGAAATAATAGAACAATCGCGGGTGCAACACCAGCGATGTTGCATGATCAGGGTGTTCAGTCCCTATATTACTAGTTTAGTCTCTTATTGTTATTAGTATAGCACCCTTATTGTTAAGGTTGTACCCCTATAACCCCAATATTGTTATTATTGTGCCCTTACATTGTTATTTTTAGGTCGGCTAGGATTATATTGTGGGCCCATGGACTCCTATATATAGAAGGAGGTTTTGGTCATTTATATCATCCAATAATTGTTCATTTATGTAATTTATTGGAGGTTTCCCCCTCGAAGAGGCTATTTCTAAGGCTTTGATCTCACTTTTCTTCTATTTTTGGAGCTGGTTTCATAACATTTGGTATCAGAGCTTTGGATTCTAGGGTTTCGCTACTCTAAACAAGTCATCATGGCATTTTTGTTATAAAATTTTTTCTACGAAGTTTCAGAAGATGAAATTTTTAGAGCGTGAAGCCGAAATCCTGAGGAAACTTTTCGCAAAATTTCAGAGTTTGGTTCATAATATTTTTTCATAATATTTTTGGAGATATGATCTGTGGAAGGTAGGGCATTTTTCAGGCTCCTAAATTTAACCTAAACTAGTCATCGTGGAATTTTTGCTATAACGTTTTTTCTGCGTGGGTTCAGAAGCTAAAATTTTTATAGCGCGAAGCCAAAATCCTAAGGAACCGCCTATACAAATTTCAAATTTTGGTTCACAATATTTTGTGAGATATGATTTGTAGAAGATAGGATTGTTTCAGGCTCCCGAATTTCATCTCAAAGGGGTGACCGTGGGAAAAACATCATAACTCTCTCTCTGAGTGTCAGATTTGGATTCTATAAAAAGTGGTCATAAGTACATGGACTGCAGTTTTTGGCATATCAATTTCAGAGCCAAAGGAGGAAACAGTGACATGTGGCAAGTTGTACAAGTTCACTCTACTGAACCATTCCATAATTAGGTCATCATGGGAGATTGGGAATAACGTTTTCTTGAATAATCAAAATTAGGTCATACCTGTGGCATTCGAAAGAAGATTTAGAGGGCTAATTTAGGGCCGAATTTCAGATATTGAAGATGTTGAACACCTAATCCTCCATGGGTAGGTGTGGAAGACGAAGAGTCACAAAGGAGTCCAAGTGACCTTGGAAGATGAATCCAAGAGTCACAATATTGTATTATAAATGTACATCTATGTTTAATAAAGATGCAATGAATGCCTATCTTTCTATTGTGTGTGTTGTGTGTGTTTATCTTTCTCCATACACCATGTGTGTGTTTAACATGGTATCAGAGCTGATACGTTCATAACCAGCTCAACCTTGAGTGAGCCATTTGTTTTTGTGGCCTGTGTATATCTACAAAAATTCTGGTCATTTTTGCAGCATTCAGAGATTTTCTGCAACAGTCATTTTTGCCGCATTCATCAATCTTTTGCGGCATTCAGAATTTTTTTTTGTGAAGAGAAACGTTGTGCATCTTAAACTCTGCAAGTTTTCTCACTGCTCATTTCAGTTCTGAATTTTCCTACAATTTTTGCTGCCTACTTTTAATTTCTGCACATTGGAGAGCTGCTGGAAAGAAACATATTGTGGTGAAAAAGAAAAAAATTTGGGTTTTTTACTGAAAATTCTGCAAATTCAGCTGTAAATTTGTGAAATTCTGCTCACCCTCTCCAATTCTCCAATTCTCATTTGTATTTTTTTAGGGAAATTTCCTGCAATTTTTGCAAATTATTTTACAAATTCTCTGTTGTATATTCAGCACCACTCCCTTAGAAAATTCTGCAATTTCCCTTTGCTGTATTATACTCTGCTATATTCTATTGTTCAAAAATAAAAAATAAAAAATAAAATTGGCCTTCGACCCTCACCCTACAACTCGACCCTCGCCCTCTCCTCTTCGCACAAGCCTCTTACCCATCCCCCCTCTCCACACTCCAACCCTCAACCCACATACGCTGACCCAGCAACCCTCCCCCTCACATAGAAACCCTCCCCCTTACCCCTCAACCCTTCCCCCTTACCCCCTCACCCATCTCCCCCTCCCACGGCACTCGACCATCCCAACCCACAACTCCCCCTCGCTGCTTCACTCCGCTGACCCACAGCCCACGGCACCCACTCCCCATCTCTGTATTCCCATATGATGCCCCTCACCTTATGAATTCACTCCCCACAACCCTATGGCTTCCCCACTCTGCCCACTCTACCCGCTGCACCCTCCTATCTGCTATCCCCCCTCACACCCTCCCCGCTCGCCCTTCCCCTACGCTCTCCCCCCTCTCCCACATCTGCTCGCTCTCCCTGTTAGTGTCAGCCTTTGAAGACTTCCTCCAGTGATCAAACATGCTCTTACAAAGTGATTTTAAGGTGTTAAGGTCAAATTTTGTCATTTCAATGAGTCTTCAAGCAAAATTTGGTCACTAGGCATTAGGTCTAGGGTTTGTTTTCACTCTTTTCAAATTTGTCCAAATGTCGGTCCATGTCACCATTCAGCTGAGTGTACCATCATTCATACAGTTGTTATCATCATTTCAAGTTCCATTGGGTCATTTTACAGCTTGTTCATGCTTCATTTGTGCCTAGGTAAGGTCCATTTCCCTCTCCTAGGGTTTTGGAGGTAATTTCTCTTGGATGGTCAAATCATCGAAAAAACTTGTATCCTGATGTTCATACACCTTCCCCTATCCTTAATATACCTTATTAAACACTTCCCATCACTGAGATCCCGAAATTCCTCATTTTTGCACAAACCCTAGTTTCTTGCCACAACTTGGCAATTTTATAGGCTAGGCCTGTGTTTTTCCCTTTTGGACCCCTTCCCCTCACTCAATCTCTGATATTCCACTTTCCCTTACTTCCTAACATCCCTCCCTACTTCCCAAAATTTCCCCAAGAATTTAGAAGCCCCTTATCCCCTTCATTTCGTTTCATTTCGACAAAATCCCTTGTTTCACACATCGGGATAAGTTTCACTCAAAAGATGTTTCAGAGCAATAAAAGATGAATTTTGGAAAAGTGAGAGAGGTTTTTGTCCAAAACATGCCAAGGAAGAAAAAATTCCTTCACTTTTTACACAGGTGTCATGGTTTTAGAGAAATGTCAAAAATATCGTTGCCTCAGGAGAATTGAATGCACCTCTGAAGTGACCTTGGGAAAATCAAGATTTCTCCTAGCATGGTTGGCTAAATGACTTGCTTAATGAGTCAAAGGATAACTAGACACAACGATATTTCCAATGAGCTATCATGAGCTCAATTTGGAGTTGAGGAAGACCTTCAAAAGTTGACTGCAACAGCGCTCTGCCTTGAGGCAGCCTCATTCTGCTCATTTTGACAAGTTTTGGGAGATTTGATTTCTGACAAGGAATATGAAGTCCAAATTTCAAAATTCCACTTGGGTTGGAAATTATACTCCAATATATTTCCAACGAGCTATCACACACTCAATTTGGACACAGGTAATGCCTCCAAAAGCCTCCTGCAAAATGCACTATGTAGCGCGCTACGCATATAGGAGACGCGCTACGCACAAGAGGCGCGCTACGCATATAGCCTCCCCAGCCTGTGTAAAATAACAAGGGCGCTACGCACTTGCTGCGCACTACGCATTGAGTAGGTGCACTACCCATACAGTCTCAAGGCCAAAAAAATTTTGCCTTTGCGTCCGAGTTCATGCCCAAACGCCTTAAACGGCTTCCAAGTAGGTTCTCCATCATTGCTCAGTGATTTTTGAACAAGGTTGTGGTGTTTTTGAAGTGGGGAAATTAGTGTATTTGATGTGGAGAGGTGAAACCCTATGTTCATAGTAGATTTATTCCTTAGGGTTTTGAATACATGTTGATGGCCTTGTGAAGATTTTCCCAGTTTGTATTGTTGATATATATACCTATGCATCTATTGTCAAAGTGTCACTGCCCTCACGCTCTCAGTTTATCATTTTACCACTGCTGTCATCGTCATTATATTACCACTTTCATGGCTATTTGTTTCACTGTGGTCATTGTCACATTGTTTCTCATTTCCCATTGACAAACACAGTCTCATACTCATTTTCCCCTTTGACAAATTCTAGCCAGTATTACAAAGGATGCACACTACATTACGCTTTTTACTCATTTGTCAAATTCCCTTGTGATCAAAGTAGTGACTGTTTTTATGCCAATCCACTTAACAGAGCTATTACCACTGTGGCTTATTTTCTTATGATGCTTTGGTACATATGCAACATATTTGGGTTTTGAGCATACATTGAAACTTTTGACTTCACTACACCTATATCAACATACATATTGCAGACATCTTGTTTTCAAAGCCATGTCAGAGACGGATTCAGATTATGAGCAGGAGTATGACAGTGATTCCACAATAGGGCATTACTTGGGAGGATTTCATCTCCCGTGACTTCTTTACAGCGCCACAGCCGCTTCCTAAGGTATTTCATGGTGAGGGAGAGCCTTCACACCATCCTGACATTCCTAATATTGAGCACATCAGTGCTCCATTGTATGTGACATACCAGCGAGGCCACAGGGCCTTATTTGCAGCTACACGACGAGTACTATCTCCACCCGAGGTGGAAGGGGTCTCGTTGACTCCATCAGCAGAGCGATTATTATCTCCACATGATGTGGAAGGGGTCTCGCCTTCTTCTTCAGCACAGGTACAATTTCAGGACAGGGGCAAGAGGCCCATGCATGATGAGGGCCCATCAGGAGGCCGGGACACTGATTTCACGATCATTGATGTTGATGCGAGCTCTCCTAGCTCGAAGCTGAAATAGATCATCCAGGAGAAAAAGGCCAAGAATGACACGCTGAAGGAGAAATTGCAGAGGGCTCAGTGGGTGATAAACTACCTGGAGTAGTGTAACAAACAGCTAGAGGATGAGCACACACTTTATGAGCTGCGGCGAATCCGTGAAGATCGACAATTAGCTCGGAAGAGACCTGGTGATATGACACCGGCTGATCGAGATTCTTGCCTCACGCATGTTAACATTCATCTGGAGAAATTTTTTGCAAAGGCCAATAGAGACAAAGACATGCTTCATCACATGAAAGGTCATTATTGGGCTCGCATGCATGTCTGCAAAGCAAAAATGAAGATTCTGAAGAGGAGGTTGAGCAGAGCACTAAAACGGCGGAAAAGGCCCGATCCACTCCAGATTTTAGCCGAGGCTTCATTGGCTGGGAATGATACATGATGGAGGGTCTTCGCTCCGAATTTGAGCAAATTCAGAGAAATTTTTGTCATTTTGAAATATTTTGGTCCAAAAACAGATTTTTCAGCTATACGAGTAGCGTGTCGACGTGCTCGCTTTTGTTTGGGACACTTGCTGTAGGAAAAATTTATATTTATAGGTTTTACATGGTAAGTTATGCATGCTAAAGTATTTCCAAAGCATTTCATCAAGTTCTGGATGATCAAAAGGCCCAAAAGCACCATGAAAACCACCTTGCTGCCACCTTTTGCACCAGCAGGAAGTACTTCTGGGAGAATGAAGTTTTGGAGGGGAAAATGAGCTCAAAATTGGAAAATTCCACTTGGGTTGGATAGCCAACATCCAAGGCTTTCCAACGAGCTATCATGAGCTCAATTTGGATGCCAGGAAGTGCCCCAAAATCAGGCTGAAAGACGCAGTACGCGTATGGTTCAGGGGCGCTACGCATATGGATTTTTGGTCAATTTTTCACCTTCCAGCTCAGAATTTCGGCCAGTTGAACCAGTTTTGCTTGTGGATGAAATTTTTGAGTTGTCGTGATGTAAATTGATGGTTGGTATGTAACTTTGACTCAATTTTACCTATTCTAGATGATTCATTCCTAAAAAAGTAAAAATCAGATGTAAGAATCAGTTTCCTCCCTTTTAGAGGCAAGTTGTTTAGATGCCTATATTCTAGTTCTTTGTTTAGAATTAGTTGGAACTGCTCCTAGAAGGAGGAATTCGACCCCTAGAGGTGTGGTAAGGGGTTAGGATGGTCTATATGATGTAATTTCTCAATCATTTTCAAAGGTTGGACAGGTCAGACTCTTGGGAAAGATTTTGGCACACTATTGTACATATTTTTCATATTTTGGCTAAGGAAAGATCAGAGGTTTTGCAGCACCTGTTGGGATTCTTGTGGCTTTCAGTTCTTGATGGTTTTTTCTCTCATTTTATTGTAATTTCTTTCATGTTTAATGTATGCCATTCCCTTCTTATGCTTCTGAAACTAAATGAATGAGTAGATGAGGTTGAATCCATTATTTACAGTGCTCTGCCTTTGAATTTTTTTAGTTTTACATGTTTTCGCCTGTTTGGAGAGGATCCATGTTCTCCCTTGCCCTCTTCAGCTCCTTTTCGTTCTGATCCATCCATACACTCAATCAAAAAGCATCAATACTACTGCCTACCTCGCCCCAACTCGAATTCTGCAAAGATCTGGCCTTATCCCTGGACCCAAAATTGTTTTTTTCCATTTCTCCAACAAAAACCCAAAAAATCAAAAATAAAACATTCCTATCTCTTTACTAGCCTAAAATCAGCATTCATTGTTCATTATAAGTCATCTTAGCCCCTTTGAAGATCCTTTGCCGAGATAGACCCGGAGAGAGCCCTCTCCTGTCCTCGTAGGGCTAGCTATAAGGCTGAGCGTGGTTTGATGTAGCCTTGAGTTTTACCTTATTTCAGCCTAAGGTAAATTTGAGCGCTAACACTCCCTACACTAATCCCCACCTACCCGCTGCACTCACCTTACGACCCTCCACTCCCTAACTCCTCCCCCCCTCTCGCATCACTTCCCTACCCGCTACCCCCTCTCCATACACTCCTACGCTACGCCCTTCCACCGCTCAGCCTACGCTCCTATGCTACGCCCTTCCCCGCTCGCACAGATCCCCATTCCAACCCTTCCCTACTCACACCATCTCACCCTCCACGACTCCCTCACCTCACAGTCGTCCTTCCACGGCATTCCCTCCCTCCCACAGTCTCTGCGTTTTAACAATTTTGACTTTTTAATATTTTTAATCTTTTTTTACAGTTAAAACCTCCCCTAGTTTCACCTCCCCTAGTTAAAACCTCCCTTAGGAAATACCTTCCCCAGTTTTACCTCCACCAGGTAAAACCTCCCCTAGTAAAAACCGCCCCCAGTTTAAACCTCCCCAGTAAATACCTCTGTTTTTTCCCTAAATTTTTTTTTTTTCCAAAAAAAAAAAAAAAAAAAATAGCAAAGAGAGAGGAAATGGCATATGCCATATGAGTAGATGGATTGTCTACATAGTAGAAAAGTGAATTTTTTGATTTGTGGCATGTATTAAAAGGTGATTCTCTCAAAGAGATTGATAATGTGAAGACAAATATTGAAAATTGGCCATCATTTTCAAAACAGTAGTGGAATTCAGTCATAGTTTGGCCACACAGAGTTTCTGATTCTTGGAGTTTCTCTTAGTATTTATTGTGAAGCAGTACAGAAAAGTCAAACATCAAAGTTTTTTCTCCTTCTTTTGTTGAGTTGAGTTGTTGTTGGTGTAAAACAGCTCTTTGAAGAAGAGAGAAACCAGCTGCCTTAAAGGGTTATTGCACAATGTTTTTTGCTGCACATTTACAAAATATTTGCAGTGACATTGTATTGTACTCACATTGTGAGTGGATATTTCTTCTTCATTCATAGTTGCAATCAGTGTTTGAAGTGTAAATTTGAGTTGTTGAGAAATTGTTGATGTAAGTCATTGTTACTTGTCGATTAGACAACCAAGTCTATACCTTGAGGTCCTCCATAATTTGAGCAGCAGAGTTTGTTATTTGGGAATTCCATAATTGGAAGTTCTTTGAAGTCATTTGTAATTGTTTGAAATTAAGTTGAATCACATTGTAAATGGGTGCATTCTCGGTTGAAGCCAACACCCTTTATTTCTTGAGCCTAAGTTGTTGAGAAAAATGGCTAAAATCAATGAGGCATTAGAGTTGTTGAATAACCTCATTCATTCCAATGTTCATGATATGGTAAAAATGAACAAGAATGCTCTTTTTAATATTCAAAGTTGTTTGCAAGATGCACAAGACAAGATTGAGTTTTTGCAGTTGGAATCTCAGCTTCAGCAAGATGAACTTCAACAAAAGAATCATCATTCTGAACCTGTTTCTATTCATAAAATTGAGAAGGACTCCCATCAGAAGTAAGAATATAAATTTGTAGTTGATTCACATTTAGTTCCTTGTACAAGAGTAGATTTACATGCAGATGCAGAAGCTCAACTTGCACTTTCCAAGCCCATCATCAGACCTTGGGAAGAGCTTGTCCACAACAACCATAGAACTGGTCTTGGATATGACAAGGATGTGTCCTTTCATATTCTAGACTACACCAAGGCCATCAAATTTCAGAGTGTTGGATTTCTTTATGACAGTTCACCTGTAGCTGTTCCAGATCCTACTCCTCTTCCGCAACAACAACAGCATATTGTGAAATCCCAACACTGTGATCGAGTTGGCCATATGAAAGATCATTGTTTTGATCTTCACCCTTGCAAGAATTGTGGTCGAAACACCCATTCTTCACACGGATGCTTCAGAAACAAGCCTCCTGCAAGAAAAAAGATTCATCTTAGATGGATCGCTGCTTGGCAATGGGCATCAGCAGCTAAGAAGATGTTTAAGTCACATGTCAGAACTTGTTCATGAATATTGATCAAAATTGCAGTTGAGTTTTCGCCATCATCTCACCTTGTACTTGACAGGGGGGAAAATGGTGGTCATCTACAAGCTTCATAGTCAGATCAAGCGAGCCTGAGCCATAATCTCTCATTCCAGATTCAGAGTTGTAGCCAGAGACACAGTAGTTCAAGTGAGCCTGAGCCACAATTCATCATTCCAAATTCAGAGTTGTAGCCAAAGACATGCATGCCCATGACTAGTGTTGGTGGTCATCCTTAAACCATCACAGGTTGTAGACTTCCCTTCTTTTAGGTTGACGGTCTCCCTTTTTATGAGGGACAATTCCTCTAGCAGAAGCCCTTAGCTTCTTGCCAGTTTTGGAAGAGTTCCGGGAACTGCAATAAGCGTTGCATTCCAGTGTTGGTGGTCATCCTTAAACCACCTATTTTTGACAACATTTCGGAGAGTTGATTCAGCCTAAGTGCTGCCATGCATACTTTGCATATTTGTATTACAACTCTCTTCTTGGACTCACACATACCCTTTCAGATTAAGGGGGGGAATGTTGAACACCTAATCCTCCATGGGTAAGTGTGGAAGACGAAGAGTCACAAACGAGTCCAAGTGACCTTGGAAGATGAATCCAAGAGTCACAATATTGTATTATAAATGTACATCTATGTGTAATAAAGATGCAACGAATGCCTATCTTTCTATTGTGTGTGTTGTGTGTGTTTATCTTTCTCCATAAACCATGTGTGTGTTTAACAGAAGATCCGAAATCGCAGAGATAATTCAGTTCCAATATCGAGCTCCTCAAATGCAAGAAAAAGGTGTGTATTTTTTTCAAATTACATAAGTCTCGTTCGAAAAAAAAATTAGTTTGAATTTATTCCAAGGGCATATTGAAGAATAGATATCAGCATTGGGTTCTAAAATGCCCCCTAAAAAGAATTCAACACCCATTAATCCTTCAAAGGGGTCTACTATAACTCATGAAGATGAAGAAACACAACATGAGATATCAAAATTACAAGAGCAAGTGCATCAAATTTTTCTATCGCAAAGAGCAACAAAAAATGAAATGGAAGTTCTGAAGAAAGGCATGGAAACTAAGATGGATGGTTTGAAGAAAGGCGTGGAAGCTAAGATGAATGGTTTGGAAACTAAGATATATGGCATGGAAGTGGGCATGGAAGCTAAGATGGATGACATAAAAGCTAATATCGATGAAAAAATGAAAGCCAACATGGGAAACATGAAGAATGATTTGGAAAAGTTGATATAAGAAATGTTTCCTAAGGGCGAAATGATAGTAGAGGAAACTCATGATGAGAACAAAATAAATGTTAATTGTGATTTCATAAACTCTAATGTTGGATGGAAGAACCACCATATTCCAAAGATGGATATGATGAAGTTTGATGGCAAGGATCTCGTAACATGGATACTACAGATGGAGCAATATTTTGATCTCAATAATGTGCAAAACAAACAAAAGATATGCATTGCAACTTTACATTTAGAACAAAATACATTTGTCTAGTATCGATGGCTTTTCTCCCGTAAAAAAATTGTCACTTGGTCAATTATTATGGAGGAAAAGATAGCACATTATGAGGATACAAAAATCAACACCTTCTTTAGCCAACTAATAAATCTCAAACAAAAGGGTTTAGTGGCCAAGCACATTGAGGACTTCCAAAAATTGAATATAAGGGTAACTGATATTTCAGAGGAACACAGGATTGATGTCTTCATAGGGAATTTAAAGGATAAAATCCAACATGAAGTTCGCATTTGGGAACCTGATTCATTGGAAAAGGCATTCAGGTTGCCAAGAAAAATTGAATGTAAAATTATGGCAACAAAGAAGCCTACCACTCACATATATAAAGATGGAAGTGTTGCTACTCTTAGACTTCCACAACCTACAAGGTTGACACCACAACAATTGGAAGAAAAAAGAGCAAAAGGGCTTTGCTACACTTGTGATAGAAAATACACTAAAGGTCATAAGTGTGCTGAGAAGAAATTATTTTACATACATTGTGAAGAGGTAGAAGAAAATGAACAAGAATCTTCAAAAGAAGAAGATATACACCAGGAATCAACCCTAGAAGAGGAAGAAATGAGTCTAACCATATCGCGTAATGCATGGGCAGGAATTACCACTCCTAAAACTCTCAAGATATAAGGACATATCAAGAATAAAAAGGTAATAGTGTTGATTGATTCGGGTAGTACCCATAATTTTATTCATTGTAAGGTAGCCAAGGAATTGAATTGTTTCCTATACCCAGCACCAGAATGTCAAGTGATGGTTGCAAATGGAGGAACCATAAATTGCTCTGGAAAATGCCATAATATCAAGCTAACCATGGGGGAATATGTATTGAATAGTCCAATTCTTTCCATTCTTATGGGAGGTGCTGATGTTGTACTAGGAGTACAATGGTTACAATCTTTGGGGACGGTAGCTTTTAATTTTCAAGAACTTTTCTTGAAATTTTTTTCAGAAGGAAAGGAAGTCGAATTGCGGGGTATTGAAGGGAAGCCGGGAAGGATAATAAGCTCTAATGTCATGACAAAGCTTCTAAAGAAAGAACAACGAGGCGTAATTGCACAATTATGCTCACTAGAAGTTCTGACATCAAAATCATCTATTTCTGCAGATCTCCAACAAGTCTTGGACAATCATTCCAAGGTGTTTGAAACTCCCAAAGGACTTCCACCTATTCGTGATCATGATCATGCTATTCATTTGATTCCAGGAAGTGTTCCTCCAAACATCAGGCCTTATAGATATCCTTATGTCCAAAAGAGCGAAATTGAACGTATGATTGCAGAAATGTTAGAGGCGGCTATAATTCAACCTAATCAAAGTTCTTTCTCTGCTCCTGTAGTATTGGTACACAAGAAGGATGGATCATGGCGCATGTGTCCAGATTATATGGAGCTCAATAAGCTCACCATTAAAGATAAATTTCCCATTCCTGTGATTGATGAATTATTGGATGAATTACATGGAGCAATTTATTTTACCAAGTTGGATCTCCATTCAGGATATCATCAAATTAGAATGAAGACTGAAGATATTCCAAAAACAACATTTCAAACTCATGAGGGTCATTATGAATTTTTGGTCATGCCTTTTGGCTTTACCAATGCACCTTCTACATTTCAAGGGTTGATGAATTCCATTTTCAAACCCTTCCTTAGAAAATTTGTGCTAGTATTTTTTGATGATATACTAATCTATAGCAGGTATTGGAAGGATCATGTTCAACTTGTTGAAAAGGTGCTCAAACTATTGCAGGAGAAACAATTATATTAAAAAACATCCAAATGTTTCTTTGGAGTGCAAGAGGTGGAATATATGGGTCATATTATATCTCACGAGGGTGTTAAGGTAGACCTAACAAAATTAAAGCCACTAAGGAATGGAAAGTCCCCACAACCATAAAGCAGTTACGAGGATTTCTCAGGTTAACAGGGTATTATCACAATTTTTTTAAGAATTATGGGAGAATAACAACACCTCTAGGAGAAAGGCATTTAATTAAAGCTTCCAGGACCACAGAGAGGAGGAGATGGATCGCGCTAGGTTTTTTTCGGTTTCTGCTGCCGCCGCCAAGGTTTGTGTGGATCCGGCCACGGTTTCTGCTGCCGCCGCCAAGGTTTGTGTGGATCTGGCCACAGGAGCCGTGGATCCCTGTTTGGATCTGGCCGTGCCCCTCATTGGCCTTCGCAGTCCCAGAGTTCGTAGCTATGCCAAGGAGCCCAGCGAAGAAGATCCTGCAAATACTGACTCGGTTGGAGACGCCGTTGCACCCTTTTCTCCATGGGGCCTGCAACATGGGAAATCAAAGAACCCAAGACCGGATCGGTGGTGCGGCTCTTTTGCTGGTGGATCGGGGCCTCTCAAACCTGATAGATCGCATGCGAATCCAGCCCCAGGCAATTTCTGCAGTGTCAAGACAGATCGGATCGCCCAGGATATGCCTTGTCTTCCATCAGTTATGGATCTGGCTTGGGGGGGTCCTCCACAGGAAGAAGAGGCTGCAAGGGCGCGATTGACGATCTTCAAGGAATATGGCAGCCATGCAGCTATAGATTATAGCAATCTCTTTTCCTTCCCTCTGGGCGCAAAGGAGCCTAAGCCCAATCTTCACCAGATCTGGCATGAGGCACGGAAGAGGTTTTCTCAATGCATGCCACGGGGGCAGTCCCCTTACTCGTACTTTGAGGCAGCGCTAATAAATGGGCAGCTAGAACAGCCAGAACCCCGGCAACAGGTAACATTATCTTTCTTTCAGATTTTTATTAAACCCCCAGTGGGGAAAACCAGTCTAGTATGGGTACATGCAGAAAGCACCATTATGCAGTTGAAACAACAAATCTGGGCATTGATGGGATACCCTGTTCAGATCCAGCATCTGGTCAGTGGTAGATGGTCCCTTCAGGATAGCAGAACCTTGAAGAACTACGATATAAGCCCAGAAACAACCATAGCCTTAAACCTTAGGCTGAGAGGAGGTGCTGTGCCTCAGGGACATCCAAGCTCCACAGGAGGAGACAAGGGGAAAAAGACTACAACTCAGCAACAACCCAAGGGAGGCTTCTCCTACAAAAATATCTTACAGGGTAACAGAGATCCAGGGCCCCCTCCAGTCCAAGGAGGACATATACCTAGGCCATACATTGTAGATCAGCTTGGGCAAACCCCAGCCCTCAACATTGATTCTACAGGACTAGAAGAAGATGTTAAGTCATATGAAACTCAGGCCCTAATCTATCGATTTAACAGTTTTTGGCCAAAGCCAATGGATCTATTTCACTGGATCTACACTAACTGGACCATGGAATGTGATATACATCTATGCTCCAAGGGTTTTTTCATTGTTAAGTTTGCAACCATGGAAGCCAGAGACACAATCATCAGGGCAGGGCCTTGGTTTTGGGGAACAACGGGTCTTTTTATGACCCCATGGTTCCCAGATTTCGACCCAAACAAAATGACAGTCTCCAGAATGTCGGTTTGGGTCCGCCTATATAACCTTCCTCTTCACTTTTGGAGTGAACGAGTTTTGGAAGGTATTGGGAACAACTTAGGGAAATATATCAAAACAGATCTGGAGAGGATTGAGGAGAGGATCTTCACTTTTGCACGAATTTGTGTCGAAGTTGATCTAAGTAAAGGACTGCCATAAAGTATAAGGCTGGTATACAAGCAAAAAAACTGGTTGCAAGGACTAGACTATGAAAATACTGCTTTCAGATGCAGAATCTGTAGGCTGACAGGGCACTTACAAAGTACATGTCCAGAAGCCAAGAAAGCAAACAGCAAAAAGAAGCAGAAAGGGAAGCAGAGAAAAGGGTGGCAATATCCCCCTCCTGACTCAGAGGACGACGAATCAGAAGCAGAGGAGGAAGTCACTCCCACAGAGAATACTGAGACAACCCAAGGAAACGAGACCCAAAAGGAAATCATAACAGCTAACAAGGACTCACAATCCTATTCAACTCAGGCAGAGAAGATAAGTGAGGATCTAAGTATGGGAGGGATCAAACGGCATCATCCCTCTGATACATCAGACTCAGACAAGGATACAGGTCCACAGAAAGCAGAAACACAATTAGTCCTAGCTACGATCGAGCCCACCCAAGGAGAGTGGCGCAAGGTCGAAAAGAAGAAGGGAAGGAAAACATGAGGTGTGAGTTCCTACTCAGTCTCTGGAACCAGTTTTTACTGTCTCCTCCTCCCTTCTTTTTCTCTTTTTCTCATTCTTTCTGAATGCACGGTAGCCTCGCTACGCTGCAGTGTGTGCCAAAGCACACGAGCCCAATGGGCAATATCTGAAAATGCTTCAATGCATATGCTATGTGTAACTTTTCATTTTCATAAATAAAAGGTTACCGATTTTTTCTGTGGAAAAAAAAACAACACCTCTAACAACATTAATGACGAAATATGCATTTTCATGGAATCCTGAAGCAACTAAGGCCTTTGAACATATGAAAGAGGCAATGTGCCTAGCACCAGTCTTAGCTATGCCAGACTTCACAAAAGCCTTTATTGTGGAATGTGATGTATCAGGAAATGGAATTGGTGTTGTTTTAATGCAAGAAGGAAGACCCATTGCTTTTGAAAGTCGTCCAATCAAAGGAAAGTATTTACAGAAAGATATTTATGAGAAGGAAACGTTAGCAATACTACATGCACTAAAGAAATGGGGACCTTACCTAATGGGAAGACCTTCCAGGTAAAAACTGATCATGATAGTCTTAAACACTTTTTGGAACAAAGACTATCTTCAGAAGAGCTGCAAAAATGGGTCACAAAGATGTTGGGTTATGACTTTGAAATAATCTACAAAAAAGGGAAGCGAAATGTTGTTGCAGATGCACTCTTTAGAAAGAATGAAGAGGTGGAAGCATTTCTTTGTGTCATTTCTATTATCCAACCAGATTGGATAAACAAAGCAAGGGATGAATGGAAGAAGGACGAAAAAGTGTGGACACTCATTCAAAAGTTGCAACAAGATCCTAGTACATCTGATACATTTAGTTGGAAAAATGATTCCTTATGGTACAAAGATCGCTTATATCTTTGTAATAATTCCCAACTAAAACAAAAGATTCTTTTGGAATTTCACAATTCTCCTTTAGGAGGACACTCAGGATTTTTAAAAACTTACCACAGGGTGAAGAAATAATTTTTTTGGGATGGCCTTAAATCTGATATTCAAAAGTTTGTGGCGGAATGTTTGGTTTGCCAGCAGAATAAAGTGGAGACAATTAAGACCCTGGGACTTCTACAACCTTTATCCATTCCAAGTCAACGTTGGGAGGAGATTTCAATGGATTTTATCACAGGTTTACCTAAGTCCGAAGGAAAGAGTGTCATCATGGTGGTAGTTGATAGACTTACCAAGTATGCACACTTTTGTGCATTATCTCATCCATTTAAAACAAGTACAGTTGCTACTACATTTATGGACACAATTCAAAAGCTACATAGAAACCTAAAGGTTATAATGAGTGACAGAGATCCCATTTTTACTGGAAATTTTTGGACAGAGTTATTTTCTTGTTTGGGTACTCAATTAGCTCATAGCTCATCTTATCATCCTCAATCTGATGGTCAAACTAATATAGTGAATAAATGTTTGGAAGGATATCTTCGTTGTTTTGTATCTTATAAACAAACACAATGGGTCAAGTGGTTACCTCTCGTTGAATGGTGGTATAACACTTCCTTCCATACTGCAGCAAAAATGACCCCATTTATGGCACTTTATGGATATCATCCGCCTTCCATCAGATCATCCTTAAGAGAAAATTCTAAGGGTCAAGCAGTGGAAGATCACATCGAGCATCAACAAGAAGTTCTCCAACTCTTAAAGGATAACCTAAATTTGGCACAAAATCGAATGAAACAACAGGGAGATCAACATCGCAGCGAGAGAAGTTTTGATGTAGGAGACTGGGTATTTTTACGGCTATAACCATACAAAAAAATGTCCCTCAATCAAGCTAAGAAGGATAATAAATTATCACCAAAGTAATATGGTCTTTATAAGGTGTTGCAAAAGATTGGTACTGTGGCATACAAATTGGAGCTTCCTGATTCTTCGCGAGTGCATCCAGTTTTCCATGTTTCATGCTTAAAGAAGGTTATAGGTGAAAATCTTCCAGTTCAAACAATATTGCCAGAACTTGATGAGGAAGGAAAAATCATATTGGAACCTGAAGCGATCATGGAAACAAGAACTCGATAACTACGAAATTGATCAATTTCAGAGTATCTCATCAAGTGGAAGAACTTACCCAATGAATATTCCACATGGGAGGATGAGAATTTTATACAAAAGCACTTAGAGCTACTCAAGCATTGAGGACAACACTTTTTTTAAGGAGAGGGGCATGTTAGGTCCCTATATTACTAGTTTAGTCCCTTATTGTTATTAGTGTAGCCCCCTTATTGTTATTGTTGCACCCCTGTAACCCCAATATTGTTATTATTGTGCCCTTACATTGTTATTGTTAGGTCGGTTAGGATTATATTCTGGGCCCATGGATTCCTATATATAGAAGGAGGTTTTGGTCATTTGTATCATCCAATAATTGTTCATTTATGTAATGTATTGGAGGTTTCCCCCTAAAAAATGCTATTTATAAGGCTTTGATCTCTCTTTTCCTATATTTTTGGAGCTGGTTTCATAACACAGGGCCTACCAATGCATTTGTGGGCGAAATCATGCAACATTGCAATTTATGTGCAGAACCGTTGTCCTCATAGGATACTTGGCATGAGTACACCTGAAGAGGCTTTCACTGGTAAGAAACTTGATGTTTCACATTTTAATATTTTTGTCTCATTTTTTTATGTGCATGTGACCAAGGATGCCAAGAAGAAGCTGGAACTGACAGCTGAGATCAGGATTTTTGTGGGGTACACAAAAACACCCCATAATTATCGTGTGTATTTTCCAAACAGCAGAATGATTGTTGTGCGATGGGATATAAAATTTGATGAGGGGAAAGCCATGTGGTTTTCCCTTGAGAGGGAGTTGGACTTGCATGCAGAGGAGGAACTATTGGTTCCCAAGGATGAGCCTCAAGATGTGGATCAACCACATGAGAAGGATCATGGAGTGGAGGAAAACACTCATGCAGAGCCATCCATCAGAAATGGTAGAAGGTGCACCACAAAAGTTGATAGATTGAGACTTGATGCTGCAGAGAATGTAGGATCCCCTACTTCACAACGCAAACAGATAGAATCTTCTAACCGATTTACTGGATACATGGCTCTCATGAGAAAATGTATTGTAACTTAGCCATCTTCCTTTCAGGAAGCAATGCAACAACCAACTTGGGTTGATGCAATGGTGGAGTATGGCTCCATTGTCAAGAAAAGTGCATGGGAGATATTCCCAAGACCGATCGACAAATAAGTGGTTGGATTTAGATGGATCTACAAGGTAAAGCAATTTTTTGAAGGGAGTGTGGAGAAATATTAGGCCAAATTTGTGGCCTGGGGATTCTCATAGATCGAGGGGATAGATTATTATGAGACCTTTGCACCTATCACAAGGTACTCTTCCATAAGATCCACCCTTGCACTCTCAGTGCATTTGGGCTGGTGCATTCATCAAATGGATGTGAAAATTGTGTTTCTAAATGGGATCATTGAGGAAGAGGTGTACATAGAGCAGCCTGAAGGTTTTGAAATCTTCAACAGTGAGTCACATGTGTGTCGACTCAAAAAATCATTGTATGGGATGAAACAAGCACCCCATGCTTGGTACACTTGGATAGACAACTATTTCACCATACTGGGTTTCAACAAAAGTGAATCAGATGCAAACCTGTACCAAATTGTGGTTGACGATAAGCTATTGATCATTGTTCTTTATGTTGATGATTTAATTGTGACTGGTGATGAGTAGCTGATACACTCATGCAAGGAGGATCTTGCAAGGGAGTTCAAAATGAAGGACATGGGACTCCTTCATTATTTCCTTGGATTGGAAATATGGCAACAGGATGAAATTTTTGTGTCTCAAGGAAAGTATGCAAAGGAGACACTAGGTAAGTTTAACAAGGAGAGTTGCAAACCCATGGATACTCTTCTTCTAGGAAATTGGAGGAAAGAGGATGCTACTTCTGTAGAGGTAGTGGATGCTATTGTCTACCAACATTTAGTGGGTTCGCTAATGTATCTAGTGAACAGGAGACCAGACATTTACTACACATTTAACCAGCTTATTCAAGCTATGGTTAAGCCCACCAAGATCTTTTGGAATGCGGGGAAGCACGTCCTGAGATACCTGCGGGGCACATCAGAGTATTGAATTTGGTACAGACGGACAAAGGGAGTGAATCTGCATGGCTTCACGGATGCAGATTGGGTTGGCAGTCCATGAAACAGAAAGAGCACATCAATAGGTATCTTTAGCATTGGGTCAACAACAGTTTCTTGGTACAACAAGAAGCAACGATATGTAGCACTCAGTTCAGCGGAAACATAATACATGACAGCAATTCAAGCTGCATGTGAACCTATCTGGATGAGAAATACCTTGGTTGGTTTGTTTGGTTCTCAGATGGATCTGTCCGTGATTCATTGTGATAATCAGAGTTGCATTAAAATCTCAATTAATCCTGTGTTTCATGATAGGTCCAAGCATATAGATATTTGTTACCATCATCTCAAATATTGTGTGCAGAGAAGAATAATGTTGCTTCAATACATTCCCACGGAATATCAGGATGTTGATATTCTAACGAAGGTGCTCACCAGGAGAAAATTCGAATACCATAGAGACAGGATCGGAGTGAAGGATAATCCCTTTCTTGTTGAGAGGGAGTGTTGAGATTCAACAAGAAAAATTCAGCACCCACGCCTAGTGCATTAAGCACCTACACTAGGGTGGGGCCCATAGTGTTATTTTTGGTGCATGTTTATTTTTAGTTATCCCTTAATTAGAGATGGACAGTAAACTTAATATACATCTCAAAATAAATTGTAACAGTTAACTGAGTTTGATAAACTCAGTTAGCTAGTGGATTTCAAGTTAGAGGTAATTGGTGAGGCATGCAGAGTAATTCTAGTTGTAATAGAGTTCGAAGTGTAGTGGTGCATTAGTTAATGCATGTTGTAATCAGTTTAACTCAGTTATGTGAGTTAATTAATTCACAATCAATGATCTCACATGCAACTGAAGATTTACTATTATTAGTTGCATGCATGTCAGATCTGTTAGCCACCTATGAAATTTTTGTCAAGCAAACAGGTGGCTAAATTTTTTTATGAGACTTCAAGAGATACATTTCCCAGGAAAATCTCTCATCCATGAAGTCTCTATGTTTTCATTTCCTTTAAAAGGATACTCACTACCATTTCCATCCAAAGCCTCACTGTCTGTGAAAAATTGTGCTTAAAAGAGCCTTCATCTGCCCTTGTATCTCTGCAAAATACCCCATCTTGGCCTTTTTTCCTTTTGCAAAATTTCCCCTTTAACCCCAAAAATCCCTCCTAAGTTTCCCAAACCATCAAATTCTTCCTTTTAAACCAAGTGAAATCCTTTCATTTGATTGAAACTCCCTTTTTCCCTTAACCGAAAGCCTAATTTCAGCCTTAAAAGCTCTGTTTTTGGCTAAAAACCCATATTTTTCCATGTGTAGGCTAAGCACCTTTCGGCTAGCCCCTAACCACTTCCCCTCCATAAGCCCGGGTGCTAAAACCAAGCGCTAGCCCGCAAAGTGCTAATCGCATCAAAGAATTGGAGCGGTACATGCCTATTTTCTTTGTAAAACAAAACTTCCGATGCGATAGTGTATTGGGTCTGTCAGCTTTGAAATAATTCCCATCGTTGATCTGAAAAGATCTGACGGCCCGTGGTCATTCCATCACGCCCCGAATCACGCCCCGTTTTAAACCTCTGATGACCTTCTCCACTGTCGATTCACCTTTTAATCCAACAGTTCTCGCTTCCTCGCTCCAATCGCAATCGCAAAGTTTAAACTGTGACATCCTCCGTTCCTCCCGATTGCGATCCTCCGACGTGATCCTGACCGTTAAATCCATAAGAACCAATGGCTAGGATTCATCACCATTCTGCCATGTATTCGCCGATTGGGCTCCTTTGATCCAATCGCAGCCATTGATCTCTCATAGATCTGATGGTCAGAAGCCAATCGCACCGTCGCTCATCGGATTTTTTACCCTCCTATCACTCCCCTTCGATTAGATCGCTACTGTCGATTAGATTTCATCTGCCCACTAACCATTTTCTCCGCCTGTGTATCTCCTCCTCCAATCTCAGCCGTTCGTCCTCAGATTAGACGGCCCACAATAAAATCGTCGTCCGTTCGACCCCACCTCTATTTTTTGTGCATCTCCTCAGATCGCGCTCCATCTCCCGCCGTCGGATCTCACGGGCCCAGATCCAATGGTCTACATCCATATCATGTAGACTAGGCATTTGAAGTTTAATATTTCAAATTCACACGATATGGGTGGTTTTCCAGAGCCATGTGTCAACCAAAGACCCATATCGCGTTGAAAAAGTGAAAACAACCTTTCCGACTTTTTGTTGCGTGAAACCAACAGTTTTGCATCCCAAAACCACTTCCCCACTTCATCGCCCGAAATTTCATCTACAGATCCCGACCATTGATTATCTTCGATCAATGGCACTCATTGCATCTCGCGTCCCAGCCCTTGTTTTTCATCGTGCAACCCATGCATTGCATCGGATCATCGCAGCCGTCGATCTCCTCCTTAGGTCCGACAGTCCTAATTGAATCGCCCTCCACCCATGACCGGGTCCCACCATATCTGCCCATTTCATATGTTTTCCTTGCATCCTCTGTGTATTTCGTTCAAAGGTCCAAACCTTATATTTCGTATTAAATTATATCATCCCACCAAGCATTAAAATTTTAATGCTTTACATTAAAGTTTTTTGTTTTGCCCGACATTCATCAGTTCGATTTTCACAGTTTCACTGCATGATCCTGTTAGCCATCAGTATTTTTTTTTACATGTTAGTGATGACTATATCTACAGCTGAGTTTTCTAGAAACTGATTTCCTTATGTCAATATGTCATCCAGAAAACCCTCCTAAAAATTTTTTCACCTTCCTACCTTTTCAGTTCGCCCATGTCGAAATCAAAAACTTCATATCACAATCCTATCTAGCTTCAGCCTTATTGACCTGCCCTTCAGCTTTAAAAAGCAAATCCACATCTGCTTCAAATAGTCTCCCCTATGTTAGGAAGTGGCGTTTTAGGACATTTCACCTTTGGCAATCATCAAAAAGCCAAAAAGCCTCCATCTACAGCAGACCTACCATGACTGATCCCTTACTTTGCAAATGAAATTGACAAACAGCCTTAAGTCGCGCCACTCATATTCCTAGGTCTCAGCACTGCATAAAGCCCAATCTCAAGCTGACCAGTAGGTTTTTCACAGTGTTCTATGGTTTCTACAAAGGTAGGAAATATAACTTCATCTCAGGAGGAAATGCTTGATCTACAGTTAGAGGAACAGCTGCTTCTAAATGTATTGTGAGCCTGAGATGAAGCTGCAAAACAAAAGTCACTCATCAGGACCTTACAGCTCTTTCCAGCATGAAAATCACAGTAAGAAAGGGTCGCCACTGTCTCAGCAAAATGGTAAATTATCAAGGCCCAGAACCTCCTTCATTCACAAGCAGAGGGTTAGGGCGCCTCCTTCATACATAAGCAGAGGGCGCAGGCCAGTGTTGACTCAGAAGGTTGCAAAATTCCAGGTTTTCCTTTACTGAAACAATGAAACAATATCTTCAGGTATCATGAATGTAATTGATGATCGTAACAGGAATGGAGCTTGAAATATGCTAGCTCAAAAGAAAGGAGAGTCTGATTTGATAAAAGAGATCATCTGAAACTTTCAAGTCAGGTGAATTGTTGAAACTTTAGAAGGCCTGTCATCAGTAAACATTCCAAAGCATAAGTACCCTATCTATCCACAAGATCAAATAGAACAGATGATAACCAATGCCATTACACAGGCAGGAGAAAGTTCTTGGTTTTTCAAGAAAGCACTGACCTTCATAGTCACAAAGGTTATTTGTCAAGTAATCAATCATGAGATTAACAAGCCAAATATCTCAATCACCCTTAGGACAGTGCAGGGAGACAGTATTACTCTGGCTATGGTTTTTGCTGACACACAATGATGCTTGCAAGTGAAGATGCTAAGACTGATGTTTTCCAAGTGGTTTACTTACCATCACCTTCAGAGAAAGGCTGTCTCGAAAAGAATTGTTAAAAAACCTTCAAATACCTTACCTGATGAAGAGCCTCCTCCATGCATGAGTAGATGGCCAAAGCTACTGCAGGTTGCTGAAACTGATTGATACAAGAAAGCAGTGGAAGGATACCAAAAACGGAATAAAGGTCATTACACAGATGAATGATAGTGCTGATGATGCAAAGGTATTGGTACTCCTATTTCAAAGAACTATCTTTCAGACTATACCTACAGTAGGAAAGAGACAATATTGAATATATGTGTGCCACTGATACCAAAAAGAAGACTTTCTCCTTGAGGAAAAGGTCAAGCAACAAAACAATATCATATACCAAAGGTCCAAAGAAGCGCCTTTCAAGAAATGGTGTTTACAGCTTTCAAATGTTTTTGGTGCATTATGAATAGCCCTTCCTTGCTAACAATCGCCAAGAGAGGAAAACAGTGAACATAGTTCAGTCATGAAATGGTTCTATTGACAAAAAAGGGTTTAACACACTGATCAAAACAAAGTAAGGACTGTTTATCAAAAAGCCCTGTTTTCATATTTTACAAGCTTGTCTTTTCAGATGGGGAGGAAAATGGGTATATGATCTTATGATTAGGCAGAAGGAATTTGTTTTGATGAATTATCACTGTTTATATGTCTTATAACAAACACACTTGTTACCATTCCAGAGGGCAGATGTAGCACAGAACTGCATGGAAAAAGGCCTGCAGACAAGGCTAACACCGTAGCTAAAGTGGTGGAGTTGGTTGAATTGTTTATCAAAGTTTCAAGTTCGGGGTCAAGGTTGTATTCGGGTTCACATATTTAAAGGGACAAAACCCATTGTTTTAAAATAAAACAGAGCTGAGCACCAACGTTTCTTTTCCAAGGAAAAGAACGTTGGAACTTTGTTTTAAATTGACATCAAATAGGGGAAGTATTGTAAATTTCAAAACTAAATCCCCCCCGTGCCTCCACAGCATCAAACAAGCAAGAAAAACTGGTCGAAGATTCACAGGTTTGCACTCAGAGGCAGCGCGACGTGCCTGGGATTTGGCGCGACGTGCCTGGGCAGCAAATTACACACGGCCCCTTCGTCGGCGCGACGTGCCTGTACAAGGCCGCCCGACCACACGACAGGTCGACCCGACAGGCCCGACAGGGGTTTTTCTGCGCGACGGGTTTTTTACCAAGAATGCCGCGCAAGTGTCAAAGGTCCCCAGCAGTGTTTTAGCTTTCGAAAGCAGGTGTTCATCAAAATTTGAGGTATTTTATATACTCCCCCATCAAATTTCAAGGTTTTGATAAAGAACAATAAGCTTTAAAACCCTGGACCTTGTCATTCTAGTTAGAAGCAAAAGCAGTCATTTTTACACAGCAAGCTGAAGTTTTGAAATATGATAATAGGTTGAGGTTGTCACTCAAAGAGCACATATAGAGATACGGGTTTTGAGGTAGAGGGCCAGTTTGTTTCTTCCTCAAATCGATCAAAGTGCCATTTTTCTAAGGGCAGAGGTTTTTTGATGGTTGAACTCTAACATCAGAGACAGGAGCATAGATTTATTGATAGATCTTTTGAACCCACAAGCAAGGGTGTGTTTCCTAAAAATGCATAGTGCACTGATATGTCACCTAGCCTAGTTCTGCTTTTATTTCACTGAATGGTGTCATTTTGAAGAGCTGTTGTTGTGATATGTTTCGAGGGGAAGGTCATTTCTAAGGAACGGGGTTATCAAAACACTTATCACAACAAGCCCTTTCTGGAGATCTGCCCCTATTTCACTGTATTTCACTACTGAAAGTTTGTTGACAGAGAGCTTCCAAAGATGACAGCACATTAAAAAAGGCAGAGTTTGTTGATGAGAAGTTAAACATTGGAGGCAGGGGTATAGAGGTGTTGGTGGACTTTTTAAACTCACAAAGCAGAGAGTGTGTTCTCTAAACCACTGTTGCACTGATTTTACACCTAAACTAAGTCTTCTTTTTCATTGCACTACATTGTATCATTCTGAAGATTGTTGACAGAGAGATTCTGAGGGTGAAACAAGGCCATTTTCTAGAAGGCAGGGTTGTTGGTGATTAAATCTAAACTTTGAAGGCAGAGGTATACAGGTGATATTTGATTTCTTAACTTCACAAGAAAGGTGTCCCTCATAAAGCACTGTGTATTGTTAATCTAGGTCTGCCCTCTTTTTTCACCACATTATCATGTTGAAAAGCTGATTGACAAAGAGACTCTAAGGATAAATGTTACATTGAAGGGCAGATTTCATTGATGTGTTTCTAACTTTGGAGGCAGAAGTACAAAAGCAGTGTTTTGTTTTCTTAAAACTTCACAAAGGAAAGGGGCCTTTTTCTGAAGAACAGAGTTGTTAGTGTTTGAAGTTAATATTGGAAACAGGGGTACAAGTATTTTGGTGGATCTCTTAAACTCACAAGCAGAAAGTATGTTTCCTAAAACCACTGTGCATTGGTTATACATCTAACTTGGGTCTGCCTTTACCAAAACCGTATTGTATCATCTGAAGATTGTTGAACAGAGTTTTTCTGAAGGTGAACAGAGCCACTTTCTAAAGGGCACAGTTGTTGATGGTTGAAACTTTAAATATTGAAACCAGAGGCACAAAGGTCTCCTTTCTTTCCACTGTGTGGTCTCTACAGAAATCTGTTGACAGAGGTATTTTTCAAGGTGAATGACCTAAAGAGCAGGGTTTTTATATTCAAGTTTTGTTTGAAAACACAAATAACAGTGTAGGTTGGCCTCTAACAAAGTCACAAGAGGGGTGATTGTTCAAAACTGTGCACAGGGAATCTACAAAGCAGTTACCCCATTTTTTACACATGGTACCATTGTTAAAAAGGTTACATAGCTGAAGTGTATCCAGAGTTGAAGGACTGTTTTTAAGAAGTGTAGAGGTGGCTTATTCAAGGAAGCATTGTTACATTTTATTCAAAACCACATTGTCTAAACTATCCAAACAGTGTAGTGGCCAGTTTCAATCCAGCAGAGCATTTTTCATACATTGAAGGCAGTTTGCTTCTTCCAAAGCTTGTTTCAAGTCAGAATGCCTCCAAAACGAGATCACAAAGGCGGACCACATAAGAGATATGAGCCTATCTCCATAGAAGAAATCAATGCTCACCCATCAGTGCTTTTCAATTTCCATGAAGTAGGCTGTCTTGATTTCTGTCAGAGGATAGAAGAAGTCAATAGTTTCTCGCCACTTACACATTTGTGCGCTTTGAGATTCAAGGACAAACACTTCCAGTTAGCAGGTCTTGACTTCAAAATCTCCCCAAGGTATGTATCCAAGGCTACCAAGATCCCGTATCATGGTGAAAAGTGGTTTAAACAAGCGCATCTTGATCTGAATGATTATAAACCTTTCATCAAACCTGAACATAGGGAAACCATCACTGCTATTTTCCCTTTCTCCTATCTTCTTGACAGTTATGCTCTGCTGATGAAAGCCATAATGATATATTTCACTTGTGAAGGGAGGTTTAGCCAAATATTTGCCTATCATGTTCGCTTGTTGATGCATTTTACTAGAAGCAGGCAATTAAACCTTCCATACTTTTTGTCCAAAAGCATAGAGAAAATGGCAGCTACTGTCCAAAAGAAAACTCCACCTCAGCAAATCCCTTCTCTCTTTCACCATTCCTTGCTCAAAATCATCTTCTTACACCAGCTGGAGAAGAAAGGGGTTTCATGGGATTCATTCATTAGCCATGCCGATTTCGCCACTGTCCCTCCTGTTCATGTGTCTCCTACTCAGCCTGTCCATCGCCCAGTGCCTTTATCTAGTAGGCTTACCCCTAAAAAACTCAAGATGACCACTGGGCAGCCAAGTAAACAGGGAGAAGGAGAGGGCAGTGAGCCACAGGGAGAAAAGGAGGATGATGAGCAGCAGCAGCCAGATTTTGAGGGACAGCAGCAGTTGGAAATCAGTGGACAGCAGCTAGATGTTGATAAACAAAGCAAAGCAGCTGAGATTAGGTGAATGTGCAGTTGTACCGCAGTTGGAAGATCACATGGTGGGATTAGTGAGCGTAGGCGGGGCCTAGAGTTGGAAGAATGCTGTTGCGTGTGTAGAGGAACAGCAGCAGACAGAGATTGAAGAGCAGCAGGTTGAGCAAACAATTGAAGCATCTTTTGAGCCACAAGCTGGACAAGATGTTGAGGAAGGACAGAAAGCTGAAGCTGCCTCCTTGACAGTGACCAAAACTGTTCCTAAAAAGAGGAAATTGCCCAAAAAGACAACTTCTAGCTTGCCAAGGAGAAAAAGCGCTAGATTGGCCTTCAAAGGCAAAAGTGCAGTTGGAGAAGGTGCCAAGCATGGAGGTAAATCAGCTGTCATCCCTATCCCAAGCGATGACCATTTTACCAGGAGCAGGCAATTAAACCTTCCGTACTTCTTGTCCAAGAGCATAGAGAAAATGGCAGCTACTGTCCAAAAGAAAGCTCCACCTCAGCAAATCCCTTCTCTCTTTCATCATTCCTTGATCAAAATTATCTTCTTACACCAGCTGGAGAAGAAAGGGGTTTCATGGGATTCATTCATTAGCCATGCCGATTTCACCACTGTCCCTCCTGTTCATGTGTCTCCTACTCAGCCTGTCCATCGCCCAGTGCCTTTATCTAGTAGGCCTACCCCTAAAAAACTCAAGATGACCACTGGGCAGCCAAGTGAACAGAGAGAAGGAGAGGGCAGTGAACCACAGGGAGAAAAAGAAGGCAGTGAGCAGCAGCAGCCAGATTTTGCGGCACAGCAGCAGTTAGAGATTAGTGAGCAGCAGCAGCTAGAATTTGAAGGTCAGCAACAGATACAAGAAGAGGAACAACAGCAGCTAGAATTTGATGAGCAGCAGCAGGTACAGGAGGAGGAACAACAGCATACAGCAGTTGAGAAACAGCAAGTTGGGCAAACAAATGAAGCTCCTTTTGAGCCACAAGCTGGACAGAATGTTGAGGAAAGACAGCAAGCTGAAGCTGTTTCCTTGACAGTGACCAAAACTGTTCCTAAAAAGAGGAAATCGCCCAAAAAGACAGTTTCTAGCTTGCCAAGGAGAAAAAGTGCTAGATTGGCATTCAAAGGCAAAAGTACAGTTGGAGAAAGTGCCAAGCATGGAGGTAAATCAGCTGTCATCCCTATCCCAAGCAATAACAGTGATAATGAGGCCCGCATCCTTGAAAACCTCCTCATTCACAAATAAGGGCAAATTGAGGTGTTACAAGAAGATCTTCAAAGGGCGAGGAATTTCAACTACTTCTTGGAGGTTGAAAACAAACAAATGAAGTATCATGCAGCCATTCATGAGGCTAGGGCGATCAAGTATAAGAAAGAGGCAGAAAAGGCACAAGTAAGAATTGAAGAGCTCATAGGCGAGTTTGATGATGAAGAGGAGGAAGACCAACCTAGGCGAAAGAGGCCTAGGACCATCGGGCTTAGAAAAGCCTTGGAGAAACAGAGAGCAGAAGAACAAGCTCAATTCGAAGCCTTTCCTCTCACTGCCCTCTTTGAGCAAGAAATTGAGGAAAACAAGGAAGCATGGCTTGAGAGGGCTAACCAGCATTTGGAAACAAAGCTTGAGAAGGCAAACAGGGATCTTGAGCTACAGAGAAAAAGGACTCTTCACTTTCAGAAGCTAAATCAGTTTTCCAGGCGAAAATTGAAGGTAGCACAAGAAAAATTGAAGAAGTTGAAGGAGAGGCGCCTAGCACGGAAAGAAGCAAAAAGCATATCAGCCCTCGATATTTTGGCTTCAGCTTCGGAGCATGTTTCTATGGACCCTTGAGGGTCATGCATGCCAATTTTGGGCCTGTTTCGGAAACTTTTTGTTTTTTGGCATTTTTGGGTTTTTCGCCAAAAACTCATAAATTCGCCATTTCAGTTTGATGAGTTTTCAAGGGAGGAGGATGATACCAATGGATGCCATAATTCCATGAGCAGGTCTCCAGCGATTTTCAGGGCATTTGAAGATCATTCGCCCCCTCCAATTGGCGAAAAACAGCCTCATTTTGCACATTCTGCCCGCCATATCAGCAGTCTGCTATTTTCTGGGTTTTTGCGCACAGGTACAGTTTTGAGGGACTTTCAGAGATCAGATTGAGGTGATTCCACTTGCGCCGGAAAGCAGACACAGAGAGATTTCCAACGAGCCATCATGAGCCTCATTTTGACATCGGGAAGGCTGCCATTTGCATCCAGCAAGTCAGGGGACCTTTTTCAGGCATAAATATGAAGTATTTTTGTAATTTTTGAACTCCAAAAATCTGCTTTTCCCAAATGTGCGTTAAGCTATTTTTATCATTGGGAAATCATGTAAAGTCAATATAATTTCCGTTTTTAGCAGTTTTTAGATATTTTATGGGATATTTTGTGCCTTGGGCTTTGCAAAGCCTCAAGGACAAATTTAGATATTTTGACTTGGCCAATGGGATAGCTAGTTGCTCCATGAGGTTTTCCTTCCTCAAGCCTATTTATTCCATGGTTTTCATTGTAAATCAGAGGCTGAACTTGAGAGAAGAATTAATGCATTGGTCATATGAGCTTTGAAGAATACACTTGAGTTATGATTTTTGGACTGCCTCTTGGATGCTTTTGAGGAATTTTGAAGGCTTGTTGATGGATTCCTTGACATGGTAGAATGGTATAGTGCTTCTTAATGTGTTTTGTCTTCTAGTTTTCACTCATAATTCATTTTTCTTGCTGCTATAGATCAGTAAAGATTGATTTTGAGACATGCCCATGGAGGCACCTCAAAATCCCTGAATCTTCATAGCTTGATGTTTTCTTCTCCCTTAGTTATGCTAAAGAATTCTTAGCTTCTCTTTAGTAACCTAAGGTATTGTTGCTATGTTTTATTCATCGGTTCCATGTATGTTGAGTAGGATGTATGGTTTGCCCTACCTACCTATCAGCTGCCCATAGTTCTGTCCATAAAACTTTCTCTTTGACTGATTTGTTGATCATTTTGTTGAACCAAGGAGGCCTAGTCCCAATCTAGCCCTTTGCCTAAAACTATGAAAACTTATTTGTCCAAGTGCCCAATGACTTAGAGATTATGTTTAGGCGTTCCGGCATAGTTTATGAGTTGTTAGTTTGTCTCATGTGTTTTCCCCAAAGTCTGATAGCCATTTCCCGAAGTTAGAGGGTCTTATACCTCTATGTATGGCCGGAATGTTTGATTTCTATGTATTGATTAGCTTATAGTTATTCCTAGCATGATTAATGGCTTGCTATTACATGTTTATGTCTGCTATTAACTAGTTTGCACTTGAAATCCCTTGTCTTTCACCAACTTACTGTCCATTTAATCCATTTTTCCCAGAGATCCCTTCTATTGTGAATCAAATCGGCCCTACAGCAGCTTTACATCATCACCTCATAAGCTTCCTTGACCTGTTTGACCCCATAGCCCAATTTATCTACATCTTGTTATCCAATTTATGTATTTGATCAGTTTCATTCCTCACAAACTTAAAAAACCAAAAAACTAAAAACATACTTCATAACTAGCCTAATATCAAAACACCGCAAGTAAACACACCGACATCTTTTGCACTTATAGAGAGAGCCCTCTCTGAGTCCAGGAAGGCTAGGTCCTTGGGCTCCAAATCTTGGTTTGATGTTACATCGTCATTTGGATAGCCAATCGGCCAAATCAATGGACACCAACATAGTGATCCGGCTTCGACCGTCATAGTAATTCACAGATAAATAGTGGATTACTATGGGAGATGCACCCAAATTCCGAGAAGGTCAATTAGATCGTAGTTTCGTGAATCATTCTAATTTGATTCCATGAGATTGTAGAGACTGGATTTCATGAAATCAGAGTCTAAGGGATCTAGTGATCATATCTAGAAAATGAAATCATGTGGGATTGTTCAGCAACAAAGTCTTGGATGTGGCAAGAATATCGATAAGTGTTGTAAGGGTGTAGGAACGATGGAAAACCCATGGACTTGTATAATGACATTCATGGATGTTGAATGGGTGGCATCCGCTTTGAGAGCGGTGAATACAACAACGAGAGTGCTGCTGGGGTTTCGATGATGCCGGGAAAAGAAACGATGGCAATAGTGCTATTGCGGTGCGGAAACAAAATAAAAATAGTTTGTGTAGCACTACATGAATAGGGCCATGCTTATGGTAAGGTCCATGCTTATGGTAAGAGATGGAATGGTTTACAACAAGGGTTTGATAGATTAAAGAGAGCTTGTGAAAATAAGAGAGGATTTGTGCAGGTGAATTAATTAATTGATGAACCATGTATCTGAAGAGAATTCCTAGAGGACTGGCGGTTACAGAGGCTGGTGACCCATGTAATCCGGTAGATGGGTTCTTTTTATATGGACATTGATGTATAACTATGATGTCCTCTTTGGAGAGGACATCATGAATGAATATTGAGAATTGTCATACAAAGACAACAACAATGAAACAAAAAAAAAATATATATATATATATATATATATATATATATATATATATATATATATATATATATATATAGATAGATAGATAGATAGATAGATAGATAGATAGATAGATAGATATATATATATATATATTATTATATATTATTATATATATATATATTATTATAATGGAGTTAATTTTATTACATGTAAATGGGCATACTGCTGTAAGACCTGGTATGGCATGCTTTCCCCTAGGGAATCACTGGTAAAGTCTGGGTTAGACCTAGGTGATAGGGGGGATGTCAAGTTAACAATTACCCTGGGTAAAAATTTGAGGGGGGAAGAGCTAGAGTGAGCGGGGTTGTCTCACTTAGCAGGTTTGGCTGGATTTAGTCAAGAAGCCCCAAGTCAAGTTTAAGGGGGGAATTGTTAGGTAAACATGACTCGGGGTAGAGTCAATGTGGACTAGGGTAAACAGTGGTAGTTTTGGGGCACATGGTTTTGTGCACCCATAGTTTTGACCCATGGTATTGCATGTGATGGAGCCTATAAAAGGGCTGAAAAGACTTCATTGTAATGTAGGCCTGGAGGTGAGCGGTGAAGGCTCACTTGGCCGGATTGGCCAGGGTTTTGGCCAATGGTTAATGAAATTTCATTGGTTGGGTTTTTCCCGCAGTTTGGGTTCTCAGATAAACATCTCGTGTTTATGTTTATGATTTGTTGTCGGCTCTTTATGGTTTATTGGTACTCTCGAGAATTATTTCTGCGTAAATTTAACA
>CM076576.1:132325871-132700871 GCA_034641835.2 Pinus albicaulis
AGCAGGTTCTTTTGAGACCGAAGAGGAGTCATCTTAAGTGGTAGCCGGACCCACACTCCGGACGGGATCCCTACTCCAAACGGTTTAAGGTCTAATTGGGACTTTCTACCGGGGAGATCCCCTACTGTTGGCCGTACAAATTTTCCTGTCAACAGAATTGGCGCTAGAAGGAGGGCCTGAATGGCAGCCTCCCAGCACACAACAAACATCCCATCACAAACTCCCCAAGGGGAGGTCATAAACAATGAAACTAACCCTCCTCTTCCAGAAGATATTCCAGGGAGGGAGCTTCGATATTATGAAATCACTAGGGAGCAGCTGAGAGCCTTACGCCCAACTGCCCGAGATCTTGTCAACCAGTTACGGTTCACTCCAATCATGGAATACCTTACCCATACTAGGACTCCGCCCGAGAACATCACCCCTAACGGAGCCATTGCAAGTACTATACCCGAGCTCATAAATCTCATGTTGGAAGACCTCGCACACGCTGTTGAGGAAAACGATCCTGTTCTCCAAGAGGGTGAAGAGTTTGCTGACACCGGTCCTTTCCCCGACTTCCAGCCTAACCAACCCCGACAAAACAACAACCAGGCACAACGCCCACCTAGGGATGGTGAGGCAGGCAGAGACCGAGGAAATATAGACGGGGGGAATAGAGCCCGTAGAAATGAAGGAGATAGGAATAGAGGCCGAGGGGCCGGGGGGAGGGGAGATAGAGGCCGAGGCCAAGGAAACCAAGCTCGCAACCGCCACCCAAACCCAGTGAGGCCTTCTGTAAACAACTTGGGATATCTTAGAGATTTTCTGAACCGTGGGGGACACCAAGACGAACACTCCCGTCACGAGTCAGAAGCATCGGTCTCAGGTTCGGAAGGAGAATCTGAACATCAGTTTAGGCAACACCAGCGAGCGAGAAGAATACAACCCCTGGCCTGGATGGCTCAATCCCCATTAAACCTTTTAGGCCCGCTCCAAGATTTGCCTAGGCATCCGGAGAAGCATCTACCAAAGTTCGACCCTGAAAAAGGTACCCTCGCTGAAGATCATATTAGCAGCTTCTATTTGTCTCTGCAAATCATGAGAGTACAGTCCGATGATGTCGCATGTCGACTGTTCCCCCATACCCTCGAAAACAAGGCAGCCACTTGGTACCGCTCTCTCCCCAGTGCCTCCATCACTTCATGGGAGCAATTCCGTCGCATTTTCCTGCATAAGTTTTCAGAAGATAAAACTCCTTCTATGCTTCTAACTGAGCTAAGCACCATCAAGTGTCAAAAAAAGGAAAAGGTGAAGGAATTCAACCAACGCTTCGCTACCATACTGCAGAAATTTCCTCCCAACTTAGCATTGGATGACTCAATCACCATTGACTACTACACCAAAGCCCTGCCTAGAGATATTGCAGTTTTCGTGAAACGGGAAGCCCGTGCTAACCTTACGGCTAATTATGAGGCTGCTCTCGATGTGGAAAAGGACATGCTTTCGATAGGAGCCATCGATCATGAAGGACGAGATGATCACAAGCCCAACACGAAAAGAGGTCAGTCCTCCACTCCTAAGACTACTGATAGGGATAGAGATACTCTTGACTTTGAAAGCATGGCCAAAACGCTCAAGCATTTAACAAATGAAGTCACTAACCTCAGGAGAAAGGGCGCAGAAGCCACGACTAGTAGTAGACCACCTAAACCTTTTTTCAGAAAAAGTAATCTCAATACTAGCAGACCTCCGTCCAACACAAATACTGCTCTAAATGTGGAAGAGATAGGGAAAGATAATTTCTGTTCTTTCCACCAAGCTGCCCATTCCGAGAAAACATGCCCTCAATGGATTGGTAGCATGACAACAGTAGTTAATCAGCTTTTGGATGATCAAACTCCAGGGGATGTGACGGAGGGTGAGTTTTCAGATCATGATGAAGATCCGTCCTCAAATGAAGAACCAGGATCCTCTATCCTTGCTTTTGACGTAATTCGAGGTGGAGAAAACCTTACTCCTATCGATATTTACATGGCAGATGCTCCCAAGGATCGGCCCGTGCGGAATTATAGCCTCAGAAGCAAAGGACCTGTTCCCGAACAGTCTTATAAAGACAAAAAAAGGGCTTTCCTAAGGAAGATCCTGCCCCCTGGGAACGGAAAACAATCTGCCCCGGAAAAACTTCCCAACAACACTACCCGAGCGGGTCAAAAGGGCAAACTTCCGACAGAATCCTCTAAGACTTCCGCCGAGCCTAGCCCTCAACCAGAACCCAGTTATAACATTGCTGAGGATATGAAGAAAACAAGAGCAAACATTTCTCTCTATGAGTTGGCCCGCATTACTAATCAAAAGGAGCTCATTCTTAAGGCTTTCGCAAATACGTCAGCTACGAAGACTGTGAGCAATACGTCTGCGCAAGCCGGATCAGATGTACAATCCATAGTAAACGCCATTAATACCAACTCTAGAGGATCCACCCCCCCGTTCCTTTTGTCCTTCGAGATGTTCAACTTCAATGTCCACAACTGTCTGGTCGACTCCGGTGCCTCTACAAACGTTATGCCTTTATCTGTCTGTAAGAAACTTAACATTCGCCCGAAGAAGACTGATGCAAAAATCATACAACTCGATAGATCACAAGTACCTGCCATAGGGGAATTGAACAATGTCATCATCCGCTTGTCATCAGACTCTAGGGTCCATCAGTGCATCGACATTGTGGTTGTCGATATTCCGGAAGCATACGGCCTATTGCTCAGTAGAGATTGGTCCAACAAATTACAAGGCTACTTCGCCACCGACTGGTCCCACTTGTGGCTTCCTTACAAGGGGCGGAATAATCAAATCAGGGTAGAAAGTGAGCCTTACATGAAACACACCGTCATTGATCTGGACGCCATTAATGAACCCATCAGCTTTGCACAAGAAGAGCTTAGCATGTGCTTTCTAGAGTCAATATTTGGATGCTACCAAACCCCCCAGTCTCCTATAGACCCCGAGGTTCAATCTGAAGTAGCCTTTGTCACTGAGGAGCAAGTAATCCCTAACTTACCACCTGCAGAAACTCCTTCACAGCCTAGTGCCCTGAAGGAGCCAGAAAGTGACCTATGGACCTTGTATTATGACGGATCCAAGACTAATGACGGAGCTGGTGCTGGTTGCATCTTGCTTGACCCGCATAAGAATAAATACTTGATCTCATGCCAGCTAGAGTTCCAGTGCACCAACAACTCGGCTGAGTACGAGGCATTAATCCTCGGGCTTAAAAAGGCACTGGACTTGAAGGTAAAATGTTTGCAGGTCATTGGAGATTCCGAAATCATCACCCGCCAGGTACGCAACACTATTCACTGTTTATCTCCACATTTAAAGGCGTATCAACAAGAGGTATGGCGTTTGATTTCTGGTTTTGATGCATTTGGAATAAAATCTGTCCTTAGGATGCACAACGCAGCAGCAGATACTCTGGCCAATGCTGCTGCTAGATTCACGCCTTTGAGGGACGACTTTTCTATTGAAATTGTATATAGGCCCTCTGTGCCAGACAATATTTCTAATTTACGCGTGTTTAATGATGATCAACATATTTTGGATTTTATGTGCAACGCTGAAGTATTCAAAGACGCGGCAATTGATGAGGAAGAACATGAGCGTGCGTTACAGAAAAAGAATGAGGAACACAGAGAGAACATTATGCCCAAGGGGGTGGTATCATTAGAAAAGATGTTTGATCTGCAAAACCGATTCCGCAGGCCTCCGAACACCAAAGTGCAAAGTTCCATATTGGCTCATCGGCAAGTTAACTTGGGGTCAGATGAGAACCATAAGTTTGTTAACCTTGGCAAAGACTGTAGTGATGAAGAGGCACGGGCTTTCACCCAGCTATTCCGGAAGTATCGTGATGTATTTGCCTGGACATATGAAGATCTACGTACATACGATACTCGTATCATTCAACATGTAATACCCATGAGGGAAGGAGTTAACCCCTTCCAACAGAAACTCAGGAAAATACATCCAGCTTTGGAGCCAATGATTCTAAAAGAACTTAAAAAGCTTTTAGATGCTCGCATCATTTTCAAAGTTCGTCACTCCACGTGGGTGTCGAATCTGGTACCTGTGCGAAAGAAGTCTGGTGAAATCCGCTTGTGTGTAGATTTCCGCAATGTGAATCGGTCCTCAAACAAAGACAACTACCCGGTGCCCCCCATGGAACAGATATTACAAGCTGTGTCTGGATCTGAGATGTTTTCCCTATTGGACGGCTTCTCCGGCTATAACCAAGTTTTGGTAGCCGAACCTGACAGATTGAAAACCACATTCCGGACAAAATGGGGAACCTTTGCTTTCAGACGCATGCCCTTTGGATTGATCAATGCAGGAGCCACCTTCCAACGAGCTATGGACATAGCCTTCCGCGGTCTAATAGGGTAGAGCGTGGTGGTTTATTTAGACGATGTTACTGTATTTTCAAAATGCAGGGGCGATCATTTACGTCACCTTAGACAAATCTTCGATAGATGCAGGAGGTATGGAATATCACTCAATCCTAAAAAGAGCGTTTTTGCTGTGGCAGAGGGAAATTTGCTAGGCCACATTATCACTAAACATGGCATTGTGGTTGATCCGGAACGGGCTAAAGCCATTGCTCAGATTCCGCCCCCAAACAACAAGAAAGCAATGCAATCCTTCCTGGGGAAGATTAATTTTGTCCGTAAATTCATTTCAGATTTTGCGCAAATTGTCAGGCCACTGCAAGGAATGATTAAGAAGAATGCTGCATTCAAATGGAATCCCGAAGAGAAAGAGGCTTTCGAAAAAATCAAAAGGGCTATAGCTGAAACTCCTTCCCTCCAAAGTCCAGATTTTGATAAAGGTTTCATCCTATACACTTTCGCTTCAGATTCCTCGCTTGCGGCTGTCCACACACAGAAAGATAATAACAACGATGAACGGCCCATTTCTTTTATGAGCACCGGTCTACAGGGAGCTGAATTAAACTATCCGGAAATTGACAAGCAAGCCTATGCGGTTTACAAGGCCGTAAAACATTTTAGGCCCTACATCTTGAAAAATCACGTCACGGTTTTTGTACCGCACCCAGCAGTCCGCTCACTCTTCGTACAGCAAGAACTAGGCGAAAGGCGGGGCAACTGGATGGCATGTTTACAAGAATACGATTTAGAGTTCAAACCAGCACATACCGTCAAAGGACAGGGCTTATGTCAAATGGCCGCAGAGGCTGCAAATACACGCGAGATGGAAGAAGAATGTTGTGAACAAGAAATCGACATGTATCAGAGCGACCATGTGCCCCAGCAAAATAGCCCTTCTTGGTATTCTGACATTTCAAGATATCTGGCCCAAGGCACGATGGACCCTGCTCTTACTGCCCGACAAAAGCGCGCAATAAGATTAAAAGCCGCATCTCACCAACTGATCCAAGGTAAGTTATTCAAGAAACACCACGATGGGGTCCTGTTACGCTGTTTGGAAACTGACGAAGCACAAAAAATCTTAACCGAGTTACACGATGGACCCGCTGGAGGTCATTTTTCTGGGGATACCACTGCCCATAAGATAATGCGTGCAGGATATTATTGGCCTACTCTTTTCAGAGACACGCATGCATATGTTCGGAAATGCATTCAGTGCCAGAAGTTCGCCAACCGAGAAGCACGGCCAGCCGCACCACTACTCTTAGTAGCAGTAGAAGAACCTTTCCAACAATGGGGTTTGGACGTAATTGGGGAAATCCTACCGCACTCTTCTAAACAACATCGGTATATTCTTACGGCCACTGATTACTTCACCAGGTGGGTTGAGGCAACACCGTTACGCCGAATCAACGATCAAGAGGTAATAGAATTCCTCACGCATTCCATCATGACCAGGTTTGGCGTTCCGACTTCTTTAGTTTTTGATAATGCAACTTATTTCTCATCTTTTAAATTATATGATTTTGCGCTGGAAAATGGTATCATTCTGAAACATTCTGCAAACTACTATCCCCAGGGAAATTGATTAGCTGAGTCCACTAACAAGAACCTTATCCGTATTATTAAGAAGACTCTGCTATCCCACCAGCGCAACTGGCACAATGCCCTTCACAATGCACTGTGGGCTGACCGTATTACTCCCAAGTCCTCTTTAGGCACCTCCCCATTTTTCCTCGTGTATGGAAAAGAAGCTATTCTCCCTTCTCATCTATCTCTCCCGGCCCTCCAGCTATCCCAAGAATGTCATGGTACCCCGTGCCCTACCTTGCAGAACCGAATCGACACCTTGCTGAAATTGGAGGAAGAAAGGCAAAAGACCCGGGAAAAGTTTGCCATCCATCAGAGCCGAATCAAAAGATGGTTTGACAAAAAGTCCGCGGGAAATAAAATTTTTGAAGTAGGAGACCTGGTCCTTAAGTGGGATAAAGCCCATGAGGAAAAGGGAAAGCATGCTAAGTTCCAAGCACTTTGGACAGGCCCGTTCCAAATTAATGAAAAGATAGGATCCCACACATTCAGATTACAAACCCTTGATGGACGAGTCGAGGTCCTCCCGGTAAACGGGCATGACCTCAAGCACTATTTCACTTAACAGCCCTTCGAGGGCTGTCTGGTTTTGTACCATAGTTCCTTGTCTTTTGTTTGTTTAAAAATAAAAATAAAAAAAATAAAAAAAATATAAAAATATAAAAATAAAAATAAAAAATAAAAAAAAACCTAAAGGAGGATTTGTTAGAACTACGCAGATTGGCATACTGCAGCAGGTTCTCCGCTGATGGAAGGCCTTTCCCGATAAACTCAAAGGCGGCGGAAGTTGTTTGCCCTCTACACCTAGAGGTAGCACATTACCAAGCACAAGTCGTCAAGCAGGGGAACTTACCTCGCCAGGCTGAGAGGGTGTCCACAAAAGAAAATGCAGTGTAAATGGTAACCGAACCAAAAGGGAAGAGAGATACTCTAAAACGATGATAGGGCATATGGGAAAAACCAAAGTCCTCATACCAGACCAGGAGCAACCTCTCTGCAAGCAAGATAAGTCGGGATCCCTCATCCGCCCAGGCTAAATGGCCATTTCAAATAAGTGCCATAAGCACATTTAAATAAGTGCCTCAGGCACATTCAAAATAAGTGCAACAGCACACAAATAAGGGTAAAAGCTTGAGAAAGGCTTCCTGCGCAGAGAGGTGATGTAACGACTCTGCCGGGGTACTGACCAGGCTCGCTGGCAGCGGAGCAACGTTCATGATTCCTAGGCAGTGACTCCACTGGGACCGAGAGGTTCGCTGGCAGTGGAGCAACACGATGAGGACAAAATAATCGTACCAGACCCTGTGGCCGCCTGGAGTTCTCCGACCCTTCCAGTCCGGAGACCTGAAGAAAGAATCTGTTTGGATGACGCCCAACCAGACCAACAGGTTGAGCAACCCAGCTAGGTACCGAAGGCTAAGAAATGGCAACCACGAGGTAAAAAGGACAGTCAGCATGAACCCCTCCCCCCCCCGCAAAGACTAACCATCAGCAGAGACTCTGAGTTCGTCCAGTGAATCGCCATTTGTTGCAGTCTCTACAACACCCTCCAAAAATTTTGACTACCATTTCGAATTTTCGGAGCCCCTTAGAAACAAAGAGAAAGTGCTAAGTCACTAAGTCACAAAGGTAAACATTCATGAAAATTGCGACCTTGCGACCTAGCGACCTCAGGTCGCCAGGTCGCCAGGTCGCATATCCCCTAAACTTATGAAAACTGCGACCTAGCGACCTAGCGACCTAGCGACCCAGGTCGCAAGGTCGCATTTCAGTAATTTTACGAAAATCGCGACTTAGCGACCTTGCGACCCAGCGACCCAGGTCGCCAGGTCGCAAGGTCGCCAGGTCGCAAAACTCAAAATATTACGAATCTGCGACCTAGCGACCCACATTAATGGCCCGCACGTGCGACTTCCTATAAAAGGGGGGTCACAGGTCGCATTATTCACATTCAGCGATTTGTAAGGAAAACGCCTCTGACAGCTCAACTGACGAGTTTTTCCCGGGTAAGTTGCTATTTCTTCCTGCTGTTTCCATTCTAATGATTTTCTTACTAAACCCATCTCCCCTTGTAGCCTATAAATTGTCTTTTGGCCATGCTTTAATGTTTTCTGAGAATTTTGCCAATTGCATATTGCATAAATTACCAAAAACCTCTCTGTTTGCTTTTTCACCCCATGGCATCATCCCCTTTTCTTTAAAATCATGCCACAGCTCTCCCTGGCCCCAGAAACCTTGCAAATTCCCAAGAGAAAGGAGGCAAAAGGTTCAAGGCCGCGCGCACCAAACCCCCGGCAAGCTAAATCTGCGACCTGCGACCCAGCGACCTAGTCGCGAGGTCGCAGAGTCGCAATTTTCTCCAGGTTTACAGATTTGCGACCTGCGACCCAGCGACCTAGTCGCCAGGTCGCCAGGTCGCACTTTCCTTTGTTTTCGTAGATCTGCGACCTAGCGACCCAGCGACCTCAGGTCGCCAGGTCGCGAGGTCGCAAGATCGCGCCCGGGCCCTGTTTGTGTGATCTCCGACCCAGCGACTCACCAGTCCAGTTTTGCTTTAACGCATTTAGGTTTTGTCAATGAATTGTAACTGATTTTTATTCGCCATGACGTTCTTATCGTGGGACTCTTGTCTGAATTTGACAGGTGAAGATATAGAGTGCATACCTGTGCTCTCAGATTCTAGTGACATGGCGCCCCCGCGGTCTCGGAGAAAGGACAAGGGAATAGTGGAAGAGACTGATGAGTTGGTGGTGGTGTCCCCACCCCCAATATTCCGAGATACATTATGTACTTTTTCGAAAGACGACAGCATGAGGTGGTACCAGATTTATCAAGAGTTCGCCAAGTTGCCAGAAGAATTTCCGGAAGACCTCCCAGACCGAGAAATATACTTGGCCGTAAAGAGGTCCAAACTACATCTGGCAGGGGCGCATCCAGCTATATTCCCATGTCCGGAGATCATAGAATGGATAATACAAAAGACAGACCCAGAGAAATTTGTGATCAGAGATCATGAAGGCAGAGCTTTCACTACGCTGGTAGGCTCAGATGCACACATTTATTATTCACTGCCGCGCCCAAACCAGCACTTTACTCGAGAATGGGCTGCTACTCACGCCGTCCCGATCGTCGATACTATTAAACAATGGTGGGAGGAGCCCGAGAAGTTCAAAGTGAAAAAGAACCAGGAATACCCAGTGGCAAGCCTAAGAAAAGTTTATAAATTGGTTGCTGCCATGCTCTGCAGGCTTTACGGGCGCCCAGATTGCTCCACTTTCAACGGCAGTGGGGCCACTATTATGGAGTATGTGACAACACAGGGGACCCGTTTTAACTGGGCCGGCATACTGATGACGTCGCTGCAGACCAACTTGAACTCGGCATTGGCTCCGGACGAAGGAATCCCTGCTGAATTTTACATGGCTTCATACCTATTAGATGCGGTGTGCGCCCGAGTGGAGTTTGACGGCTGGGAGCACAACTGGGACCCCGAGAACACGCGCGCAATCCATATACAACTCAAAGTATTCTGGGAGTCTAAATACAAACAGGACATAGATCGGATCTCCCAAATATTTGTTCCCGCACTATACAGACATTTATTTGGCCAAGACGCCCCTTGCATGTCATGGCGGGCCAAGGAGACCCTGGTTAAAGTGGCGCACTGGTTCCCTTTCCCTGAGTACACCTTCATCCGAGTCTTTGGAACTTACAAGGCGCCACATGTTATGCCTCGTTTCGTGACGGACAAAATGCTGGTGCAGGAGGTGTGCTTTCAGATGTCACATGGTTTCTCCAACATCTTGTCGAAGGGAAAAAGAAGCCATGGCCCACTCTGCCCCTCACTATTGGTGCATTCATAGTTAAAGACTTCAAGGAGGTGCTAGCAGAAGCAAACGCAATGAGAAGTTATCAGCTGGGGGCAATTGAACACCGAAACTATGACCCAGAGAGATTGGTCCCTGAACACTGCCGGAGAGCCAACCTCAGGTGGACTTATCAGCATCTCGAACGCCCAGCAGAAGATGAGAGGAGAAACTGGTATAATGCTGAAAGACAACTTGCTCCGGGGGTTGACGTGGTCCAGGAAGACTTGGATGATCAGAACTTGGAAGACAGAAGACGTCAGCTAGGAGCTTCTTCTTCATCCATGCTCCAGAAATCCCGAATCAACACAGGGTCAACTCCATCCGCCAAACAAAAGGAGGCAGAAGCAAAGGCTCAACAGGAAAGGGAGAGGAAGCTAAAAGAAGATGAGGAGGCGCGCTCAAAAGGTACAACGGCAGCACAAAAGAAGAAGCTGGCCAAAGAGGCCAGGAAAGAAAAAGAAGACAAAGAGGCACAAGCTGCAGCGGAACAGGCGCTTAAGGCGGAGTTGGACAAGGCGGAGGCTGAACGCCAAAAGAAAGCCGAGCAGGCTGCTACAGCTGAACAAAGGAAGAGGGCCGAAATAGAAGCAGCCGCAGAGGCTGAACGACAAAGGAAAGCCGAGCAGGCAGCTGCAGCTGAACAGAAGAAGAGGGCCGAGATAGAAGCAGCAGCAGAAGCTGAACGGCGGAGGAAGGAAGAGGAAGAGAAGAACACAGAGGAAAGAGAGGATGACACGCTAGATGATCTTGAAGTAACTCCTCTCGACGTACCTTTGGGCCGTACACAACTCTCTGATGTTAGATCGCCCCAGAGACAGGAAGAAGATGTGTTCGACCTGACCAGACTCACATTTGATGAGTTTTCATTCAAGATCCGTCAAGAGAAGAGGAGGTCGTTGGCACATAGTCCCTCTGCATCATCTGCAGTATCCACAGGTAAGGATATAGTTTTGGATACCAGGACTAATCCGGTAATGATAGCGTCAGCAGGTACTGCCTTCGCTGCGGCTACAGAAGAGAATGTAACCCGGATGAGCAGAGAAATAGTAGCTCTACAAAACAGACTGCACACAGCTGAGCAACGCGAAAAGATGGCAGAGTAGGAGAGAGCAGCATTGCAAGCGGAAGTCCAGCAACTTCGAAACCAAGCTCTACCAGCAAATGAAGTCTCGCTTGCCATTTTCAAGGAGTGTGAGGTGTTGGAGATGACTATGAGACAGGTATATGGTGAGATGTTCACCATCAAACAAACAGTCGCTCCTCTGGCAAGAGCACGAATGGAAACCAGGCAAAGACAAGATCAGCTCAAAGAGGCTTCATAGGCTTTGGACAGGATGATGGGTTGGACCATTCAGTACCCTCAGGCACCTGAAAATTTGCCTAAGAGGGACTGGATCCACACGCAGGATGCAAAAGTTCAACTCCGCATAGCGATGCAACTTGGAGACAAATTGACTAAAGACCTGGACAAAGTGATGTCCTCGTACGACCATCTGATTAGTGGTATCGACTCAATGCATACGCTGCACCACATCCCATCGCTTGGAGCATTAGAGGAAGAGAAAACTTGGGAACAAGTAAACCAGGATATTCAAACATTCTTGCAACCCATCAAGCAGGCCGCAGCTGATCCGGAGCCCTCCGCATCTCAGTCAATTCATCGCCGCTCCAGCACGGATTTATACCAAGCTTGCGTCACTCTCAAATCAGATCGGACAGAAGAGGGAGACCCTAGTACCAAACGCTTTGGAATGCGTGTATAGGCTGAAAGAGGAGGTGCCTCTGGTGTCCCCCATAGCGGCAGAATACCAGGCATGGCAGGATTTCCTTAGGGAACAACAGGTTGACATTAACATTTCGCGTCCTGGCAGCAGCAAGTCCTGAGCAGCAAGAAGAACCAGGTCGCAAATCGCACCAACAGGACAGGTCGCAAGTCGCATCTCATACCTAGGTCGCAAGTCGCATCACCTACCCAGGTCGCAGAAGGAGTGGGTCTCAAGGTAGCACAAAAGTCAAGAAGGCGAACAGTCAAGGAAACCCAACAGACAATTTTGGCATTATAAATACTCCTACGGGACATTGTACAAGGGGCTTTTTCTTTTGGGAAACTCAGGAGCTACAAGCATTGTATTTAAAGATCTAACACTTGAGCATATGAATATAGAATCTTGTTAAAATACCCTATGGTTACGATGTGTTTTGCTGTATGAACACTTTGTGTATTTCTTTCAACAGTTTCAGAATATCCTATGATTAATGAATCTGTTCTTTTCATGATATCATTTATACGTCATGGCTATCCATGTTGTATCAATGATGTTTATCTTATTATCTGTTATGTTAATGAATGTTAATAAACTAGATTGTTAGCATTTCGTTTCATCTTTCAGGAAGTGCAGAGGTATCTTATCATCAAGAAATATTTTTTGTGTGATCAGACCACTGTACAAGCAATTACCCCACAAAAGATGTGTTGCTAATGACATCTCTTGAGGTGTATGTGCTTTATCTATAATCTTGCTACACATAGTGTTTGATTCATGTTTAACACGTTAATCTCGTATTCTATATCAGGTGAATAAGTGTATGTTCGCAGGTTCAAGCAGGTTCTTTTGAGACCGAAGAGGAGTCATCTTAAGTGGTAGCCGGACCCACACTCCGGACGGGATCCCTACTCCAAACGGTTTAAGGTCTAATTGGGACTTTCTACCGGGGAGATCCCCTACTGTTGGCCGTACAAATTTTCCCGTCAACAGATGGCTCCATCACGACACATTGACTCACAAGAGCCATGTATCCAGTGTACCGATCTGGTGACTGCCTCTGTCTGCGTTGTGCTGTAGGTGGTCCTACAACCTTCTCTGCATCTCGAGCCAGTCGCTCAGCTTCTATAGTGCGCATGCGCCCTCTGATGGTTGGCGCTGCATGGGTGGTTTCTTCCACCTCCTGAACCTCCTCTTGTGGCTGATCCACATCCGGAAGCTCCTCCTTAGGAACTAACAGCTCCTCATCTGCATGCAAGTGTAGCTCCCTCTCAAGTAAACACTGCATGGCTTTCTCCTCCTAAAATTTTATATCCCGTCGCACAACAGTCTTGCGACTGTCTGGCACATACACTCGATAGTTATGAGGTGTATCAGTGTACCCCACAAATATTCCAACCTCAGCAGTTGGATCCAGCTTCCTTCTCGCATCCTTCGTCACATGCATGTAGACAGGAGAACCAAAATCCGCAAATGGGAAATATCAGGCCTCTTGCCAGAATAAGCCTCCTCTGGTGTACTCATGCCAAGAACCTTGTGAGGACAACGGTTCTGCACATACACTGCTGTATTGCATGCCTCAGCCCACAAGTGAAGGGGTAGGCCCTGATCATGCAACATCGCCCGCGCAACACCCACGATCGTTCTGTTCTTCCGCTCAGCCACCCCGTTCTGCTGTGGGTTATGGGGTGCGATGAGCTCTCTCCGAATCCCTTCTACGCTGCAGAACTCCTTGAATTCAGCCGAGATGAATTCACCACCGTTATCACTCCTTAGAGCAATCACCTTCTTCCCCGACTCCTTCTCGACCAGTGCTTTAAACTCACAGAACTTCGCGAATGTATCACTCTTCTTCTGCATGAAGAAGATCCAGCACTTTCGAGAGAAATCATCAACAAAGATCACATAATACTTATGCTTTGCTATCGAAGCAACTGAGAAAGGACCACACACGTCTGTGTGAACTCTCTCAAGGATCGTCGTGGCGCGACTATCCTTCTCGTGAAAGGTGGCTTTCACATACTTCCCTAAAGTACACCCCTTGCACTGATCTGACTGCGCAAGGGTGCCCTTAGGAAGCCCAGTAGAAATCTGCTGCAGAATCTTCAAAGCTACATGGTGAAGGTGGCGCAATCTCCTGTGCCACAGTTCGCCCTCATCATCCCGGCTCACCACTTCTCCCGCCTTGCATGCCATAGCTGCGCAGCCATCTACCTGCAACTGATAAAGGTTCTTGGTTCGAACCCCTATCTTCCGGGTCTCTCCAGTAGTCTTACTGTGCAGGAAGGCTTTTCCTTCGCTGAAGACCACATCATACCTCTTATCCTCCAACATCGCCATAGAGATCAAGTTCTTCTTCAATCCAGGTACATGCATGACATCCTTCAGTACAAAGGGTTTACCAGACTCCCTCTGAAAGGATATGGTACCGATACCAGTCGCATTGTATCTACCATCATCGCTCATCTCGATGTGCACACCCAAATCTTTGTCCTCCAGATCTGAGAACAAATCCCGATCTCCCGTCATATGAAATGACGCACCGCTGTCCAAGAACCATACCGATCCCATCACACTTGAAACCAAGCATGCGATCAGTGAAAAGTCAAGCTCTAACTGTGAAGCCAAAGCTTCTCCATCTGCAGATCTTCCCGCTTGCTTGTTCTTCTTCTTCTTTGGACAATTGGTAGCATAATGTCCGTGATCATGGTAGTGAAAACACTTCACTTTCGCCATATCCTGCTTCTTGCCCTTTGCACCAGAATGAGAGGTTTTCTTACCCTTCCCCTTCTTTTCTTTGGCAACCAAAGCGCAGTTTTCTTCATCAGCTCCCTTTCATGAAGATCCATCTCGAGTAGTCCTCCTTATCTCCTCCTGCATGAGATCCGCCCAAAGGCGCTCCCATCCCGGCAGCTTCTCCCGACCATTGACACTATCTTGATATGAGTGCCAAGCCTTTGGAAGACTCTCCTCCTGCATGAGATCCGCCCAAAGGCGCTCCCATCCCGGCAGCCTCTCCCAACCATTGACACTATCTTGATATGAGTGCCAAGCCTTCGGAAGACCAAGGAGAGCCAGGCCGACCACGTCCTCGTCTTCGACAGTCACCCCCACACTTCCCAGCTCATCTCTGCATTGAGTGAACTTCGTGAGGTATTTGGCGATACTGTCGCCCTTTTCCATCTTGATGTTCCTAAGCTTATCTTTGAGCGCCAGCTTCCTTTGGTCGCTCTTACTCTGGAATAGATCCTTCAAAGCTTTCCACATTAAATATGGAGTAGCCTTTCCATGCAGGCTGGATACAATATGATCCTTGACGCCCTCCAACAGGATCCTTCGACACTTCGCCATCTTCTTTTTCCATGCTTCGACTTCAGCAGGATCAGTGGGCTTTTGGACATCCGTATCTACGAACTCCTTCAGACCATTATCTTCTAATACTGCCTTCAAGAGCATATTCGAGTCGCAAACCGTTGAAAGACATTTTCAACACCGGCACCAAGAAAACAAAACTGCTGCAAAATTTCGAATTCCACCTCAAAGCTCAACCGCTCTAGATCTGTGAGAACAAATTATTTCTAGCATAGATATTGACTGCAAGGGGCATTTACCAGACCTTTCACTTTCCGAAGAAAGATGAATCCGGAGGCTACCTGGCCCGCATGCAGACTCTGTCTACCGAAATAAGTTTGTAATCACTGTGATGATCAATCTAAACTTCAATAGCTCTGATACCATGTAGAAATTTGTTGAATAATGATCAATTATCCACCGAGACTATCCCGATCACATACAATTCGAATTTATATGCAACACATAATCTCTTCCACTCAGATCATCAAACATGCGGAAATAAAATCAAGCGATAACACATCAAATCATCATACACATTAACACAGTATGTATGGGAAAAGCTTATAGCTGAAAACCCCGCAGCTATTGTGTATATTATAATGGAGAAAACATGTAACAAAATCAGTACAATACTCCTCACAAGTACTCAGTACTATCTCATAAAGTTACACACAAACTAGCTTGGTTTTGAACAAGTCACTGGTTCAAAACTCACCACTAATTTCCTTGCCTCTATTGCGCAATCATGGCCTGTCTAAATAGAGATCCAAGGTTCGAATCTCCTTGGCTTGATAGCGCAATCATCATGGGCAATTCCTCCAAGTGTGGTGCAAATCTCATGCACAACTGATGTCGCCACTGATAGCTGACTCCACCCTTTCATCTACCTCTTTCACTGGTCTCCACTGAACTGATCATGCACTGTAGTGAACTGATGTGTTCTTGAGTTGAATAATGAGTTACTAATTAATGAATTAAATAACATTTAATTCACTCCACTCATAACTAATTGATTAGCTAGTTAAACTAATCTCAACTAGTTCAACTAAAATAAACAGAACACAACTCCACTAGCTGTCTCATTAACTCCACCAAACTTCTGCCACTGAAGTCCTAACTGAAGTCAACCATGCATGATGCCATAAAACCCTTGGGAATAGCATAATTCCTCTGTTAGATGCATGAGCCACTTCCAAGGCTCGAACTGAAGTGCTCCAAGAGAGTAAACTGAAGTTTATAGTCCAAATATTATTAAGGGTAAATAATATTTGACTTCCCTATTTTAAGGAGAGGCAATCTAAAAATAGACTTCGACCTATAGGTCCAAAAAATAGAGTCCCATCTATTTTTACCAACATGACACATACTCCAAGAATCTCATACTGCAATCCCCGGACCATGCTCCATATGTCTAAAAATAGACATAGTCTAAAAATAGATTTTGCGCCAGAATTTGCCTGCGGGCCCACTTAATGAAGGCGACTTCATTTCACTAAGCTCCATCATCTTGCTGCATTTTCAACACTTTTGGCTTGTAATTGCAAAGTTGTTTTCATTTGCACTGAATTGTTATTGCACTTTTAAATTTCCTTTGATTGACTGTTAAACATAGATCACAATTATTTGAATTGAAATATTGAGAGTGTGTGTTTGTTCTGATTTCCCATTTTGAAAGAGGAAAAGTGAAATTCAACTTCATTTAGAGCTCTTGAATTAGTTTGTTCCTCTTCATTTTGAAAAGAAAAAGTGAAAGTCATTTTCATTCAAGTACTTTTGGAACAATTTGTTTTCCATTCGAAAAAGAGAAAGTGAAAGGAAATTTGTGTTTTACTTCTTTGTCTGTTTGGTTAGTTTTGATTTGATTGGTTCATTAACTGCATTAGTTTGCATTTGAACATCTAAAGTAAAAAAAAAATTGTTTGGTGCATCTTAGTGAAGAAAGAAGTGATTTCGTTTTCAGTAAGATTGCATTTGGGATAGTGAAAGTGAATTCGTTTTAGAGTTGCATTTCAGTAATTTTGAGCTACATGAGGGGAATAATTTCTTGTTGCATTGTTTGTCTATTTCATTCTTGTTTTCACTCTCCCTCATTACTTTAGAGTTCATTTAAATGAATTGAATCTTATCTTTTTCATTTAGCTGCATTGTAGGGATTCAGGTGAAATTGCTTTGAGCCTGAAATTGAAACATAATCAAAGAAAAACTTTAAAATTTATTCAATTAACCTTAAGGAGCTTTTGGAATTAACACATACATCTAGAGGTCTAGGCTAGAGATGTGTTCCGACGTCATTAAGCGTAGCAGCTATCGCTAACAGCTTGTGTTGCATCCTGGGGGTGATATCTCGTTCCATGTATGGAAGTATATAGGATTATGCTCCGTGTATGAAAAGTATAAGGGGACACTCTCATCAAATGGTTACACATTAGAAAAAGTTACTACAGACTGAGCTCCCACGTATCGTCGAGTATATTTTGGGAGACCCCACTAGGTTGCAAACCTGCCTAGGTAACTGAGTCGGCCGCCTTGTAGATGTGATACACCAAACACAACATTCGGGGAGATTGGTTGTCAGAAGTTAAGTCCTTGGTAATTTATTTTGCCAAGGTGTATATTGCAGTTCACAGATACCTGGTAATCCTTTATGCCTAGATTTATCCTTTTTATTTATTTGTTTAATTCTAAAATTTACTGCCCAGGATAACATCCTACCTGTGCAGTATTCCCGACCTCATATTTCCTGATTAATTATAAGTCTTAATTGCTCGAAAAATGACTCACCTTTCCCTTTGTTGATATTTTCCTAAAGGTCATCGTGGTTGAACCTTCGAATTTTCCTCGCTCCTCTAAAGGATCTCAAGGACCTCCTCCTGAGGTTCTGCAATTTCCACATGGGCCTCTTGAAGCTCAAGGTGTTGAACTTGGAATTGTGATAACTATCCAACCAATCTCGTCTAGACCACCACTTGGCAATTCGCTTTCGTCATCATTTGTGGATCTCGAGTCAGAAAGTCCTGAAACTTCTACACAGTTTATGATCTTTCCTCCAAATCTAGTCTACAATATGTTTGTGGTATCTCTTGAGCATTCATATAGTCCTTTTGACGATCCCAACGTTCCTCTTGGTGATTCTCCTGTAGCATCTCGTATTGCTGCTCGTCAGTTGTTTTCACCATACATGGTGTCGAATGCCAACGATATTCCATTCGTGAGTACTCCTCAGAGTATTCATCCGGAAACTTCTGCGACCCATATCCCGGTTGAAATTGAGTCTATGTTCACTCAGGAAGGTTTTCTGTACGTTTCCACTCCTTATGATAGAGGAAAAGGGATGAGTATGCCCTCTATTCAAGTCACATCTACGCTTCCACCCGGGTATAATTCTCTTAGAAACCTTGTTTCAGTGACTTCTGGGGCCACATATCTATTTCACAACCCCTTTTTTTCAATGGGTGTTTCCCCATCTTCTAAAACATTTGTTTCAGATGCGGTTTCCATTTCGCAACCTATTGCTTAACTTACAGTTTATGTAAGTCAAATGATCGTTTTTCTCAGATCATCTGCTCCTGTGTCGCTATCCACGAGCACTTCCGTCCCACTGTTGAGTGGACCATCTACGGTTTTCTCTGTGCCTGGGGGGAAATCTCATCCTCTATACGCAGCTCCCCTTTCAGGTGGGGGAAATCTTAACTTTGGAACTGTATCGGGGTCGAGACAACCCATAGCTAAACTTAGTGGAACTTTTCTTTCACAATCGAAAAGTTATGTCATAGGAACCTCTCATCCTGCTTCATCTCGGCTTGTTTATCAATATCCCCACGTCCAGTACCCTCAAGTTCAACAACCCCATGTTCAACAACCGAATGTACAATCTCAGTCTTTTCAATAACCGAATGTACAATATCAGTATGTTCAGCGTCCTAACGTCTCACAATGGTATATACTACAGCCCCAGAATCCATTAGGTGTCATTGCAACTAATCCTCAGTTTGGTCCTTAAATCCAAACTGGCCTGAACCTTCCTCTAGGTCAAATTGGAACTTACCCCATTCAACCTAGTGTCCAATACCAGAAAATTCCTCAAGATCAGTTCCAACAACCCCAGCAAGGAGCTTATATCCAACAGGGGCCCTATCAACAGCCCCAAGAGGGTGTTTATATTCAGCAGGGGCTTTATCAACAGCCCCATCAAGGACCCTACGTTCAACAACAGCTACAACAAGGTACCTATCAGTAACCCCAACCACAACAAGGTCCCTCTCAAAAATATGTACCTTATCAACAACAATGGGGACATTTTGGGTAGTATGGTCATAATCAACCCCTATGGGGGAAAAATCCTTATCAGCAAGGTTGGAACCCACAAATACGTAACTTCCTGAGACATTTTTCTCCTCATCACCCTTCGTTTCCATTCCTGGCTACATTGGAAATCTAAGAAGTGTCTACATTGACAAATGACCCCATCCAACACATGTTGCATTGGCCTCCGGTTCTAACTAAAATTCTAGGAGACTGTTTGAATTTTGAAAGAAAATCTAGGGAAGACCCCCAAGCTCATGTCATGACGTACCATTTATGGTGATCTTCCAATTCTTGGGTTGACGATTTGATTAATCTGCGTCTTTTCCAACATACTTTGACGGATGTTGCTGACAAGTGGTACATTGAACTTCCTTGTGGTGTCTTCTATGATTTCAATACCTTGGCCATGGCCTTCCTCACCTATTTCCAGTTGCATGTTTGGTATGAGACGGACACCCATATCTTGACATATTTGAAGCAGTCAACTGCTACTCATATCTCAGACCACATTCATGAATGGAGGCGCAGGTGCTGCCTTATTAAATTCGAGATCCCTGATCAATTGTTGACTGAATGGTTCACAAAATATTTTTTTCCTAAAATTGCCAAAGATCTCACTATGGGTGGTTGTGTGACAGAAGAGGAATTCATCGCTCGTGATCAGTATCTAGATTTGGTCTATTCCCAATCTTGAACTCTATATGAGCTTTTACCTGGCGCACCGAGGCCTCCAACTGACCCATTATCATCCAAAACTATTGGTATCCCTCCAATTGATGGCGTCATTAGGACAGTGGCCCATAATGCTAACAGTACACCGAAGGCTTTTTTTAAGTTTAAATCTACTTCTTCTTCTGCACCCTCCACTCCTTCTAACAATTCGAAGAGTCATGGTAAAACCTATGAGGTTAATGTTGTTCAATATACCGAAACAGACAAATCCTCAAAAGGTAAAAAGAAGGGGAAAGGTAAATCCAAATACCACACCCCCAAATAGGATTCCCCTAACTCGTATTCCAACAATGCTTCAAAGAGTAAGCCCAAGTATCCTTGTTTGATTTGTGATGAGGATCATTACACCAAGGATTGTCCTCGGCATGTCAAAGTCTCCCGTCCTCTCAAAGGTGCACTCTAGACACCGATTGTATTGAAAGAATCGTTTCCGTCTGAGCATACGAAAATGATAGATCAACCCCAGTGTTCTACATCCGAAAGCTCCCAAGTTTTTATGGCTGGCATAGAATCTATTTTTGTTGCTACCCAATCGAAAGAGTACCTGAATCCTTCAAAAGCTCTAGTGGAAAAGGATGCTTCAAATATTCCTTCCTCTTCCACTCCTCGTAGTTCTGGTCCTCTCCGTATTGAGAGACCTAATAGTGATTCCATTATTCAACCACCTCCCAAGGGTGTTCTTCGAAAGTCATCTTATAATCCGAACGCACAAACCACCCAACATTATAGCATCATAGAGGTTTTAGCTCAAGCGCCTTCAACGATGTCGACCTTGGAAGTCCTCCAGTTATGCCCATCATAATGGAATGCACTATTATTTGCTATCAGAGGGATTCATCCAGCAGATTCAAATATTATTACTTTTGATCTCGAGAATCATGTTCCTCGACTCCCATCACAAGTGGTTTTTCGTATCCAAGTAATTGTGATGGGTAAAACCATTCATCGGATTGTTGTTGATGAAGGTGCTTCCACCTGCATCATGTTTGTTGCATGTTGGAAAGCCAACGGCTCTCCTTCATTAAGTTAGTCCCCTAACACTCTGGAAGCCTTCAACGACAGAGACTCTCAGTCGTATGGTATTCTCAAATCAGTGCCAATTCAATTGGAAGGTAAAACGGTGAACCTGGAAGTAGAGGTGGTGGACACCAACCTCAATTACAACCTTCTGCTTGGACGTAGTTGGACTCATGAGCTGATTTGCATAGTATCTACCCTTTTTTGTATTCTTCACTTTCTTCATCAGGGGAAGATAGTCATTTTCGATCAACTTGCTTTCTTTTCCCCAAATTTTTCAACTGGAAATGTCCCATAAGTTGGGAATATCTCTACTCCTTATGAGATCATTGGGCCGAGTCTTTTCAAGGACTCGTCCCTAATGGGAATTTCTCCACTCCTGCCCCCTAATTTCACCTTTGTTAACATGATATCATCTGGTCACGATCCATGTATTATTCATAGTCCCGACCAGCTTGACATTTTTGGTGACGTTATACCCCTCGGCCCTGTAGAACAAATGTATCAAAGTGTTCTTCTTACTTCTGGGGCTGATTTTGAAGCCAATGATAACTTGGTTTCATCTCTGGACATGTATCCACAGTCTTCCTGGTTTGTTCCTAGGATTCATATGATCCCTTGAATGATATATTTCCCACTAACAAGAGTATTGTGGAAGTTGTGCCTCTCAAATAAACCCCTTGGGATGATGGTCATCATCGTTCCTCGTTTCTCCCAAGCCTGGGTGAAATCTCTACCTATTTGGAAACCCATGTTTCATCTGAATTGACTGGCCTGCTTCAACATCCCATTATGGTTCATGAAGTGTTGTCCGAAGGAAACATGGGTAACATCTCTGCCACCATTCCGATTGACATTGTCGAGCATAGTCATGTTGGGGTTTCTTTGTTCTCCCGATGATATCAAGATTTACACTATTATCTTCAAAAAGTGCATCCCACCCACTTCCTTCGACCCCTTTCTTACCGTTTGGTAATTTTCCCACAGGGGCATTATTTTCGTGCTTCGTAACCCCTACTTGGGCAGGGGGCATGGGTACTTCATAGTTGCTATGAAATTTCTCACAAAACTGGCAGAGGTAATGCCTACAAGCAATATCAACAGTAGAACACAGCGTTTGTTTCTGTTAGTTTGACGGAAATCGATTATCCAAGTCTTGTATTGGACTATATCCGAGGAAGAATTATGCTTGATTGCAACTACAATACTTTGTACATTAATGTGATTTTAGATTTTTTGGGGTGATTGTTTTCTTTGCAGACACGTTTCCTCTGCTTACCTCGTGTTCCACTTGGTTTGGAGATGTCATCAAACCATTATGTCGGTTTTGTTGATGGTGCTTGTCGTAGCACACAGAACTTATCTTCAGCAGCATGGGCACATTTTTCCCTTAATGGCGAGTTGGTTAATATGAAAGGTATTTGTCTCGGTCAAACAACTAATAATATTGTTGAATATAGTGCGGTCATCGAGCTATTATTAGATACAATTGCTCTCAGTATTAGCAACTTGGTTTTCAAGCTAGACTCACAACTCGTTGCGTTACAGTTAAATGGTCATTACTCAGTAAGAAACAATCAGCTTTTGTGCATGTATTTACGTGTTCGATTACTGGAAATAAATTTTGATTATATTACATATCAACACATTCCACGAAATTTGAATACATTAATAGATGCATTGGAAAATTATGTATTAGAATGACATTTGTGTCATATATAAAAAAACCAAACTCATCAAAACACTTAGTAAAATTTTGTTACATCAAAATATCAAAAAATATGTGTTGCATGAAACAATGGCTCCACAAGCCTACATCAGTGCAGAAAAGTAAAAATAAAGGAAATTATCCACCCACATGGTACTCATGATAGCAAGTGACTACTCGAATAACTCGAGATAGTAACCGAAGAAGTCTGCCTGAGACTCCTATGGTGTGCCTCTGAAAGCGCAACGGTATGTCATCAAAAGTCACAACCTCTAGAATGCCTCTAGTTAGACCCTCCAGGTTGTGCTCAACCTCTACGATTGGGTATCCTCCCTCCTCGTAAGGAGCATCCTCGATCTTTCTCACTACCCTCCATGTAATTAGGGACATCCTTGCTGGCCTCTTTGGTCCAACATCTGCAAGATAATCATAAATTTAAATCTCAGAACACAACTAAAAACATCAAAAATTAAAAAATCCAAAAGATGAGTTTTTTACCTACATCAGTCCACTGTGCACTAGGTGGAAGAGGAAGATTTGTATCTCCTCGGAAATTCATATCAAAATATGCATAGTCATCTACTACGATCAACTGATGGTGTAACCAACTGAAAAACGTTGTCGGGAAATGCATTTTTTGGCCACCTCCTCGGCGAGGCATCATATCACCTCATCTGAGCAGCCTCGGGTCTCTCAGGGCCAAATCATACACCTCAATTTGTTGGTACTGAAACAATGGCACTCGCTTAAAAAAAAAAGTGACCAATATAGATCCATACCCAAATTTTTTTAGTCATCCGGTATTGCACTTTGTAAGTTGGATTTTCATGTTAGCCAACAGTCCCTCACACCAGTTGAACATAGTGGGAGAAAAACAATATGCAACATTTTTAAACTAAGATTGTGTTTCCTCATGCAATTCCTGGGCCCCAGCTACATGGGCCATAGTGTGAAAAATCGTCCTCAAAGGAAAAATGTTGATAGCTTTGATATCTACCTTTCCTCTTGAAGTCTTTCTAGCACCAGGACAATGTATCCCAATGAGAATACTCGTTCTATCACCTCCAGTACGAGCTCCACAGAGTTGGATTCTCTCTCCTCTCCTGGATAACCCCATTATGAAATAGATGTCTGATATATCTATTTCGAGCTCTTGGTCCCTAATGATGAAAATTTGACGATCAACATCCCATAGTCCAATGAGATAGTATAGTAGCTCAAATTGAGGTCTGAGTCCTGAGGCTTGAAAGAACTTGAGCAAACCATAGTTTTTGAAGGCATTGATGCAATGCGGATCTTGGAGAGCTTCATGATCTTCTACCTCTTGGCCTATTTATTTCCATTCAATAACCATTTCCATCGAAAACACCTGTAAAACATGCATAAATGATATTTTAGGAGTTTTCAACCGATCAAAACTGGAAATAAATCCTTAAGAATGGAAAATTTTATTTTTTCAAATCCTTCTCTGTGCTCAACGCATATGTCAGAATTAAACTCGTGTTGATGGCTCTGTTATCACCAAAATAGGACCCTGACAGGCTGCTGATCAGAATACCTCAGTGTAAATATTTCAAACCAATATTTTGGCTGAGGCTTAGCCTCCTCAGCCTAAGAGGGCTATCTCAAGGGTTATTGATTTTGTATAAAAATAGATGGCTAACTCTATGGTTTGTGGTTTTGTATGTTTGCAAGTTGAAATATAAAGACAAGTTACCATTGGGCTATGGAGTCAGTGATAGGGACAAGATAAAAAAAATATCTCTTCTTATAAAACTGAGGCTTGTATATACTTCAATGAAAAAGGTAGTACATTTAGAAAGGTCTCAATAACTTAAGGTTCAAAGGAAGTCAGAGCATGTGTGCATGAATTCTGAGTAATGATACCTCAAGGTACTGAAAAGAAAGTAATTAGAAGAGATTCATCAAAGCTTAACACCTAAAGGAATTCAGAGCATGAATAACATGAATTCTGAGTAATAAGTCTTTAAACATTGAAGAAAAACATCCAAAGATAAGACCAAAGAGCTCAGTTCACCATAAATCAACACTTAAAGGAATTCAGAGCATGTTCCCATGAATTCTGAGTATTAAGCATAAAAAATATGGAAGTAAAACATATGAGAGAAGAAATAAAGGTCACTGAAGTATAATAAGAATCTCAGCTTCAGAAAAAGTCACTTTGTTTTTGTATATATCAATCTGCTCAAATCATTTACAAAAGTAGCTATTCTGATTACCTTTTCCAACATTTGGTACCTCGAAATATACATTATTTATAGGCCTTTTAGCCTTTACAACTACCTTTCCAAGTGGCCAAACCATTTTACTTAAACTGACACTTAAAACTAACTGTTGACAAACTTCTAGAGACTAAGACTGACATTTATTCGAAACAAGAGTAAGAGTCCTACTAGGACTAGAACTCTTAATTATTACAATAAAAACAAGCTAATCCAAGTCATCCTCGAGAGGAATCCTAACTTTATACCATGCTTCCCATCATGACAGCCTTCGTGGAATAACTTTGCCCATCATTTTGGAAAATTTAGTTTGATGACATGGCACATGTTGGACTGTTGTCTTCAAACTCTTCTTTTGACTAAAGTCTCCACTTGGTAAAAACTGATACTCTTTGACATATAATACTCTTTGACACCTGATGATGAGTAACCTTTCATGTGCTTGATCCTTTTCATGCCTTATCATTATTTGTCATAAAACTGTCTTCTCTGCTAAAACTCTGTTTTTGAGCTACGAAAACAACCTGTTTTCGTAGCACATCCCAAAAGTTGATATATAATATTCTTCTACTGATTTTAACCCTTGGAAGATGTTATATGACCAAAAAAAAAATAAGCTTGACCTTTAAAACTGCTTAATTCCATCAATTTTTTGCTTCTCAAAACCAAAAAGTTACTTTCAGAAATTTCGCAGCAAAAACTGGCCTTCAAGCCTGCCACTTGCTGCGGAATTGCCTAATACTTAGGTAATTCAATAAAACTTGCATTTGAGCTTCAAAAAGTATATGAACATGACTGTAGGTATTTTTTTGACAATATAAGACAAAAATATGCTGATATAATTGTTACCTTATTGTATTTTAGTGTTTTCAAGCAGCTTTGTTTACATCTCCTCTTTCCAAGTCTCTTTTCTCCAATTTTGTTCTCATCAGTTCCATTTCCTCTTTTAATTACGTCACTTGTCTTTGTAGGTTTCTCTTCTCTGCTTGTAGGCACCAATTCCTTTTTCTTGTATGTGACACTATGCTGCGCAAAGGCTATGTCCTTTTCAACAGATTCTTGGCTTTTGCAATAGAAGTCTCAAAATGAACAACTTGTTCAGTCACTTTCTTTTCTACTTCATCTATCATCTCTCTGTCTTTCTTATATCTCTCCAACTCTTTCTTAGTTTTAGCTAATTCATCTTTGACAGTTTTCAATTGTTCTATCAAAACCTCTTTTTCAGTCCTCTTTATAACCTTGTCCTTTCCTTTAGAAGAACCTATCTTAAGTTTTTCTCGAGTCATATCTCTAGATTTACTGTCTTCTTATCCTTGATAGATTCTGTCTAAATAGGTGATATGACAATAACTTCTTTTGCTATTTCTCCCATACCTTTATCATCTCTCTTATTACTATCACCAATAGTAACAATTTCTGACATTTGTGACCTGGTATGAGGTTTTCGAGGTTTGAAGATAAACGCTGAATCATCTGAGGAGAAATATATTTTTTTACAAATGAGTCCCTTACCTTTAACTTTAGATGTCTGCTCTTTAGCTGCTTTTACTACAGGAGATTCTGCAATGTCAATGGCCTGTAGGATGTCTTCAAGTTTCCCTTTGCCTTTAACATCTTCTTTAACATTTCCTTTGGATCTCTTAGCTTCAGATTCAGTATTGCTGCCTGTAATATGTTTGGTAATCCTCCTCTTAGTTCTAGTTGCTATAGATGATGATATGTCCTGAACTAAATCATTTTTCTCTACCAAATTCTGTTCTGAAAACTTTAAACCTTGATGTTGAGTTGCTTCAATAGCATTGACACCCATTTCTTGCTTGGAAGGAGAGATTTTAGATTTGGAAGCTTTCCTTGGTGATAGGACATCAAGTTCATATCCATTCATGAATAGAAATGAAGCCCATTCTCTGTTTAGTTTGTTTAGTTCCTCCAAGACTAGCAATTTCATCAATCCATGATGCAAAACAGAAGTTTCATTCCTTTCAGGATTTCCTTGTACCTTATCTGCCCTCTTCCCAAGACTTCTAAAGAGATAGAATGGGATATCTATGAGTTTCTTCCCTGTAAAATGAATCAATAATTTGAAATGATACATATATATGGTTTGAAAACACCCTTCACATGTAAAATACTTTTGTATGACTGTTAGCAGCTTAGAAAATTCGTCTTTAAGACAGCTCCTAGGAATTCCTTCAGTCATTTTGATTCCTGCATGTTCTAGTTTCAAATATTCATCACAAATTTTCAAGTCAAATTTTGTGGCTTTAAACCACTCCTCTCCAACCCTGGGAATCCCTGTTACTGTAGAGATACTATTCAGTGAAATTGGGACATGGAGACAGCCTAACATTGTAAATGTTCCTCTGAAATTGGCCACAAAATCTTGTGACACCTGTGGATGATGCCCTTGCAATTTCTGAATGAATTCGATGCATCCTGCCTTTGTAAACAACTCTGTGAAACATTCATTTTCTAAAACCAAGTCTGGATTTTTAGGTTCATAGTGGAATGGTATACCTCCTTTGTAAGCTTTCTTGGGTGTAGCTGTAGCTATTCCCAGTGTGATGAAATGGTGGCTTATCTTACCTCTTTACACCTATTTGGGATAGAACGCTTGATAACAGAGAGCAACTAAAATGGGATGAGACTAATACAATTGAAAAGGGTTTTTACAGGGTAGCTTCTTGACAGAGAGATGCTTTAGCAGCGAATGATGAGTGTGGAAAGATAGAACAGAAAGTATGAGAGTGGAATGAGAGGATGTATAAACAAATGATGACTGACATGGAAATCTTTTAAAATGATGGTTTAAATCTAGCAGCAAGTCCTTGCAACACTAAATCATTCATCATTATTCTTCAAACCATTTAAATATTGGCAGAGATTTTGTAGCATGTTTCATTTGACAAGTTTCAGATTTGCTACGAAACTATTAGGTGTTTCTGTAGCAAATCCTGTTAATTTCCTGCTATATTCACTGCGGACTTAGACAGTTTGGTAACAGATGGAAAATTTTCGGACTTGTGGTCATTTCCAAGTGTTAGCTCAAAACATACTCCTCTGATGTGACTTGGACTCATTTCTAAGACCTTAACCTAAGTTTTTAAAAATTTAAATACCCCATAAAATTCATCATTTTATGATATTTTGCAAACTAAGAAATTTAGAGTATTATGGCTGATTTTCAAGCATCAGATTTTGAAAATTTGTAAAGTCATAACAGTGACTCCATTAGGGATAGCATACCCCTATGTTATGCTAAGAACCCATAGCTTCAGTGCTGCAATCATCCTTTTATAAATAAAAACTCTGAATTTCTGCCCAAAATTCTCCTTCAAACTGTCCTTACTGAAATTCTCAGTCAACCTTGAGCTTATTTTCACATACCTACCTACCTACCCTATCAAATGAAAAATTCCTTTAGCTCAATAAATGTGAAATTTCCAATAAAGCCAATCATCTGCTTTATCTGATATTTGAGGCTCTGAACTGCATTCGACCTCAAAATAACCATGATAGTGAGATGACCAAAACAGCTTATAATGTATCTGATCTTCATCATGAAAATGAAAATGAAATACTGGTGTGAAAAATTTTGCCATGTATTCAACTATAGGGTCAAAGAAGGCATGGTTAGTTTAATGATTATCATGACATTCTATATATTCAGACAACTGATTCTCAGCCACACAAGATTCCTTTGATATTCTATCCAATTTCTTTTCAAACTGATTTTCAAAAATAGTGCATTCTTCCTCAATCTCAAAGGAGAAAGGTAGAAACACACTCTCTTTGTGTTCTACCATATACAGCTTTAGAAAAGAATAATCATGATCATGAAAATTATATGATTGAATTTGACCTTGTAAGCCTTCAATGTCTTTCTCAATGTCCTTAGCAACTTCATCCAAAAATTTCATCTTATCTTGTGTATTACACTCAAATGATTTTAGATAAGAAGACAAGGACAAAGAAAAATTTCCATCTATTTCTTCATTAATATGATTATCATTCCATTGTTTGAAACCTTGAACTGAAGGAGAGTTTGCTACCAAATCTACTCTATCTATCCATTCCTACAAAAACATAAGCCAAAATTTTGCAAATGACTTAATAGATCTGACAGGAAAACTTTCAATCCACTGTTTACATTTCCCTTGAAATGAATCATAGAAAAACATAATGCAAACATCTTCATGTTTGACTCTAAGAAGCTCGGTAAAATCACAGAAATCTTATATATGCTTCAAAGTCAAACTCAAATCATCTCCATTGAATTTTGGACCATTCCTTAAAAAATATGTATCCCTGAGAAAATGATTTGGGAAACCATGAATCCCTGAAAAATTTATACATGCATACCTTGAAATAAGAATGGCAGCATCTGAGTTCTTCATAACTCTAGTGGAATCACCATGAATCTATGAATTTTGAATTCTTCAACAATGGAGTCGCCAAGGTAGTTTTGCAGCCTCGAACAGATTCTCAGCTCCTGCTACCTTCAAGAGTTCAACTTCATGATTTTTGGGAGATGTATTCTTCAGACTCCCGATAAATGCACCAAAATGTTATCACCAAAATAGGACCCTGATAGGCTGCTGATCAAACTACCTCAGTGTAACTATTAAAAACCAATCTTTTCGTTGAGGCTTAGCCTCCTCAGCCTGAGAGGACTCTCTCAAGGGTTATTGATTTTGTATAAAGATAGATGGCTAACTCTATGGTTTGTGGTTTTTTATGTTTGCAGGTTGAAAGATGAAGACAAGTTACCATTGGGCTATGGATTCAGTGATATGGATAAGATAACAAAATAGCTCTTCTTATAACACTAAGGCTTGTATATACTTCAATGAAAAAGGTAGCACATTTAGAAAGGTCTCAATAAATTAAGGTTCAAAGGAACTCAAAGCATGTGAGCATGAATTCTGAGTAATGATACCTCAAGGTACTAAAAAGAAAGTAATTAGAAGAGATTCATCAAAGCTTAACACCTAAAGGAAGTCAGAGCATGAATAACATGAATTCTGAGTAATAAGTCTTTAAACATTGAAGAAAAACATCCAAAGATAAGACCAAAGAGCTCAATTCACCAAAAATCAACACTTAAAGGAAGTCAGAGCATGTTCCCATGAATTTTGAGTATTAAGAATCAAAACTATGGAAGTAAAACATATGAGAGAAGAAATAAAGCTCACTGAAGTATAATAAGAATCTCAGCTTCAGAAATAGTCACTCTGTTTCTGTATATATCAATTTGCTCAAAGCATTTACAAAAGTAGCTATTATGATTACCTTTTCCAACCTTTGGTACCTCGAAATATACATTATTTATAGGCCTTTTAGCCTTTACAAATACCTTTCCAAGTGGCCAAACCATTTTACTTAAACTGACACTTAAAACTAACTGTTGACTAACTTCTAGAGACTAAGACTGACATCTATTCGAAACAAGAGTAAGAGTCCTACTAGGACTAGAACTCTTAATTATTACAATCAAAACAAACTAATCCAATTCATGCTCGAGAGGAATCCTAACTTTATACCATGCTTCCCATCATGACAGCCTTCGTGGAATAACTTTGCTCATCATTTTGGAAAATTTAGTTTAATGACATGGCACATGTTGGACTATTGTCTTCAAACTCTTCTTTTGACTAAAGTCTCCACTTGGAAAAAATTGATACTCGTTGACATCTGATACTCTTTGACACCTGATGATGAGTAACATTTCACGTTCTTGATCCTTTTCATGCCTTATCATTATTTGTCATAAAACTGTCTTCTCTGCTAAAACTCTGTTTTTGAGCTACGAAAACAACCTGTTTTCGTAGCACATCCCAAAAGTTGATATATAATATTCTTCTATTGATTTTAACCCTTGGAAGATGTTATATGACCAAAAAAAAATAAGCATTACCTTTAAAACTACTTACTTTGATCAATTTTTTGCTTCTCAAAACCAAAAAGATACTTTCAGAAATTCCGCAGCAAAAACAGGCCTTCAAGCCTGCCACTTGCTACGGAATTGCCTAATACTTAGGTAATTCAATAAAACTTGCATCTGAGCTTCAAAAAGTATATGAACATGACTATAGGTAGTTTTTTGACAATATAAGACAAAAATATGCTAATATAATTGTTACCTTATTGTATTTCAGTGTTTTCAAGCAGCTTTGTTTACATCTCCTCTTTCCAAGTCTCTTTTCTCCAATTTTGTTCTCATCAGTTCCATTTCCTCTTTTAATTCTTTCACTTCTCTTTGTAGGTTTCTCTTCTCTGCTTGTAGGCACCAATTCCTCTTTCTTCTATATGACACTATGCTGCGCAAAGGTTGTGTCCTTTTCAACAGATTCTTGGCTTTTGCAATAGAAGTCTCAAAATGAACAACTTGTTCAGTCACTTTCTTTTCTACTTCATCTATCATCTCTCTATCTTTCTTATATCTCTCCAACTCTTTCTTAGTTTCAGCCAATTCATCTTTGACAGTTTTCAATTTTTCTATCAAAACCTCTTTTTCAGTCTTCTTTATAACCTTGTCCTTTCCTTTAGAAGAACCTATCTTAAGTTTTTCTCAAGTCATATCTCTAGATTTATCTGTCTTCTTATCCTTGATAGATTTTGTCTCAATAGGTGATATGATAATAACTTATTTTTCTATTTCTCCCATACCTTTATCATCTCTCTTATTACTATCACCAATAGTAACAATTTCTGACATTTGTGACCTGGTATGAGGTTTTCGAGGTTTGAAGATAAAAGCCGAATCATCTGAGGAGAAATCTATTTTTTTACAAATGAGTCCCTTACCTTTAACTTTAGATGTTTTCTCTTTAGCTGCTTTTACTACAGGATATTCTGCAATGTCAATGGCCTGTAGGATGTCTTCAAGTTTAGCTTTGCCTTTAACATCTTCTTTAACATTTCCTTTGGATATCTTAGCTTCAGATTCAGTCTTGCTGCCTGTAATATGTTTGGTAGTCCTCCTCTTAGTTCTAGTTGCTATAGATGATGATATGTCGTGAACTAAATCATTTTTCTCTACCAAATTCTGTTCTGAAAACTTTAAACCTTGATGCTGAGTTGCTTCAATAGCATTAACACCCATTTCTTGCTTGGAAGGAGAGATTTTAGATTTGGAAGCTTTCCTTGGTGATAGGACATCAAGTTCATATCCATTCATGAACAGAAATGAAGCCCATTCTCTTTTTAGTTTGTTTAGTTCCTCCAAGACTAGCAATTTCATCAATCCATGATGAAAAATAGAAGTTTCATTCCTTTCAGGCTTTCCTTGTACCTTATCTGCCATCTTCCCGAGACTTCTAAAGAGATAGAATGGGATATCTATGAGTTTTTTCCCTGTAAAATGAATCAATTATTTTAAATGATACATATATATGGTTTGAAAACGCCCTTCACATGTAAAATACTTTTGTATGACTATTAGCAACTTAGAAAATTCATCTTTAAGACAGCTCCTAGGAATTCCTTCAGTCATTTTGATTCCTGCATGTTCTGGTTTCAAATATTCATCACAAATTTTCAAGTCAAATTTTGTGGCTTTAAACCACTCCTCTCCAACCCTGGGAATCCCTGTTACTTTAGAGATACTGTCCGATGAAATTGCGACATGGAGACAGCTTACCTTTGTAAATTTTCCTCTAAAATTGGCCACAAAATCTCGTGACACCTGTGGATGATTCCCTTGCAATTTCTGAATGAATTCGATGCATCCTGCCTTTGTAAACAACTCTGTGAAATATTCATTTTCTAAAACCAAGTCTGGAGTTGTAGGTTCATAGCGAAATGGTATACCTCCTTTGTAAGCTTTCTTGGGTGTAGCTGTAGCCATTCCCAGTGTGATGAAACGGTGGCTTACCTTACCTCTTTACACCTATTCGGGATAGAATGCTTGATAACAGAGAGCAACTAAAATGGGATGAGACTGATACAATTGACAAGAGTTTTTACAGGGTAGCTTCCTGACAGAGAGATGCTTTAGCAGCGAATGATGAGTCCGAAAAGATAAAACAGAAAGTATGAAAGTGGAATGAGAGGATGTATAAACAAATGATGACTGACATGGAAAGCTTTTAAAATGATGGTTTAAATCTGGCAGCAGGTCCTTGCAACACTAAATCATTCATCATTATTCTTCAAACCGTTTAAAGATTGGTAGATATTTTGTAGCACGTTTCATTTGACAAGTGTCAGATTTGCTACGAAACTATTAGGTCTTTCTGTAGCAAATCCTGTTAATTTCCTGCTATATTTGAGGTGGACTTAGACAATTTGGTAACGGATGGAAAAATTTCGGACTTGTGGTCATTTCCAAGTGTCAGCTCAAAACATACTCCTCTGATGTGACTTGGACTCATTTCTAAGACCTTAACCTAAGTTTTAAAAAATTTAAATACACCATAAAATTCATCATTTTATGATATTTTGCAAACTAAGAAATTTGAAGGAGTATTATGGCTGATTTTCAAGCATCAGATTTTGAAAATTTGTGGAGTGATAACAGGCATGATGGCTTAATGGGCTATGTGCGATCGGCGTGGATCTGATAGGTCAAACCCGCATTGATCACCTGCAACATAAAATTTTGAAATCCTCCCCTTAACACCAAAATTTCCTAAATAAATTACTTGTAAATGAAATGAAAATAATTATAAGAGACATACCTCTTACCTGCAACTGACGGATTGTCGAATGGTGTCCCGGATCGGCTACACCGCTTGTCTGAAGATTGGAGGAAAATGGGTTAAAATGTGCTTCTCCAATTTACCCAAAGTGAAATGGTAAAAATGATTTTTCTTTTTGACTATTTATAAGTTTTAAAGATCATTTTGCCATTATTTTATTATTTTTCTTGATATGAGTGATGTATGGTTCTCTTTGTGCAGCAACAAGATATTTTTTAATGGTGAAAGTGATCATTTTTTACCGATGCAATGAGTTCTATTTTATCTCTTTTTCGAACTCATTAAAAATAAAAATAAAAAGAACCTGTTGGAGTCACCATTGTGGACTGTGGGTGGAACCCAATGATGTGAGGTGTGCATACAAAGTATATCACAGAGAATCTTTTGCACAGACATCATATGAAATGGTACTTATGCATAAAATGAATGGTATGCATACATTTTTGTTTTTCATGCATTAAAAGGTGAAACGTTGAAGGTGGAGTGGAAAGCTTAAGTGGAGTATTTTTTAATATTTTTTATGCCTTGAAGAGAGTTCATAAAACTTTTAAAGTTTTGTAATAAGGAGCATTCTTTATGTAATTAAGTGATAAGGTTATAAAGTGTGATTTTTGAGAAATATAAGGAGTGAAGTGATCCAGGTGGATATTGGTGGTCACCTGCCTATTCCACTTGGGGCCCCACCATTGTCTCTTTCAGTTATTTTCAGTTTCGGCACAACTTACTATTTTTAGCAGTTTTTCAGGTCCTAAACTTCCGGAGCCATTTTGAGGCCCTAAACGGCGTTTTTTGGGAAAACGGGGAGCAACATCGGTCTAGTTACGTCCTCGGGAAGTTGAAACACCAATTTACCCAAACAGGGCCCATAGTTTTGGCGCTTCATCTCCTAGGGTTAGGGTTTTGGCTGTTTAGGATTTCCCATTGTTTCTAAATAATAAATAGGCCCTCGAGCCTCATTGTAACTAAGTTCAGAGGCCTGTAGCCACCACATCTCTTCTCAGAGATAGCTACCAGCACCCTAGCTAGTTTTATTTCCATTATGTCTATAAGAAAATTTCAGTACTTTGATATTAATGAAATGAAGTGTTATTTCCACTGCATCTTTGTATTTATGGTTATATGTTTATTCTGTTGCATTCCTGCATAAATCCAGATCATGAAGTGACTTTTGAGTGTTTTTTTTGTAATGGAGTAATAAGAAATAATATGGAGTGATAAGAATTTTTTTTTGTTAAGGGAAGGTAATTGTTGTAGAGTTATGGGAGAGAATAAGTGGAAACATAATTGGTGTGTTTTAATGAGTTTTTTCAAAGTGAGTGGTGAGTGAGTTAGGAGAGAGGAGTGGATAACATATTTTGAGAGTTCTAAGGGTAAAGAGTGTAATTAATTTTGTAATAAGGTGAAATTATTTTTTTGAAATTTTGGAGCGATAAGTGATTTTGGAGTGATAAGGTGCATTAATTTTTTATAATATTGGAGAAGGTTTGGAGTGATATGGTGTGGGATTTGAAAAATATTTTTAGAAATTGATGTCATCCAAAGTCAAAAGTCTTGTAAGTCGAAGAGGGTAGATTTTCTTTTGAAAAAATTCTTGTAAAGAGTCAAGGTCAATCAAGTCCATTTCAAAGTCAAGTCACAGTTAAAGTTGTAATTGAACAGTCAGAATGTCAAGTGAGCCGAGTGAGAAAAGTGAGGGTTGAGGTGAAAGATAAGTAAAGCAGATATTGCAGTTAACTTTGAAGCTAGAGCTTGGCATTATCATTGCTTCAGATGTTGAAAGATGATGTACTCCAGTAATTAATAAAGACATATTTTTTGGCACTTGTGTCCTAGGTCCGCCTGAAATTGAATAAGGGGATCTTAGGTACACCATGTGTGTGTTTGTGATGACGCGTGTTTTTTATGTCTTAATGATGTTGCTTATGATTTTTCTAGTTTTGACACATAAATGATCTCATTTAACACACACATAAAGTTCAATGCAAGCAAGCACAACACTTGTAATGAAGTAACTACAAGGAAGGATAATTAAACTCAACACATGCATTTGCACCACTACAACAAATACTCAAAGTTGTCAACATAAAAATTCTACCTCAACAAGAAAATTCACTCAATAAAATCAAGATAATGTGTTTCAAAGCACAGTCTACATCATCATTATTGCACATAAATTTAATAATTTGTAATCTGAGTTGGATTGTAAGGGTGCACTTTCGATTGAAACCGACATCCAAGTTTTGAATTGATAAGAAGTCAAGAGTGTCAATTCTCTTCAACTAAGTCAAATTAATACAAGTGAATTCATTGTTTTATGCGAGTCATTAAAATCATTGTAAGCTTTTTTGGGTGCATTTTCGACAGTGTTCGGCACCCTTCATTTAAAACACAATCAAGTGAGTACCTCAAGTGGGCAAGTTTTAACTCTAAAACAAACAACAAGTTCACATTTTCTACAAGCGAGTGTGAATATTCATTTGTAGAAAATTTGAATAACTGATATATTATTCACCGAGATTCTCCTGATCACACACTATTTTAGCTTCATGCACAATACATAATCTCTTCTACCATTGATCATTACATGCGGAAATAAAATCAATTGCATGCACACATTAAAACCACAAACAATCACACATATGAACACAGTATTTAATGGGAAAGCTTAAAGCTGAAAACCCCAACTATCTTTATATTATATGTCATGGAGATCATGTAACAATCATAGTACAAAATCTCCTCACAAGCTCTCATGCACACCCTCAATTGCTACACACTATCAAGCTAGATCTAGCAAAACACATGCTCCAATCCTTAGCCACTTGATAGCCAGCCTCTATTGTGTTTTCAATGCTATGGGATGGCTTCATTAAATAGATAAACCACCTAGCTTGTACTGCGCAATCCTCATGGGCTTCTCCACCTATCTGTGTGTTGCAAATAGCAACTGTATAGTCACAACTGATAGTTAACCTGCTCTTTCACCTATTTCTACACTGGTCTCCACTGAAACTGTCCATGCACTGAAGTTAACTGATGCATTCTTTAGTTGATTAATGAGTTTATAATTAGTGAATTAATTAATAATTAATTCACACCACTCTCACTAATTGTAACAATTAGTTAAACTGAATACAAATAGCTCAACTATGTTTAGATTAGTTAAACTGAATACAACTCCACTAACTTCCTCAATCAACTCCACCAAACTCCGTCACATGAGTTCTAACTGAAGTATCCATGCAATAGCTCCACTTAACCCTCAGGAATAGCGTAATTCCTTCTGTCAGCTCCTGTGCCACATCTGTGCACTTAACCGAAGTGCTCCAAGAGAATAAGATAATGTTTATAGTCCAAATATTATTAAGAGCTAATAATATTCGACATATCTATTTTTAGACTGGTAATCTAAAAATAGATTCCGCCCAATATGTCTAAAAATAGAAGTCCATCTATTTTTTTCAACTTGACCAACCATCCACAAATAGCATCCTGCAACTCATAGAACATGATCCATATGTCTAAAAATAGACATAGTCTAAAAATAGACTTTGCGCCAAAAATAGCCTGCGGGCCCACTTAGTGAAGGCGACTCATTTCCACTAAGCTCATCGTCTTGTTGCAATCTCAACATCATTCAAGTGAGTGTGAAGTAATCAAGCAAGTCAAGCGAGTGTTCAAGAAAAGGGATCATCATCAAGCGAGCATAAATTCAAGATTTCAAGAAAGAAAGTTCTACAACTCTAGCAAGTGTTCCAAGAAAGCGCAATAAGCACTGAATCAAGCAAGCGTGCCATTCAAGCCCACATCAAGCAAGCATGTCATTCAAGTAACAAAGTCAAGTGAGAGATTTCAAAGCACGACATCTACGACAAGCAAGCCTGAATTAAAGAGAGTGAGTTCAGATGGCGAAACACATCCAACTGATAGAAGTTCTTCACAAATTGATCCTACCAAGTGCTGAAGACATGGTGCAAATCAACAAATACATTATTGCTGATCTTTCATGGCATCTACAACAGACAAATGAAACCATTGAGTTTCTTCAAATAGAGACGCAACTACAAATAAATGAGTTGCAAGAGAAGAGTGATGCTTCCAAGTCTTTGAACCATCCAGATGATTCTAATTCATTTATCCAAACAGCTTCAAGTGTCGAAGTTGTTCCAGTTCAAATTTCTTCCAAGCCCATCATCAAGGCATGGGAAGAAATCCAAAGTAACAGGAATCAACGAGGCTTTGGATATGTCAAAGATGATGCCAAATTGCATATCCAAGATTATTCAAAGCCCATTAAGTTCGTCAGTGCAGGATTTCTTGAACAAATCATCTCGGCACGTTCTGAGAAAGTTGCAGACAAACAAAAATGCACGCAACCAAAAGTTGCAATCAAACCGAAATGTTCTCATTGTCAAAGAACCGGTCATATAGAAGATCAATGTTTTGATCTCCATCCTTATCACCATTGTGGCAAGCCCAATCATTCCTCAGAGAAATGTTGCAACCAACAACAGTCAACCAGATTGAAGATAAATTATGAATGGATTGATCCTTGGGAATGGCCATCCACAGTCAAAAGATTGTATCAATTCTACAACCACATACAATCACACCTAGTGCAGCCGACAGTGAAAAGAAGATGGTACACTCATGCAGTTGAACGAGGGAGTACACCAGTGCAAAACTCCTACACCTGAAGGGGGGAGTTCAGGAAAACTTTCCGAAGAATTGTCTCTCCTTTCAACTGACAAAGCGGGGAAAATTTCAATGAAATTGACGGTGGTTGTCAGACTGAAAGTCTCGACAAAACCAACAAAAAAATCCAGTGGGCATATTCAACAGCTAGTGGGCATCAACAAATTCTCTAGTGGGCAGTCGACAGCAAAGCAGTAGTGAGCAGTTTTCAACACAACAAAAGCAACAGTGAGTTGTTTTTTACATCATCAGCCAGTGGGCATTCAACAAATTTTGTCAGTGGACAAAGGATGATAATTTCACACAAAGGCATTAGGGGAATTTTGAGGTCTAAAATGGGCCTCCTAAGGAAATTATAAAATAATAGTGGAAAAAATCTAATAAGATTTGATGACATCATCAAATTTTAGAGGGAAAAATGAAAAAACTACTTTTTCAATTCATATTTTCAACTTATCTCCCAAATTATTTACTCAAATTTCGAGCGAGAGTACTCGTTGGATGCGGAATTTAATTCCCCATCCAAGGAGTACCCATTTTGCATACTTTCGATGGGTCCTACTACACGAAAAATGAGAAATACATAAAAAAAAACGTGATTACAATCACGTTTTTTATGTATTTCTCATTTTTCGTGTAGAAGAGTTCATCGAAAGTATGTAACATGGGTACTCCTTGGATGAGGAATTAAATTCCACATCCAACGAGTACTCCCGCTTGAAATTTGAGTAAAAATTTTGGGAGATAAGTTTAAAATACGAGTTGAAAAAGTAGTTTTATTATTTTATTATTTTTTAATATTTTTACTTTTTTACTCCAAAAATGGTGAATCATCCATTATGGATGACATCATCATCTTGAATCCTATTGGTTGTTATAAAGTTTATTTTTGTTGTACATTTTTCTTATGAGGCCCATTTTAGACCTCAAAATTCCCATAATGGACAAATGGATCCTTTTGCAACTTGGCACGTGATGGAGTTGTCAAGTGAAATTCAGAGATGAATTAGACATGCAGCTCACTCATGGTCTCTTCAAATTGCAGTTTTTTCAGAATCCATCTTTGGCAATTTTTCAAGCAATGTTTTTGAGGATCAACATGAGAACTTGGAAGATGGTTCCTCGTTCTTATTTTGGATTTATCATTGAAGGGGGTAATGTTAGCCTCTCTCATAAAACAATAATAAATCCAAAAACAAAATAAATAAATTAAATATTAAAAGTTAGGAATTTGTGCCTAACTCTCTAGATTGGGTTGTTCCTCTAAGATAGGAGTTAGTTTAGGTAGCTCCTATATTTGTGTGTGTTTGGTTGAGAAATTATCTCAACCAAGGTGTCCAAGATAACATGCACTATCTTGAGACAGTATCCTCATCTATTTAATTGTAATATTACATTATTTTAATAATGAGAAAATATGTGAGGAAGTCGTGAGGCTGAAGCCTTTTTTGCCATGATTGTGTTTGTGTATAAATCTGTGTGTTTTTATGTATGTTAATGTTATTTGATTTTCAACACTTTAGGTTCAAGGTAGCAGCTTAAGAGCATGAACAATCTCCAAAAGCCAACCCTAATGGTATGGATGGCAGTGAATTTATAGGAGAAGCATGGTAGTTTAGGATTTACCATTATGGGCTTGAGATCCACATATGATGGGAGGATGAGCTCAAGGGATAAGAGGTGAAGGCTCCAAGGTGGGATCAAGTAGGATTCAAGCTCTTTTCTATGGAAATAGTTAAAAAAACACCTAGAATATTTTGGAAGAGGAAGCTTCGGAAATAATTTTAATTTTCCCAAATTTCTAGAATGAGCGCACCTGCAGAAAGGAGTAACTAGTGATGGTCAACGTTGGTGCAGAAGGGAGCAACCAGCAATGAACGTGAGTGGCTAAAGGAGAAGGGTGTGTTGGGTTTAAGAACATTGATTTTGAGCAATTAATCACAAACTTTTTGGAAAGGTCATGCTTAGGGCTTTGTGAAGATATGATGGCAACATGTTCATAGATGTTGATTGATCCAGTTTGCAGGCCTATTGACCAGATGTGACAAAATGGCCTATAACAGATTGCACCCTAAAGTACAAAGTCTGAAATGACAATTGATATCTGAAGTGCTTTACCTTGTGACAAGTTCGAATCAAGAACAATTGGTCAAAATCATCATCTATTACAATACATTTTCATCATGATGTCTTTGATGATGTAGACATACCCATGCTTAGCACATAAGCTATTAAAATTTGCAACAAGAAACAGTCAAATTGACATCTAGAAACAACATGAAAATGCACACACACTAGTGTGGGATCATAGGTCACACAGTGATGGATCTTAGCGACAAATTAGTGTGCAACAAATTTTTTAAATAAATTAGAAATTTAATTGTAATACTATCTCATAACAACTTGCAATAGTTAACTAAGTGTGATAGACTTAGTTAGCTCGAGAATTTTGATTTGAGAGTCAAAGGATAAGCATGTAGAGTGATTTTATTATTAACAGGGTCCAGTTGCAGTTGTAGCACTACTGTAGTGTGAGTGGGATCAATTAACTCACATTAATTGAGTTAAAATCAATTTAACTAGTTCTAACTGATTGATGAGCTACTGGAAGATCAAGTGAATTAAAATAGATTTAATTCACCAGTAGTGATCTACCAAGTAACTGATGATTCACTATTTATAGTTGCATGCATGCTAATTCTGGTGGAGACCCAGTTGAGATAAAGGTTCAAGGCAAGTAAACTATCAATTGTATTTTTAGCAAACTGCCCAAATGAAGTTATATAACCACAAGAAGACCATGATGAATTGTGAAATCAAGGAAGGATAAATTTCCTATTTAATAGGGGTTTAATTCTCTAGGGATTGTGTAAGCAGGGTAGGTTGATAACTAGCTATGTGTTTGTCCATTTTTTCCTATATCAGTGTGAAGCAATTGGTAGAGTGTATGAGGTTGTGGTGAGCACAAATACATTATATTGTTTCATGATTCCTTGGTTGATTATACAATAAAGATGGAGGGGTTTTGAGGATTTGTTTTACCAAGGAATATCTGGTGTTGTGTATTGATTTACTTCTTTCTCTTACTTGCATGTGATTGGGTGACCATGTTTTATATTCCACAAATATTGTAGAAGGATCCAATATCTTTCTTTAGTACATTGCATGATTAGATTGAGTCCATTGATGTAATTTCTACATGGTATTATAGTTTTTTTATATATTTTCTACATGGTATCAGAGCACCAGGAACCACAACAGTGGAGAAGAAATTGATTTTGTGTTGAACATTATTCAAATTTGCAGGTACCTTCTTTGGGGCTATAAGTAGATCAAGATGTCTCTCAATGGCTTGAGACTCGAATATGCACTCGAGGGAAGTTTGAATTATATTGCATGGAAGGACAAGATGGAGGCATTGTTGGAGGAAAATGGGTTGAAGGAATTCATAGATAATGATATTCCCAAGCCCGCAGCAGCAGATTCCCAATTTCTTGATTCATGGCAGAAGAAGGTAGAAAAGGCAAGGATGATCTTGTTAGAGGTAGTTCGAGATCACATTTTCTCGAGTCTCCATGGAAAGGAAATTCCATATGCTATGTGGAAGGCCTTGATAGATCTGTTTCAAAGCAGCAATGACCACATAAAATTGGCACTCAAGGACAAGCTCAGGAAAATTAAAATGGAGAAGGGTGACTTGGTGAGCCTAGTACTTCTAGGCCTTCCCAAGAGCTGGCATAGTTACCAAGGCTCTGTGAATGGGAGGGAGAAGTTACCAAATTGGGAGAATCTATGGTTAGATTTAGTACAAGAGGAGTTTCGGCGGAATACCAAGGATGGATCCTCATCCAAGACTGATGATGAGGAAAATTGTGCCTTGGCTGGTAAGGCAAAGAAGGGGAAGAGGAAGAAGTCCCATTCCAAATTTGAGACCAACAAAGAAGGCAAGAAGTGTGACATGTCAATGGTGAAATTTTTTCACTGCCATAATCATGGACACTATGCCACAAATTTTCCATAAAAGAAGAAAAACAACAAGAAGGCTCCAGGAGCTGCAATGGGTGAAGCTTTTTCTAAACAGTTTGAGTTGGACTTCTCTCTCATCGCATGCATGGCATCAACTGTGATGTGTGGTACTTGGATAGTTGAGCATCTTTCCACATGAAGGGAAATAAACAACTCTTTAGTAGCTTGGAGGAGAAGGATCTTAAGATGCACATCGAGATGGGTGATGACAAGAGGTATAACGCTACTGGGATTCGTACAGTTACTTTCTAGAGACAGTCAAGTAAACCTTTCTTATTAAAATATTTCATGCATGTACCAGGCTTGAAAAAGAATTTAGTTTCAGTTGCTATGTTGGAGGATCTTGGATATGATGTGGTTTTCAGTGAAGGAAAGGCATTCCTTTGTCACAAAGCCACAACACAGGTAAAGAAGATTGGGGTTCGTGTGAAGAACCTATACAAACTTGATGTAGATGGTTGTGAAACATTGAGCAGTAAAGCAGGGAAGGTGGTGAGCTAGGATACAGCCTTGAGTTATGGCATAAGAGATTGGGTCATCTACATCACACTGCTTTGGGGACCATGCGGCAGATTTCTACAGGTCTTCCAAAGGGTACTCTTGTGCAGATAGACACATGCAAAGGATGTACCATGGGGAAGTATGAGAAAGCCATGCAATTTTCCCTTGAGAGGGAGCTTGATTTGCATGCAGATGAGAAACTCTTAGTTCCAAAGGATGAACCTGAGGATGTGGAGCGGCCACAAGCAGAGGATCATGGAGTGGCATAAACCACTCATGCAGAGCCATCCACCAAAAATGGTAGGAAGTGCACCAAAGAGGCTGACAGATTGATGCTATATGTGACAGAGCATGTAGGAGCACCTACATCACAGCGCATGTAGAGAAGGTCCCCAGATAGGTACACTAGATACATGGATCTTATTTGCGAGTGTATTGTGACAGAACCATCCTCTTTTGAGGAAGCAGTGCAGCAGCCAAAATGGGTTGATTCCATGGTGAGGAGTATGACTCCATTATCAGAAAAAATGCATGGGAAGTGGTCCCAAGACCAGTGGGGAAGTAAGTGGTTGGATCCAGGTGGATCTAAAAGGTGAAGCAAACAAAGACCTCCAAGAGGGGGGAATTTCAAACCAGAGGGGTAGAGGGAGTACATGCAGCTATACCTCCAGGTGTGAGGTGGGGCGATGTGCAAATATGATCCCAAGAATAAATTTGGGCAGGATCCATTGAGGTGGTGTGTCTCATGGATTGAACCTGGCTACGAGGAGCCCATAGTACAGCAGTAGCAGGAAGGATCAATTATATTGATGCATTCAAATGTCAGGAGGATGGAAATCAAAGTGATAGGTGTTAGATACTGGAGCGCAAATCAGAGTTGGTAGCAGTGCAGAGTGCATGGATGCAGATGTCAGCAGCGTAGAGAGTCCAGTAGACACATGTAATAGCTAGCAGCAGTCAGAAGACTTTTATGAAAAATGCATTATTCTGATTCATTTGTTTGGAGGCTATTCAATTTCAGGGGAGTTGCATGTGCGAACAACACTAGAGCAATGTTGCATGCAGAACATTCCAAAGGTACCAGATCAAGATAGATTGATTCCTTTATTGTTGAGAGAGAGTGTTTAAATTTGCAACAAGAAACAATGAAATTGGCATCCAGAAACAACACATACACTGGTGTGGGATCACAGATCACACAGTGATGGATCCTACTGACACATTAGTGTGCAACCAATTTTTAAATAAATTGGAAAATTAATTGTAATATTATCTCATAACAACTTGTAATAGTTAACTAAGGTGTGATATGCTTAGTTAGCTCAAGAATTTCGAGTTGAGGGTCAAGGGATAGGCATGTAGAGTGATTTTATTATTAACAGGGTCAAGTTGCAGTTGTAGCACTAGTGTAGTGTGGGTGGGATCAGTTAACTCACAATAATTGAGTTAAAATCAGTTTAACTAGTTCTAACTATTTGATGAGCCAGTAGAAGATCAAGTGAATTAAAATAGATTTAATTCACCAGTAGTGATCTACCAATATTTATAGTTGCATGCATGCTAATTCTTGTGGATACCCAGATGAGACAAAGGTTCAAGGCTAGTAAACTATCAGTTGTATTTTAGGCAAACTGCCTAGGTGCAATTATAAATCCATGAGAAGCACGTGATGAATTGTGCAATCAAGGAAGGCTGAATTTCCTATTTAATAGGGGTTTAATATTCTAGGGATTGCGTAAGCAAGGTAGGCTGAGGGTAATATGAGGGTAGGGATTGTGTAATTCTTTCTCTTACTTGCATGTGATTGAGCAATCGTGTTTTAAATTCCGCAAATATAGTAGAAGGATTCAGTATCTTGCTTTAGTACATTGCATGATCGAATTGAGTCCATTGATATAATTTCTCCATGGTATTATAGTTGTGTTAAAGATTTTCTACATAAGATAACATTATATGTACAATGATCAAGAAGTATCGTCCATTTATGCTAGAGTGTGGACCCATGATTTGATGATTGTTTGTATGATCTTAGCCATCATACTTTGTAATCTATTTATTAATCTTGAAATTGCAGCCCAGATGGATGGAGCTATATTTAGGGTATTCTATCTCGGTCACTCGATCATCCAATGTACAAGTCTAACCATGAAAATAAATGAGCTGAAGTTGAACATGGTAGACACCATCTGATTTCCAGGTGTGAATAGACGAGCTAAAGTCGAACACCGCACAAAATATTTTGGTCAAAGGCTAGTGATGAAAACTTGTTGTCAAGATAAAGGAAAATTTCCATTGGTGTATACAAGCTCCAAGGTACCAAAGGGAGTTTCTAAGTCAACTTCCTGGATAATGAGCTGATGTCGATAGGAAGCGACCCATTATGGGAGGGCCTTGATGTATCCCCCATCAATGACAAGAAACAAGTATCAATAATTGAGACATAATGATGTTTATATGGAACTGGTTTAGGAATGGCATACATGAATGTAGGCTTAAGAGTATTGCAACATAAAACTGAAGGACTTCTCTTGAACATATCGATGACGCTTTATGGAGTTGGAAGCATGGACCCAAAACCGAATGCGGAGGGTTTGATATGGAGTGATGAACCAAAGAGACAAGCATATTTTCCAACCCAATAACCATGGGGATGAAGTGAAAGAGTGTCATGTTCAAGATCGAATCACTGCCATTAATAGGTGAAGTATCCGATTTTCCCAATTTCCCCAACCAGAGTCTGGTCAGTACCTCTTTACTTTTGACAAGCTTAAGGAGGATAACATATGCTTGATCTGTAATTTTATCCTTCAGATGAATGCCTCTGAGTATTTTTTACAAACCTTGAGGAGTTGTTTGGTCTTGTCATGTTTGATGAGTCCATCATTGTTTGATGCTATTACGATTCCAGTGAAGGTATAACTCAACTCCTTTTTCATGTTTAGAGCTTTTGAAAAAGAGGCAAAAATGAAAACTCCAAAGGTTCCTTTTTGTAAATAGTCTCTTGAGTCTAAAAATGAAAAAAATGATACTCAAGAGAATCTCTTAGCCTTGTTCGACTAAGGTATTCCTTTTTCGTAAATAGTTTATCTCAGTCCGGAAAAGGGTTAAAAATATACTAAGTAGACGTCTTTTTGTTTACTTTAACAAGTTCGAAAAGATAAGTGCTCGGTAATGTTTTCATGTTTAGGGAGTCTGAAAAGAACTAAAAGAGGACTCCAGGGGGTTCCTTTTCGGTAAGTTTACAAAGCCCGAAAAAAGTGATAAAAATATGCTCTTTCGTCAAAATGATCTGTTTCAACTCAAAATGTCATTATTTCTTTCAAAAAATTGTTAACCTACTCAAAACACCACCAAAAGATTAAAAATATTTGATACATGGAAAAATTAGGTCAAAATAATAAAATATTAATAAAATAATCATAAAATTGACCCTAAATAGGTGAAATGTAATTTATTTTTTACGATTTTACCTTCTACCTCTTGGTGAGTGAGCTTTGCGCGCATTTTTTGTAACAACCCTGAGTTAAAATTTCATGTAATAAAGTTAATAAAGGCAAAATAAGGACACGGTCAAGGGACACTTATTCCAAGCTAATTGTTGGGAAAGACATCTTAGTGGGCTTTCATTTTGGTTTATTATGGCTAAGGAAAAAGACAAAGGCAATGGAAAAGGCTTTGAAAACACAAAAAAAAAAAAAAATTGGCATTTATTTATGAAAATAAAGGAAATTAAGAGAAAAGGAAGGTGAAAGGTCACATGTTGCATGTGAGAAGGAAAATGAAGGAAAATAATGGAAAATTGAAGGAATTAGAGGTCTCATCAATAAAAATACCTCAGAGCATTAGATGTTAGCCTTCGATCAGTTCAGCTTTGGAATTAGTCTAAGAGAGGAGAAGAGTACCAAGAGGAGAAGGAAAGAAAGCAATCAAAGGAAGGACACAGAAAGCAAAGGAAAACAAGGATCAAGCAAGGAAATTTTGGATCAAGCAGCTTCAACGGGAATACTTGTAGGTAGCAGGTTGCATGTATGATTTCCTAGCTGGTTTTTACATGCATGGTATGTGCATGTTGGTATTTGGTTCTCGTTGTCATTGGCATGGGTTTTTCTAGGTTGGACAGTGGATTTTATTCTTGCCTTGCCATTTCTGGAATCTGGATACCGATGTTGCGATGGCACTTTTCTCAGTTTGAGAATTGGATTGCTGGAAGATTTTGGATCCGGGTGAGGTGGTCTTGGAAAAATTCCTTAAGGCCTAGGAATCCCTTAACCAGTAATGGCGGGATACACAGTAAAGCCTGAGGGTGGAGATGGGAAAATTCCTCATGGTATTGGAGAAGAAATTCTGAGGAATCCAAGCTCGTTTTGGTTTTGTGATCTTGACACTGATTTAGGTGAGATCACGATATGGTTAGGGTTGAGGTGGTTTAACCTCTAGATTCCCTTGGTTGTGTTTGGATTTGTTTATCCCATGAGATCCCGTATTCATGCTTGGAATATGGCACAAGAGTGATTGGTTGAAAGAAATATTTGGTTCATCCAATCTATGGTCAGGTGCTATGTGGAAGTCCTGAACTTGGTTGGATTTTTCCTATGTTTAATAAGAGCTAAGTTTATCCTGATCTTGATGAGTAAATGTAGTTGTTGTTATGTGGATTTAATGGTCATTCTATCATTTTTATTATGTTGGTTATAAGCATGGTTTATGACAAACCTTGGTTACGATTCTATCATGTTTGGTTGATAAATGAATATTTAATTAATGCATGACCTAATTAGTATTATGGAAACTATTGTGAGATGGAAATAGTCCTTCTTGGAAAACCTCAAATAATTTTTAGATCTCTATGTTCAGATATGCATTCATGACCTCTAGATTTCATGTTCTTCATGTGTTTGACATAATTTCTATCATGGTTAGGCTTGGTTAGGTCAATTCCTTGATCAATATTTGTGTTAGAGGCTTTGTCTTGGTGTCAATTATTGTCTTGGAAAGTGTCAACAACTTTCAGGTATTGGTTTGGAGACTAGCCCTGAAAAAGTGGCTTAAATCTCGTAGTCTCTAGCATAGAATTGGTTGAAAAATACTGCAGTATCTCGCTTGCAAGCTTGTGGGAGTGCCTCAAGGCCTTGTCATGGGAGCGACTAGGGGTTTAGTTCTGTGAAACGTAGGTTAACTCAGGGATTGGACACCTAGAGTGATGGATTAGCTCCTTAGGGTCATGTAGCGCCTGAGGGAGGTATGTCGGGTCTTGTTTTGTCAACTCCATTTCCTTAAGGTTATCTAGGAGGTTGATTCATGTCATAGTATCCCTCAACTCATGTTCAGTCTGGGAAATTCAGTGGAAGTGGGTAGATATGAGAGGTGGCATTACAAGGTGGTATCATAGCATGGTTCAATACTTGGACCAGATGGACTGAATGCATGTTGTTATGCATGCATTGTCATGTATGAGGTAATTGTATGAAGGATAAGTCATTATGATGCTATTATTATGTTATAATGTTCATGTGTTGGTCGAGATAGAGCAGGAGATGCAGATCATCAAAGCGAGGTTGTAGCACTAGAATTTTGGGTAATAGCATATCATCATACATGTATTGTATGTTTTGTTGATCAGCAGTTGTCATTGATGTCAACCCAAGCAGCACCAAGGGCTAACCCAATATTGCATGGAAATTTTGACCTACCAAATTAATATATTATAGGTCAATAATGTTTTTAATGGTTTCTACTTGTCGAGATGTTTCCATTGATATATGGCACGCCATGTAATTCTTCACGGTTTGAGAGATATTCATGTTTGAAGTTTGTACCCCCAGTTAGTGGGCTAAAACCCCATGGGGTTGGGGCATGGGTCATTGAAAAGTCATAATTAATATTTTTTAAGCTCCTAAAATCCCCCCCACGTTCACTTGTTGAAGCCCCTCTCAACTTAAGCATTTATATAAATTGTGATCCTCATTTCCTCCTTATGCAAGGGATTTCGCCATCTGAAACAGGTCATTGTGGAATTTTTGCTCAAAATTTTTTTCTACGAAGGTTCAGAACCTGAAATTTTTATGAGGAGAAGCCAAAATCCGGAGGAATCTGTTGCAAAAATTTCAGATCAAGATGCGCAATATGTTTGGAGATATGATCTGTGGAAGTCAGGGTTTTTGCAGGCTCCTGAAATTCATCTCAAAGAAGTGACCGTGGTAAAATCGTCATAACTCTCTCTTTGAGTATCGGATTGGAATTCTGTAAATAGTGATAGATATTTTATAGACTGTAGTTTGTACTCTCTCAATTTTAGAGCCAAATGAAGAAACAGTGACACGTGTCATGCCGTACAAGTTCACTCTGTTGAAATAGTCCATAATTAGGGCATTGCGAGAGATTGGGTATAACTCTCTCTTGAAGAATCCAAATTGGGTCAGACCTATGGCATTGGAAATATGACTTAGAGGACTACTACAGGACCAAAAATTATATATTGAGGATCTGAAATAACAGAGATACACCAGATTCAATATCGAGCTCCTAGAAAGCAAGAAAAAGCTAGATCATGTGTTGTCAAGGGTTGCAAAGGACCAGACTTTCTATGGCAGCAAAGCAAAGCAAGGTGCAGCAAAAGGTAGCATGACAAGAGCAGCAACCAAGGTGCATAACATCAGCAAGAAGTTCATCATACGAAGTCTTCAAGTGGGCAGCACTGCATACAATCATTGTAAAGGTATCATTGTACTAAGTCATTGTAAATACATTATTGTAAAAATTTTACTAGTGTCTATCTATCAAGGGTTGAAGAGGTAGTGTTGGGAGGTCTAGGATCATCATTAGGTGGTTGTGTCAAGGTTGGGTTTATGGTCTAGTATATCTTCTTCTTCTACATCATTCTATATCATTGTAAAGTGGATCGTTTTCCCTGGTACGAGAGCCCATTCTTCTTTTATTATTCTATAGTGTGCTAGGGTGGTGCTAGGGTGAGTTGTAGCTCATTGGGTGTTGGGGCATCCGTTCAGTTGACTACTCAATAATCTCGGGCGTTGGAGTGTCCATCCAGTGGGAGTTGGAGAAGAATTATTTTCTAGATTCTAGGAATTTGGAGCTTTATCTTCAATTGGAGTTGAATATTAAAGAATTATTAGAAAAGCATTAGGTGGTTTTTGTCCCGGAGTGGGTTTCCACCTTAAAAATTGTGTGCATTTGTGTTCCTCTTGTTTGATGCTATCATTGTACAAACACTGATAATAATTGAAGATTAACTAATGCTCTAATTGAAAGAAATACTGATTCACCCCCCCTCTCAGTATTTCCAACAATTGGTATCAGAGCTTGGTTCCTTCAATAGCAGTTTAATAGTTGGAAGGAGGTCATGGAGCATACCAAGAATGGTGTACCTCTATTCAATGAAAATAATTATGCACTCTAGAAAGGAAGAATGGAGGTCTATCTCTTGGCGCAAGGTTACGAAGTATGGGACACTGTTCAAAATGGATTTACATCAACCGCGGATGAACAAGGCAAGAAGAATTTGGTAAATGATGCAAAAGCAAAGAATATTATTATCAATGGACTTATTGAATCTTCTTATCATAAGGTGTTGGGTTGTAAAACTGCCAAAAATGTATGGGACAAGCTTGAGAATATATATGCAAGTGACTCAAATGTCAAAGAAGCAAAGCTTCAAATCTATAGAGCAAAATTTGAGCAACTCAGAATGAAAGAAGATTGCAACATTGCTGCATACTTTCAATATGTTGATGAAATAACCAATACTCTGGAAGGATTGGGAGAGCCAGTTGACGAGAAGACTATTATACGAAAGATTCTTAGAACGTTACCAGGGAGATTCAACCCAAAGGTATCGGTCTTAGAATACAGTGCAAATCTGGACAAACTCAGCAAGGAAGAATTACATGGAGTTCTCATAGCATATGAAATGAGACTTGATGAAGAAAAGGGTACTTCAAATCTAGAAACTGTGTTCGTTGCATCTAAGCAAACCAATAAGGAAAAACAACCTTCAATTGAAATGACATGCACCTGCAAGTGTGAAGAAAAGGGAGATGATGGAGAAGGTCTTTCAGATGAATAATATGCTTACTTTACGAGAAAACTAAAACCTGGTAGGGAAAATTCAAAGGTAAACTTCCATTGATATGTTTCGGTTGTGGTGAGGTTGGGAATTTCGTAGCAAAATGTCCGAACAAAAGTGATGGAAACTCAAAAGGAAAGAAAGGCTTTAAGAAATTCAACAAGCAAGGCAAAAAGAAAGGATCCAAAAGGAACTTTCTCTCTAAAGAAGATAGCTCATCATCCGATGAAGAAAGTGACAACAAAGAAGAAGCCAATGAGAAAGTATTGTTTATGGCCAAGAACAATAAACAAGAAGTATCAAACAATGAAGAAGAAGGGTTGACCATAGAATAATTTTATGAGGAGGCAATCAAGCTTATAAAAGAGCTCAATGCTGAGAAGATCCGTTCCAATACTCTTGAAGAACAAGTTCAAGGTCTCAAAATTGAGGTTGAAGAACACAAATGTATTGAAGAGACACTTCAAAAGAAGTTGGAAGAAAGCAACCAAGAAAGGGAAGCATTAGAAGCCAAAGTAGTCTCGCTGCGTAAGGAAGTGAAGAAGGGAAAAAATGTCCAAAACTATGCCAACAGCTCAAGGGCATTGGAAGAACTCATCAACAATCAACGATCTTACAACGACAGAACTGGCCTCAGTTACAAAGAAGAAGAAGCAATACCTTCTACAACAAAATAACTGTGACCTAACAAGAGATACGACTTGCTATCTAGCAGACTTCATTAGACAGATTCACAAGCATCTGGAAGAACAGTTCTCAGTGAATATTTTCATCAAATTTTCCTTATATTTTTCATAGTATTATTTAATTGTGTGGAAAATTTGGTCATAAAGGCTAGAATGTCGCACATACTGGAGACCAATACAATTCCAAGAGATTCTTCAAATATGAACCTCCCGGGGCTCAACGAAACATCAATAGATTTGAGCATTTAAGAAATAATATGGAATGTTACAAATGTCGGAGACTTTGGACACATGGCAAGAGACTGCAGACTACAAACTTGAAAATCCTCTAGAAGAATCTTCGAAGCCACAGAATGAACGAACATGGAAGAAGAAGAAGACTGATAATTATGCTCTCGCTCTCAAGGCTCAAAAAATAAAGATGTGTGGTATGTTGACAGTGGTTGCTCAACGCATATGACTAGAGATAGAAGGAAATTTGTATCTCTGAAAGAGAAGAAGGATGGAACCATATCCTTTGGAAATGATGGATCTTCAAATGTTATAGGATCAGGTACCGTCACTCTCGGAAGTAAAGATGTTATAGCCAAGAATGTTCTATTGGTCGAAAACATGAATCACAATCTGCTCAGTGTTGGACAAATGTGTGATCAAGGACACACAATGCTATTCAACTCCACAAAATGTGAAATCAGGAAAGGCAGGTATGGTAAAATTGTGGCTACAGCAAGTCGAGCTCCAAACGACATATATGTTATGGATGAAGCAACTAAACCATGTCTACTAGCTAAAGAAGATGAAAGCTGGTTATGGCACAAACGAATGGGTCACATAAACTTTAACAATCTTGTCAGGATAAGAAAAAAGGAAGCAGTACGAGAAATGCTGAAAATCTCAAAACCTTCCAACACACTATGTGAGGCATGTCGGCATGGCAAGCAGACAAAAGTCCAATTTAAAACAAAAGAACACTTTGCATCACATCCATTGGAATTGATACATATTGATCTATGTGGTCCTGTGAGAACAAAAGGCTTAGACGAAGAATTATATTTCATGTTAATGATAGATGACTATACTAGGATGACAGCCGTCAGTTTCCTAAAGAAAAAATCTAAAGCATTTGAGTGCTTTAAGATCTACAAGGAGTTGGTTGAAAATGAAACTGATTTGAAAATAAAGTGTTTAAGATCAGATAACGGTGGAGAATTCACTTCCAAATTATTTCAACAATATTGTGACAAAAATGGAATAAAAAGTCAATTTTCAATAGCACGAATACCTCAGCAAAATGGAGTTGCTGAAAGAAAGAATAGAACAGTACAGGAAATGGGTAGAACAATGTTGAAGGACTCAAAATTGGATGAAAAATTGTGGGTTCAAGCAATTGATACGACAGTCTTCATTATCAACCGAAGTCTTCTCAGAAATAATTGCAACAAGACTCCATATGAATTATGGAAAGGAAAACCAGCTAATGTAAAATATTTCAGAAACTTCGAAAGAAAATGTTATATCAGAAGAGAAGATCAAAATTTGGGTAAGTTTGAATCACGTGTTGATGAAGGTATCTTTGTTGGTTACTCATGCAAAAGAAAGGCCTATAAATTCTATAATCTAAGACGAAAATAGATAGTGGAGAGCATAAATGTTACATTTGACGAAGATGGTGTTATAGCGAGTAATGATGAGGATCTAGAATCTTTGAAACTTGAGACAGAGGCTAAAAAGGATACAAATGAAATTTTAGAACAAGAAGCAACTATCAATGAGGAAGAAGTAAACAATGATCATCAAGATATACCAGAACAACAACAAGAAGCTCCTCCAAGGAGAACAAAAGACTGGATTCAAAAGAACCATCGATCAAATCAAATCATTGGTGACATAAATGAAGGCCGACAACTTCGTTCATCACAACAAGCTCATGTTTCTTTTCTAGCAACCTTTGAACCTAGTATTTTTTAGGAAGCCAGCCAGAATGAACATTGGGTAGCAGCTATGAATGAAGAATTGGATCAAAATGAGAAGAATAACACCTGGGAATTAGTTCCATGACCAAAAGATAAAAATGTCATTGGGACTAAATGGGTGTTCAGGAACAAATTGAATGAAGATGGGCGGGTTACCAGAAACAAAGCAAGATTGGTTTTCAAAGGCTATGCACAAGTGGAAGGAATTGATTTCGATGAAACATTTGCACTAGTTTCTAGAATGGAATCCATCTGAATGTTTCTCGCCTATGCATGTTCAAGAAAAATAAAAGTCTACCAAATGGATGTTAATTCAGCATTTCTAAATGGAGAATTAGAAGAAGAAGTTTACATCGAACAACCTGAAGGTTTTCTACTATCACAAAAAGAAGACTATGTCTGCAGGTTAAAGAAGGCTCTATATGGTCTCAAGCAGGCTCCCAGAGCATGGTATGCTCGTGTTGATGGATATCTACGTCAACAAGGGTTCAAGAAAGGTACTATTGATAGAAATATTTATGTACAAATAGATAAAGATAATTTAACAATCGTTGAGGTATATGTGGATGATATAATATTTGGTAGCAATGATGATCGACTAAGTAAGAACTTTTCTACAAAGATGCAAAGTGAGTTTGAGATGTCTTTACTTGGTGAGCTGACATACTTCTTAGGGCTTCAAACATCTCAGCAAGAGAAAGGAATATTTATATTTCAAGCCAATTACATCAAGGAAATGCTCAAGAAATTCAGAATGGAAGATTGCAAACTCGTCCTTACTCCAATGGTAGCAGGTTGCAAATTGAGCATAGACGACTCATATAAGGATGTGGATCAGAGGTTGTACAGATCTATGATTGGTAGTCTTCTATATGTAATATCCTCTCGGCCAGATGTTATGCAAGCAGTTGGACAGGTAGCAAGATTCCAAGCAGCACCAAAAGAATCAGATATTATTGTCGTCAAAAGAATTATTCGATATCTAAAGGGCACAGAATAATATGGCTTGTGGTATCCCAAGGGTAACAATCTCATTATTCAAGCCTTTACAGATGCAGATTGGGCAAAAATCATTGATGATCGTAAGAGTACTAGTGGAGCAGCATTCTATCTAGGTGGTTGTCTCGTATCATGGTTGAGCAAAAAGCAAACTTCAATCTCATTATCTACAGTGGAAGCAGAATACATTGCAGCAGCATCATGTTGTACTCAGGTCATTTGGATGAAACAAAATCTGCAAGATCTTCAAGTACAATTTAGTGAGCCTATTCCCATATTCTGTGACAACACTAGTGCCATCAGCATCTCCAAGAATCCTGTCATGCATTCAAAAACAAAACACATTCCAATCAAATATCATTTTGTTAGAGAACAAGTCGCTGAAAAGAATATCAAACTTGAGGATGTTTGTACAAAATAACACATTGCTGATATCTTCAATAAACCTTTACCTCATGAAGCATTTGAATATCTTCGTCAAAATCTTGGGATTCTCCCAAGTTCTCATTAGATTACAGGTCTGCAAGACGGTTGTGTGTCAGCGGGAGTGTAAGTGTGTACAAGTCCACAAGATGGTTGTATTTCAGGGGGAGTTACCCTTTGTTAGGAATTTACCACAGGAAAAATAAAATATTTACTGAGAGGAATAATAATCATAAAAAGAACCAGCAACAAAGCACATAAACATAAACACAGATGTTTATCCGGGAAAACCCCAAATCCGGGGAAAAACCGAACCCATGAAATTTCATTAACCATTGGCCAAAACCCTGGCCAATCTGGCCAAGTGAGCCTTCACCGCTCACCTCCACGCCTACATTACAATGAAGTCTTCCCAGCCTTTTATAAGCTCCATTAGATGCAATACCATGGGCTATACCATGGGTGCACAATACCATGTGCCCCAAAACCACTACTATTTACCCTAGTCAACATTCACTCTATCCCGAGTGAAATTTACCTAACACCCTTTGCCATTGATGTCAAAGGGGGAGAGAATGTTATAGGAAGAGGTGTCATGATCGCAGGGGGAGTACTTGTGTTGCCATCAATGCCAAAGGGGGAGATTGTTGATCAGTGGTTGTCATTGATGTCAACCCAAGAAGCACCAGGGGCTAACCCAATATTGCATGGAAATTTTGACCTACCAAATTAATATATTCTGGGTCAATAATTCTTTTTATGGTTTCTACTTGTCGAGATGTTTCCATTTATATATGGCACGCCATGTAATTCTTCACGGTTTGAGAGATATTTAGGTTTGAAGTTTGTACCCCCAGTTAGTGGGCTAAAACACCATGGGGTTGGGGCATGGGTCATTGAAAAGTCATAATTAATATTTTTTATGCTCATAAAATCCATCCCACATTCACTTGTTGAAGCCCCTCTCAACCTAAGCATTTATATAAATTGTGATCCTCATTTCCTCCTTATGCAAGGGATTTCGCCATCTGAAACAGGTCATCGTGGAATTTTCGTTCTAAATTTTTTTCTATAAAGTTTCAGAAGCTGAAATGTTTATGAGGTGAAGCCGAAATTCTGAGGAAGCTGCTGTAAAAATTTCAGATCAAGGTGCACAATATGTTTGGAGATATGATCTGTGGAAATCAGGGTTTTTTCAGGCTCCTGAAATTCATCTCAAAGAAGTGACAATGGTAAAATCGTCATAACTCTCTCTCTGAGTATTGGATTGGAATTCTGTAAAAAGTGATAGATATTGTACAGACTGTATTTTGCGCTCTATCAATTTCAGAGCAAATGAAGAAACAGTGACACGTGGCATGCCGTACAAGTTTGCTCTACTGAAACAGTCCATAATTAGGGCATTGTGAGAGATTGGGTATAACTCTCTCTTGAAGAATCCAAATTGGGTCAAAGCTATGGCATTGGAAAGATGACTCAGAGGACTACTATAGGACTAAAAATCAGATATTGAGAATCTAAAATAGCAGAGATACACCAGATTCAATATCGAGCTCCTAGAAGGCAAGAAAAAGCTAGATCATGTGTTGTCAAGGGTTGCAAAGGACCAGACTTTCTATGGCAGCAAAGAAAATCAAGGTGCAGTAGAAGGTAGCATGACAAGAGCAGCAACCAAGGTGCATAACATCAGAAATAAGTTCATCATATGAAGTCTTCAGAGTAGGGCGACATGCCTTTAATCAATGTAAAGGTATCATTGTACTAAGTCATTGTAAATACATTATTGTAAAATTTTTACTAGTGTCTATCTGCCAAGGATTGAGGAGACAGTGTTGGGAGGTCTAGGATCATCATTAGGTGGTTGTGTCAAAGTTGGGGGTATGGTCTAGTATATCTTCTTCTTCTACATCATTCTATATCATTGTAAAGTGGACCATTTTCCCTGGTATGGGAGTCCATTCTTCTTTTATTATTCTATAGGGTGGTAGGGTGGTGCTAGGGTGAGTTGTAGCTCATTGGGTGTTGGGGCATCCGTTCAGTTGACTACTGAAGAATCTCGGGCATTGGAGTGTCCATCCAGTGGGAGCTGGAGAAGAATTATTTTCTATATTCTAAGAAGCTGGAGCTTTATTTTCAATTGGAGTTGAATATTAAAGAATTATTAGAAAATCATTAGGTGGTTTTTGTCCCGGAGTGGGTTTCCACCTTAAAAACTGTGTGCATTTGTGTTCCTCTTTTTTGATGCTATCATTGTACAAACACTGATAATAATTGAATATTAACTAATGCTCTAATTGAAAGGAATACTGATTCACCCCCCCACCCCCCCCTCTCAGTATTTTCAACATGTTTGACATGCAGGTATGTTGGTTAATGATTTTTATAAGCATTAAGGTTGTGTACATGTCTATCAATATATGTTTGTTACTATTACATGTATGAGACGTTAGTTAATAAATGTGATCATATGTACCTATGTCGGTTATTCATGAAGGATAGTAACTTGTTGTTATATGCATTGTGGTTGTATGCATGATGGTTATGGTCATTCTACTTAGGATATTGATGTTATATGTGTCATGCTAATCTGAATTTACCTATGTAGATGGTTAGAGTTATGACATTCAGGTATGAGTCGACCTATTTGTGATATTGTGTTGTACTAATCTAGAGTGAATATGCATATGTGATTGTTATGCATAAATGACAATTGTTTATGAGTTTATGATGTGAACATGTTAGCTAGTTACTGTTATGGATATCATGACCTTAATTATGTTTGGGTTGATTTCTATGAAGTTATTTCGTGTTAATCTAGATTGATTACGTAGACGAGATAACCTCCCCTGAGATACATTGAGCTATGAGTTTGATTATGTCGTATATTTGGTGTTTGAGTGTTCGATTATGTCACATATTTGGTATGAATTTTCTTATGGCGTCTACTTAGTACGTGATTGTTTGATTATTCCATCTATTTTGTGTTTGAGTGTTTTGTGTCTATTATGTCATCTATATTTTGTTTGAATGTTTGAATAGATGCATGATATGAGTTTGTATCTATAAGAGTCCATGAAGGAATGATCGTGTTTGAGATGGTTGCACTAACACACATGTGTTGAGAATAATTGATATGTACTTGAGTGTAAGTAGGTAATAGTTTTAGCATTATGTATTATGACTAATGAATGTGAGTTGATTGTTGACTATGACATGGTTGTTAGACTTGGTAAAGGTTGATTTAAAATTAATATATATGATGCCTTGATCTTTGGAACATGTGGCTGACATGTGTGTTCAATTAAAAGGCAGCGTGCTTGGCACAAGGAGGCAAGATAACAAGTATATTGTTATATTTATTTATACACTGGAAGTTATGTGTTTATGGAAATATGATACAAGGAATTGCATGGCAAAGAGACTACCATGAAATCTTGGACAAGGCACAGGTTGAGATTTCCTTTGGAAGCATTGGGAACCCATGAGGATTGAGTCATGGTGTTTGTTGCTAGTATTATGCTTTTGGTCTTTGTGATTGGTTTGCACTTGAATTGAAATTTTGATCATGTCTAGTGCATGGCCATGCCACTTTGTTTGTTTCTTCATATTGTTATTGGTTTTCGTGGTTTTCTTCTTGTTTTTTTATTTTCCTTGCCTTTTATGTTTGAGGGTCATGGAAATTGGTTAGGGAAATAAGAAATTTAATGGAACTCAGGGAAATTTGTGTGGTACCCAACTGGTAATATAAGACCCAGATGAAGCTCGGTGTATGTATAAGGGCATTTGAAGGTGTTACAACTAGTTGAACTTGTTGGGTCCATTGGGGTAAATGGATGGTGGCAATACAGTCATGAGAAAGCAAGGGGTGCACCAAGCCAAGCATGCTCATTTTATTAACACAAGACAATTATGGGAAAGGGTAGGTTTCAAGGAACCAAAATAAATAAAAAGGATCCACACACAAAAATAATTTAGGGCGGTCAATGAATATGGCTCATTATAAAACATCCTCAAGCAATGATGATGCAAATATTGAAAATAAAAAAAATGAGTATCGCTCATCAGAATCTATCCACAAGCAACACTCAAGCGGGGATAGATCAACAAGAGTGTTTAATTTGTAACTATTGTTGGTCTTCATAATTTATATTTTTCCACTTGATGTACTTTTATTGATTATTTTAAACCATATTTTAAATGATAGAATCAAAAGAAAATCTATTTTGAGTCAAAGTCGCAAATTGCGACTTTTAAAAGAAGAAATTCTGAATTTTTAAATTGTAATTTTTGGCTCTTAAAGTTGTCAAATCGACCTCCCTCCAAGTCAAGTTGCCCCAAGGAAAAGGACACACCCATTTGACCCAACAGATAATTATATAAAGGCAACTCGACCTCATTCCTCCACCACCAATTCACACTCTCTTATGAAGACAAGTTTCTAGGCATCCTAGCAAAGATCAAGAAGAACAAGGAGGATTAAAAAGAATATGAATTATTTCTCTCTCTCTCTCTCTCTCTCTCTCTCTCTCTCGCATGGTGGATAATCTCTTCTTCTCTCGGATTGTAGTTTTTCTAGGCAACTATGTTTTAGGGGTCGAAATTTTGGGCAGTTGTAGGGGCCGAAATTCTGTGTTAGATCAGGCAAAGAAAAATTTTGGAACATATTGGAAGGATTTACTTAGAGGGTTTTACCAGGTTTGACCATGGGTCTAGGTGTGTCTCTTGTTGACCATGGGAATTTCTCTATTCAAATGGTTGTTGGGTTTTTCACCATGGTGGGTTTTAAATATTGCCTTATGTTTGTGCATTGTGATCTCTATAGTTCTATTGTTCTTGTATGGTTGAATTTCTAAAGTATAATTGTTGAATGATATATTGAAATAATTTAAAAAATAATCAACATCAAAAGTAATTATTAGTACTTTGTAAATTTTGTGTTATTTTATATTGTACTTATAAAATCAACATGGTATCAGAATTTTGGTGAAGAAAGGAACACAAATATCACCTTTGAAGAAACCTACATCGAGATTACTCTTGTTGAGTTCCTTCTGGTTGATTTGTATCCATTTCTTCTTCTATGAAACTTGAGAACAAGTTGGAAGGAGCCTCAAACTTCAGAGCTTAGAAACTTAAAATTGATCTTATTCTTGCAAAGAATAAAGTTATGGATATTGTGATAGGAAAAGTTGTATAACCAACATATGTTGTATGAAAGGAGAAGTTTAAGGAGGATGAAATTACAACCATAAGTATTATTGTGGAATCCATCAAATATCATCTAATTCCCTACATTGTAAATCTTGATACTTCCAAGAAGACGTACGATCCCCTAACCAATCTATTCACTACCAAGAATGTTGGCCAAGCCATGAGCTTGAAGATCGAGCTTTGCGCTATAATAATGACAAATGATGACACTGTGGATTCATATTTCATAAGGATTTCACAAATAAGAGATCATATTCAAGCAATTGGAGAAACTATTTCTAAGAATGAACTTGTGACTACAACACTCAAAGGTCTACCTAGATCATCGGATGCATTTGCAACAGGTATAAGAAGATGGAAGGAAGCTCCTTCATTCGAAAACCTACGGACCTATTGTGCTCAAGAAGATTCAAGGCTTATATCTAGAGATAAAAAGGAGTAAATTTCTCAAGAACGTGTAGCTCTCTTCAAGAGCAGTAGAGGAAAGAAGAAGGGTGGATTTTAAAACAAGAAGTTAGGAAGAATATCACCTCCTCCCCAAAGGAAGAAGGGTATTTCAAGAATACAATGCTATGGTCGTAGAAAATGTATACATTAAAAAAGGATTGTCCTGAATTAACTAACGACAAAAAGAGAAATGGAAAACAACATGCTTCCGCAGCTGATGTTGAAGGTGAGCATCCAAATAAGCCTAAGGGTGACAAATATTTCATTTACTTTTATTCTCTAACATGTTCTATTGCAAATGATGATGATATGTGACTGGTAGATAGTGGTGCATCAAGGAATATGATTAGAGATCGTGGAAATCTCTCTAGCATGGTGGAAAATAAGTTGTCCCAAAGGGTAGAGCTTGAATACAATCACAACTATGCAGTCAAAGGAGTTGGAAATACATTCATAGAGTTGTAATATGGTAACAACGTGCATCTCAACAATGTTCTAAATACACCACGTTTGAAAAATAATTTAGTTTGTATTTCGTGTTTAGGAGATAAAGGGGATAGAGTAGTTGTTGTGGATGGAAAAGTAGTTGCATGGTCCAAGGGCTCTAGTATAGAGGATGCTAGGGTTATTGGGATTCATGAATGAAGATTGTATAGGCTTGTTATTCAACCAACTCAAGATCTTGTACACGATGAAATCAATCCAAGTGAGTTATGGCATAGAAGATATGGTCATATTCATTATAGAGCACTACCCGAAATAAATCAAATTGTTTTAGGCATCCCTGAATTATAGATAGATCATGAAGGTGTATGTAAAGGTTGTGCTCTTGGAAAGAACATCAAGAAATTGTTTCCAATTAATGACAATAGATCTAAAGAATCTATTGATTTGATTCACTCTAATGTGTCTAGACTGATGTCTGTAAGATCACTTGGAGGTTCATTGTATTTTGCGACATTTATTGATGACTTCTCCTGTAATACATGGATCTATCTGATGAAAACCAAGGATGGATTCTTCACAAAGTTTCAGGAATTCAAGGATGAAGTGGAAAAATTAACAGGTAAGACGATAAATATTTTTAGATATAACAACGGAGGAGAATACACCTCAAAATAACTTGTTCCGTTCTGTAAGAAAATTGGGATTAAGAGGGAGTTTATTGTCCCATATAATCCACAATAGGATTGTGTAGCAGAACGAAAGAATAGGTCCATTGAATAATTTTTTAAAGTCATGGTGCATGATCAATATTTTCCTTTTTTCTTATGGGGAGAAGCATCATTGATAGTTGTATACATTCAAAATAGAAGTTCTCATCGAATTCTAAAAGATATGACTCTTAAAGAAGTGTTCTCTAGACAAAAGCCGGAGGTTGGACATATCATGACAATCTTTGGTTGCCCTGTCTACATGCATGTTCCTAAGGATAAAAGGAACAAGCTTGAACCTTCAATAAATAAAAGGCATACTTGTTGGTTACAGTGAACTATCAAAGGCCTATAGAGTCTACATTCTAGAGTAGCGACAGATTGAGGTAAGCCGAGATGTCATTTTCAGTGAGAAAGTTGGATATTGGAGGTCCAAGGAAGTTTCAATGGATACTTATGATCAAGTAAAGTAAGAGGCTTCGAAGGATGAACACTAGAGTTCTATATAAAATCTTTAAGATCCAAAAAGGCCTTGTAAACTAGCGGAACTAGTTTTTTTCCCTGAAATCACAAAGAGACCATCATGGCTTAAATCTACATTGGAAGGAGTAGAAGGACATGCATCTTTTGATTGCACATCTAGAGAAGTTAAGAAACCTAAAAGGTTTTCTAGCTATGCAACTCTCATGACTAACCTGATTGATGTAGAGAGTCTTCCACTTATGAAGAATCAACTAGCCAACAAGTGTAGAAGGAGTTCATGAATGAATAATATCAGTATATCATGAAGAGTAATGTCTAGGAGATTGTGCCAAGGCCCAAAGGGAAGTCAGTAGTGAATTCCAAGTGAATATACAAGATCAAGCATACTACAAATCGAAGCATTGAAAAATATAATACACAATTCATAGCTATAGAGTTCTCCCAAAAATATGGAGAAGATTATGATGAGACCTTTGCTCAAGTTAACAGGTACACCTCCATTAGATCCATTATTTCTCTTGTTTCTTTGTTGGGATGGAAATTACATCAGATGGATGTGAAGACAACCTTCCTCAATGGTGTGATTGAGGAAGAGGTGTACATAGAGTAGCGTCAAGGCTTTGAGGTGCACATAAAATAATCTCATATTTGCAGGTTAAAGAAGGCCTTATATGGACTCAAGCAGGATCCAAGAGCTTGGTATTCTCGTATTGACAACTATCTGAGGACATTGGGATTTACCATTAGCGATGTCGATTCGAACCTTTATTTTAAGGTTGTGAATATTGCACCTGTGATCTTATTACTATATGTTTAAGATTTATTTTTTACATGTTTTGAGCCTCTTATTATTCAATATAATAAGTTGTTGGCTTATGAATTTGATATGAAGGTGTTGACGGGGGTATTAGCACACCGAGTCAAGAAGGGAGAGATAACCCAGACCAAGGCTCTTCAACAGCCGCAGTTGTTTGGGGTGGTCGTTCTCAACAGGTTTTAAGGCTCAATTGACCATTGGCTTCCTCCTCTTATGAAGAAGAATATTGGGAAAAACTAACCTAAAATAAACTAAATTTATCCTAAACTATATACTAATGTTAAACTAAAGTTATACTATGATTATTTTATTAACAAAAGAAGTTATTGTTAGTTCAAGTTAAATTAAAAGATAATTAAAGATTGCAAGGAATGAGAACAAACAGTCTAATCTAAAAACAATATTGAAAAGCACAAGATTACATGCCTTAATATTATACAATTAAAAAAAAAAAAAAAAAATTATTAGAAATTATAAATCTAATTTATGTTAAAAGTATGTTACAAAAACTAGTTACACAATCTATCTACAAAATTGGGAGAAACACTATGCGAAAATTCTATCAAGAAACATAATAAAAATATAATACAGAGAAAGTAAGTATTCAAAATTAATTAGAAAATTACAAATCCATTTTTTAATTTATAAACAACATTATAAATTAACAAATTTTATTGTCAAAGGAATATGTACAAGCAGAGAAAAATATTTACACAGTGTTAAAAATAGAAAACAATTAACTGGTATAAAGAACTATAGATGTGTTCCCCTACAGAAGGAACAAATGCAAAGAAATTTCAATTAAATCATAAAAACTGTCTGATCTAAAAAAGGAAAGAAAATATATCCTTAATGTAATATGTGTTAGACAAAAAGTTGCGCCAACACAAACTGGTTGCCTAAGAACATATACAAATCAATTTGAACCTATTCTGATAATGGACATCAAGAATATATATGAAAATTTAAACTAAATGCATCCTAATATATTTTCTCAGCTGAGACAAATAATGTTGTTGCAATGATTGCTCAAAAGATGCATTCAATTTAATCAAATGTCTATGGATCCAACCAATAGACATACGATTAAAATGGATGCTTAAAACAAAGAGACCACTACAACATTTTCAATTCACATCACATATTTAAGAGAAACATCAATCCAAATTCCGAGCCTATGGGAACACAACCACAAACTCTAATTAGATAAGGATCAAACTTTAAGGTCAATCTCTGGGCCCAACCCACCAAATATTGTCCTAGTCTATATAAAAAAAATGTGATATGAAACATATCTGGGGAAGAAACAAGATTTTATGCTAACTGCCTGCAGAATCAAACCATACAAACAATCGATTCTATCTACTGGATTCTAAAGAGTAAAATCACACAGAATATACTAAAAGAATAATGAGGATGACCATGAAAAACTAGAAACACCATGGAGATATTAAATGGATCTAACCAAGTTGTATATATTCAAAGTAGGTATTCCAAATATCCAGAATCACATAAAAAGTTCAACAATATTTTTTCTCCCCCAAAAATCTTCCCTTCGGGGATCCCCCCCGCACTTCAAAACGAGGAATTTATATAATCATTTTTCCTTAAACAGTCATACACTGGCCAAATTAAAACTTAAAACTATGTTTTTACAAATATAATAGAAACAGTCTCGTTTGGGCCTCATGGCCAATAAAAAATAAACAAGTAATTAGGAAGATAACTGACATGGGACTATCTCTAACAACTTCTGAAAATGTGTGCATCCCCTGTATATCCCTCCTATAATTGTAGCAATAACATATTTAGCTAGCAAAATCACCTATGGAATATATAAGCAAGTAGTTAGAAAGAGAGACATGACATTTACATAATTTGAAATTTTGAGAATTTGAAATTGAATTTGAAATTTTGTAACATTTTTTTTTTCTTTTTAAATTTAGAAAATCAAAATCAAAGTGAAATAATACCTTGTCTTTATCCAACAGTTGAAAATAATAACAAACTAAAAGCTTTATTTAGTATCCTCCAATTCTGGAGAAATTATTAGCTTTACCCTTGAATATTTTACTATAATTTGTATATCAGAGCCATGTGAAATCTCAAAAATTTAGCAGATTTTTGTTGCCTTAGAACTTCATTGTGGTTAGAGGCAACTCTAACTATTCATTCTCTCTAGTTAATTGTTTGATTCGACAATATAGTCGTGGGACAATAACAAGAAAATTTGTGTGCCAATAAAGGTCCAACAAAGCTTCAGAACTAACCTTATTTGTCTTATTGTCTAACTTAGGCGTGACATTGACATCATTTTGGATATCGTGTTCGCTGGCAGAGTGAGGCTTGGCCTTCTTAGGTTGGGATTCTTCAAGATTAAAAGAATTTTGATTTGAAGTGGGTTTTTATTTATTTCTCCGCATTCTATAAATTTTCTTGTTTAACGATTTATCTTTGATATGGGTATTTTTATCCCACTCAGGCTGAATTTATATATGATATTTTACATATTATGGAGAAGAGAACTTTGATTGGGGTTTAACCTTCAAGGGTTCATACTTACCCCGCCTGTTGGATTTCCTTTTAGCCTCCTTTAACTTGGTAGGAGCATTTATATCCCTGTTTTTGCTACGACATAATTTGACGGTTTCAAGCTTTAAAGCCATGTCTCCTTCTTGAAAAGAAATATTTTTTTGCGGACCAGACTCAAGATCGTTTGAATACATATAATAATTAAAAGGCACAAAGGAAGGGTTATCATGGAATAAAACAGGATCTTAAGGGACCTGGGAGTCAGTTTTCCTGGTAGAAGGGTTTTATAAAAACCATTTCTTATCAGAAACGACTCCCAATCTTGCTCAATTTTACCCAATTGATGTTTGACTTAAATGGAAATGATAATGTGATGATTCAAGGCTCAATTTGCATCAGATCGATGCTTTTGATAAGTAGAATACATTTTAACCAGACTCGTGTAAAGGAAATGCAATAGATTAATTGGATACCCCAAAAAGACCATTAATAATCTAATATGATAAAGGAATACAAGTTTGCATCGAACATCACGAGTTATATAGATCCATAAGAGCAACATCATATTTAGCCATTGGGGTTTAAGATAATAGGTCGACATACCTTTAATGTTTTAGGTGTATCCCTTTTTTTCCAACAATTTCCTCCAGGGCATGTCTTTTAGCCTTTGGGTCTTTGACCAGACTTCACCTTCAACTAGTATACGAGTGGCCTGTGCAACAAAATCTACATCCACCATGAACTTAAAATCTCCCACCTTGGTATTTTTGTCATCAAAGGAAGCGGTGAATGCCTCAGAAACACCTTGATTATAGCCCTGAAATAGCTGAATAAATTTGAACCAACTTATCGTTCGAAAGAGCTCGACACAGTCATCGTATGCCTCCAATAAATTTATGCCCTTAGTTTCAATTCAGGCCACTCATGACATGAGCAAGTCCAATAAGTCTTATATAGTCTGACAAATGTTGAAGCCAATAGGTTAACCACGCAACAAAGAAAACACTCTAAACCCTTTACCTATCAGCTTGACAGTGCAAAAGTTAGAAGAGAATGACAGAGCCGAAAAGGTCGATTAACCCAAGAAACCCTAATTAATCATACCAAGAAATATGAAATCAAAGTTGGGTATGATTATGATAGGTTAGAATACATAAAATTTTCATATTACTACAGGTGGTGATAGATAAACCATTACAATACTTATCACCTACTCCAATAACGATAACACATTCATTCCTTAACCTCGAAATGAGAATAACCTGAGATTCAAGAGAGTCTACATAAAAACCCAAAATACTAAAGTCACAACTTAGCTCGTTAAAATATTAAACTTGTTCATTGAAATGGAACAATTACAAATACATATCCCAAGGCTATATTTAAGCACTAGGATTTGCAATTAACAATAAAACTATACGAAAAATAATGCCTAGACCAAGGTCGATAGGAATGTTTTAAAAGGGAGCACTCCAACATTGTAATAACAACATGTACATTAAGTAAACCAAGGCATCAATCATAAATATAAACATCTGTTTTGTGCATTCAAATGAATCATAATATTTGAACCATATAAATATGAAGTTTATAAACATTGTGTTGAGGCTGCTACATAATTTTTCAAATTCCGCAGCAACCTTTTTTGTTTTCTTCTTTATAAATGTTCAAATGCACAAATAATTGATACACCTTTGGAATTTATTTATATTGTTAAGATAATGTCAAGGTTTATTGACCTTTAGAAAAGAGAACAATGAAAACAAGGCAATTACAAATGAAAAGTGATACAAATGATTAACCAGTGACCATGGGTAAACTGCATAATTCTTAGAAAAAAAATATGGCTAAAACTATACAAGCAATCCAAATCAAAATAAAAGGGTAAGATACAAGCACAATAGAGAGGGGTCGATATCATTTTATCAGAAATGAGAAGGGGGTAGGCTGGTGTGCCAACATCGGCGACTAACTCGACGAACCAATTATCTTTGGTTCAATAATTTGAAAACTATAGGAGATCAAGGAATCATGATAATATGTTATGTTGTGTTGGCACTCGAATAACCAAAAAACGCCATTCCCGATTTTACAGGAATGACAATTAGAAATTTGCAACATGCCAAAATCATTTCCACCATAATTCAAAAACCAGATAAAATATCAATCAATAAGTAATATTTATTGATAATGAGTTCAAGGAAAGACACATATGAGAAAGTAAATCATAGTGTAAGATTAAATTTAATACCATAGGCCATTACTGCCATCAAGTTTCTATAGCCTCGTCAAGGATGCCTTTTAACCCAATGAAATGTTTGTATCCCATCTATTAGATAAATATTCAGAGTCATTGAAAGCATTAAATTTATTTTAAATTAACTGAAGGTCGATGACCTGGCTTGGTAACCAACTAACGATAGTGACATCCATAATAATTAACAAAAGATGAGGAAGTTGGCTTGTGATGAGACCCCTTATATTTCAGTAGTACAACTGAAATCAATTACCCTAGTTTGGTAACCAAATAATGGTAATATCACTTCCGTTAATACCCAAGATCATGATAAGTCATCTCATAATGACCTCCTATCCCTCAAATAATCCTTTTATGTTAAAATAAACTTTGATTATGATTAACCTTAAATAGATTACTTAATAGGTGGGGAGGAAAATCTTCTCCTCAAGAGCCAGGGATAGCGTGAAAAGTTTTTAATGACTAATCTTTACCTGGTCAACCTTGCTACCATAAAGACTCATTTTAAAGAAAACCGTCATGTCCTAGTTTTTAAAAAATGGTGGAAAGATTAAGACAAGCATAAAGAATGATCAAATGATAAGTTTACAAAAATATAAATTTAACTTTTCGAGAGTGTTGAGTGTCAACATAAGTAAAACATATTCACTGAAAATATTTCGTAAAGATAATGTTTCATTTATGAATAAAATAGCATAAATAATTTACCCGATGGTCATACCAAATAGAATCTAAGAATGTCAAAATATACCCCCATCAAGCCAAGGAGAGAAGGACTGAAAAAACCTACAAATGGGAAGACAAAATAAAAATAAAATCAAAATCATGAAAAATAGGTCCACCAATGTAGTAATCATAATGCAAGCCAAGAATGATAAAAGGATTATAGGACAGGGGTAATATGAAATTTAAAGGCTTCAATGTTTTTTCCCTTTTAATGTTTTATCCCCTTCATAAATATATACCAGGCTTTAAAAGTTAAACATTGTGTTAGAAGTTTAATTATTTGACCATAAATTACGCACTAACGAAATCAATTCTAAACTCAACAAATCAAAAATAAAATAAGCGGGCATGATGTTGATTTAAAACTAAAAATAGTCGTACTTTATTTTACATGAAATGAAAAAGAATTTTATAAGTTATAATTTTTCCAAATGCATTCTTGTTTATTCATTTTAAGATAAAGATTAAATTAAGAATACAAAGAGAAAAAGAAGCAAAACTTTTGTGACATTGTTGCGATGACGACTCATTTCTAGCTCATGCTATTCATATCTGCAATTATTCAACAAGGAAGAATAAAAATCAACCAAAAATTCGAAAAATGTGTACCAGCATATGCAAATAAATCACGATATAAGGAATAAAAAGAATTTGAGGTGAGGAAATGAAAAGGTTCCCTTAAATCATGATAGTTGAAATCAGAAAAATTTCAAGGGGGACCTCTTTGCTTATCTTATCGTGTTGATTATGATTAGGTGATGGATACATTAAATGATCATTAGGACTCGCCTGTCATATATTCAATAATTCAAAATATTTAAGAACAACCTCATGGAAATGCTTTAGTCTTTCTTTAAAATGAAATGAGATTCGTTGATCGAGATTTATAGGCTTATTTTCAATAGGAAATTCAACATTTCTAACATGTTCTATTTGAATATTAGAAAAACCATTATTAATATTCTCATTAAAAGTTAAATCTAAGAATAGATTAGATTGAAAATTATATGCATCTTGATCAAAAATGAGGGTTTCTTCCATTATATTACTAGTATAATATTTCTAAAGAGAGAGACCGATAGATTTGTGACCAATGAATTTTACCTCTTCTACTTGTTCAATAAAACTTTGAGATTGAAAATTTCCAAACTGATTCATTTGAAGTTGTGAGAAAGACTCGTGTTGCAATCAGGGGTTACAATATTTATCTAATCTTCCAAAGGCAATCAAATCTATATCAAGGAAAGGGGCGCGAGCATTAGAAAAATCATATAATATGTGTTGGGTCCTTCATTTTGTGAGGAATTTAGATGATAAGCTGGAAGGATGATGACATTTTGCGAGGATAGTCGTTGGGAAGTTGAAGAGGGAGGCAGCCGGAAAAGAGGAACAAACCCAATGAGAACTAATAGGTGTGGAGGAACAATGGAAGAAGGGGGCCATGACCGAGCGAAAAAATAATATTGATAGTCAAGAAATAGAAGTAGTTGAATGAGGAAGAAGGCAGAGCCTCCGAGAGATAACTGATAGACCAAGCAGATGCAAAAATATAAAGAAGGACAAGCATAAAAGGAAAAAAGGAGGAGAGTACTGAAATGTTGTTGCGGAGTTGTTAGAGCTTGCATTTTTTCTGTTGTCTTAGTTATGTGGTTATGTCTTGATCTCTTATGTTAGTTTATGATGTTGATATGAGGCTCTCGAGCTAGATGTAATGTTATATTGTTGCATGGGTTAATAGAAAAGGGATTTTACTAGGATACCTGTACATTGTATGGATGATTACATGGTTTCTTAAAAATTTTAATATGTTTGTATCTATATGGTATTTATTATTTGGGTGTTCATGACTTGTTATTAGAATTCTATTTGTTATAGTTTTGGGTCCTTTGACTCCTAGATCTCTTATGTGAGTCCTCCCGATACCATGTTTCAACCCGTATCTGACTATGTTCGCGACACCCCTTGGGTGAGACTCCTTATCCGCACTGGGTAAGGGGAAAATGTCAACGTTGTGCTAGACTACAACGGATCTTTGTTGGCCCATGTGCTTGAACCTAGGGTCTCAACCCTATTAATATTTTTGCACCAACAAATAGTTTTGTTTCCAGGACCTGGAAATTTAAAAATGGGTTTGGAATATGGTATCGAGGATCTTTAAGAAGGAGCTCCAAGATTGTTGGCACAGACAAGTGGACCCTTTCATCTCTCAACAAGCTCAACTCCGTCAACAATGTGTGGAGAAATTGAAGGAAAATATTGTATACGCGAAATAGAATAGCAATCAATAAGATATTTTCTGGTGCAAAATACCAAAGGAGCTCTACAATTGGTTGCGAAGAGCGCAAGTAAAAGGAAAGACTAGCGGACAAAATGGATATCATCGTACCTGGACTCAAGCAGATTTTGTCGAGCTACATCGACTTGATACATATCTGATGTAAGTTGTGGATTTCTCGGTGCAAACCACGCTAGAGGGATACATTATTGAGTTTGTCGCAGAGAGTCATCAATCCTTTTCTAAAGCTAAGGCTGTGTTCAAGTCAGGATTATGAGGAAAACTACTAAAGGAAATCTCGTTGTGGGTTAAGGCTTTAATGGTGGAGGAGATCTTGTTGGTGTTACAAAACACGAAAATGGAAGCTTAAACACCTAGTATTGGGGGAAGGACTTAAAGGGAGGGATGTTACTGAGTGGGGAACTATGAGAATATTGAAGAAATGGATGAAGAATACTTTCGAATGGCCAGGAATCTGAGGGTGAAAAGGAGAGCGCATATAACTGAGAAATGGTGGGAGAAAGATGTATGATGAATTAATAAACAAAAGAAGAGTTTACACCAAGCAGAAGAAGTGTTAGGAGGTCTAGAAGAGGGAGAAGGAGCAGAATTTGGTCTATCAGGAAGAGCAGAGACAATCGTAGTGATTGTGGGTCAGAAGGGTGACAAAGACCCGTCCCCGCTAGTGGAAATGGGAATTCCAAATGGAATGGGTTGCATATGCTCCAAGGAGGTTCTGGATGATGATATGCACTTACCATAAGGGTATTATTTACGGACAATGATGTTTCCACAGTAAGCAATGACTCGCCTCCCTGCATCTCATTTAGTATCTCCCCCAAACTTCCCCTGGTACTCTATCATAATCCTAATAAAATTTTTTCTAAGTTAATCAAAGTGATAAGAGTTCACAGTGTGCATGCTACCTACAAAGTCGGTGTTGTGGGTAGTATAATTAGTAGTGAAAAACTGCAAGGATCATTGCATTCTAGGTCACGGGGATTCATACTCCTCTCACAAGTTCAGTCAAATATGGCAGGATCATTCACCAGATATCTCAAGTTTTCTAATAAAGGGAATGATGTTGTAGATCAGCATTGGTATTTGTGCAAAGCTATATGGAGTGCTCGCCAGACACCTGATGCTACAAATTTAATTGAATTCCAAACCACTCTCAGAGAAAGAGCGTTGAGATGGTTCATTAAGTGGTCAGAGATGCACCAAAATCCAACAATAGATGATTTGAAGTGGGAATTTGTGTAGGAATTTAAGCTTCCCCATACAAACCAGCAGGGGTTGTATAAGCTATGGGAAATCAAGCAGGGGGGGGGGGGGAGAGACTGCCTAGGAGCTAATGCAGAGATTCAAGGATGTGATTGGTAAGTTTAGCTACCCGATAGATCCAAATCATCAACGAGACTAGTTCATTAATTCGTTATTTCCCCTTACCTCAACACTATTGACTCATCATAAAATTGATATGTTGCAAGATGCTTTGGAGCAAGCGACTCAGATTAAGGGTATGATGGGATACCAAAATGAGTATTGGGGGGGAGAAACACCTCATGACCTGTCCATATTGGGCATGCATCATCAAATTGCGAACTTGACATAGAAGTTGAGAGATATGCAACTAGCACATCCTGCGCGACTAATATATGTTGTACTAATTGTCTTGTAGAGTGTCATCTTTCTATGGAGTGCCTGAGGTTACGGGGCCCAAATATTACACCTACACCAGTGGAACCATCCGAATCTACACCCACTGCAGAAGTTGCACAGATAGGGACGCAAGGGTTATACACAGAGCAAACCCAATTTCATGTGTTTCCAAGTGAGAGGAATTCAGCACCAACTTAGTATTGTGAGATATGCAGAGCATATGGGCATCTCCCTTGTCTTTGTCTGATCCTACATAAGTTTTCTAATGTTCCAAACAACACCTTTTATGAATTTTTCACTCTACCAACTCACCATATTGGTCAGTGTAAAGCACTAGATGCCCTAGCTGATCGTTTCGACTGATCATCCTACAGAATCAATGAGACTCCTCGAGGACGAGGACGAGGAGGAATGGGGGGGGAGAACATGAGGTAGATGCCTGACTTGTTTTTATAATTGTGACTAGGAAGGACACATTGCATGATATTTCCCACTAACCAGAAGACCCCGGTGATCTTAGTGCAGGGTTAACAAACACGCAATAAAAGATTGTCCAAAGTTGATTGCTAGATGGGAAGAACGCAACTGCCAAAGGGGATAAAAATTAATCAATGCAGAGCCTGTTATAGGTCAATTTGGGAACTATTCCCAATGACCTGGTTAACTAGACATCATCTCGAGGACCAATGATCAAGGGTCTATCATTCCCTATCATTTCACTTGCTACATGCCCTAAGACAAGAAACAAGACAAATCAAGCAAGACTTTCATCAAGCAAAGGTTTCCATTGTTTGAAGCTTATTATATAGCATATGAGAGCTCACCAACGTAGGCTCTAAGGGGCCTAAGTGTGTTTCATATGTAGGTAGCCCCATGCAAGGCTGCTCTGCAAAGCACTTCCTGACATTCACAGGTGCATTGGTCACATTAGGAGCGAAATTCTCATTGTTCTGAAATCTCCACTTGGCCAGTGCCTTCTAGAAGATCTCACACGTGTCAAGCTTCAGATCCAAGTGTCCATTTGACATCTACATGACTGGAAACATGTCTTGCCTATTTTTGGAAATTTATTGATTGCAAAACAACCTACAGTTCATCTATAAATTGAACACAGATCTAAGTGTTTGAGGAAGGAAGAATTTGAGTAGAGAAATGTTGGAGGATTTTCAATTGAGAGCTAGATTTCTGAACCTGCTGCTGGAGAGATTTGTGTTGTGATGAGGCTTGGGAACTTTGCTGGAAGGTCACTTCAAATCAGTCACTAGGTTGTAACCTCTCCTTCTATCATCAATAAAGAGTACTTCTTATTTTTCCCTACATGCATCTGTATTGGCTTTGATTTTCTATATTGTAAGATCTTGGTTGATGAATGTAGTTTATGCTTTACTGATTTAGCTAACTAGCTTGAATAGATATCTATATTATTGCATCTTCTGTTGTTTCAGTTTTCTTTCTTGCAGGAAGCATTCAGCTCACAAACCGCTTGAATTTGAAGTTGCAACAGAAGCGACAGAAGGAGACATTTGGAAGCGACTGAACAAGTAAGCCTCCAATCTTCTCTATGTATCTATTCTGAGTTAGGAGAAATGGTAGTATAGTCTTTCACCTATTGTTCTAGACTAGCACCTATCTAGGGAAGCGTAATTTATCTGTAGATTACAATTCTTGCCCAACAAACTGGCAACTCCACTGGGGATAATTTCTCTTAGTTCTAGGTGTTTTAGCCTCTGATTTTCTTTGTTTATCCACCCAGTAGCTATTACACATAAATATTAACCTTTTTTAGAGCTTAATTTGTAAATACAGTGAGTTAAATAGTAGTATTTGTCCTTTTCTACTACGCCCAACGCACCCTTAGACTGGACACAGTGCTTTGCAGAGCACTATCTCCCTTCCAAGCCTGTGTTTCAGAGCACTGTCTCCCCTTAGAGACTGCGTTAACTCCTGAAAGTGACCAAATTCCCTTGAATTTGACGTTACAAATTGCTTCAGTTTTGTTTGTTGCTGTGTTCTGAAAATTTTGATGCTCAATTTACCAGTGACTCTATATACTTCTTCCTCCTTTGGCTGAAAATTTTTTCAATGTTGTTTTAGAAAAGTTTTTCTTTATCATTGACAAGTTGATTTCAAATTATTTTTATGGCCGCATTAGGAATCATTTGCTTTTGAAATAGGAAATTGTCGTAAAATCTTCATTTCCTTGATAGGAGAAATTGTTGTTGAAATCCTCGTTTTTCCTTCAAGAAATAAATTTTTGCTTGTATTCTTCATTTCTCGAAAGTAAAAAGCATTTGAATTATTGATCTAGTGCACCTAGTTTATTTTCTGCATTCATAACATTAAGGAAACTGAACTTGCATTTGCATGTAGGATTGTGTGTGTTTTGCAAAAGGAACATTAGGTAATCTGCATTTAGTTTTTGATTCATTGATTTTGTTTTTGTTCATTGATTTGTTTCCTTACGAACTATTTGCTCTCTTCCCTTAGTAGCTAGGTTCTTCATTGAAAAAGCTGAAAGTGAAAGTTTGTTTATCATTCTTAGCTTGCATTTTAGGAATTTCATATACATCATCGCGGTGAACCTGAAAGTAAAATTGTTAAGCAAGATCAACATAAAATAAATCTCAATTTACTTAACAACGCTTTGGAACCATAACGATAACATTTAGAAGGTCTAGGCTAGAGACGTGTTCCGACATCGTAAAACATAGCAGTTGTCATTAACTTGTCTGTGATACATTTCGGGTGTGATGCCTCACTCCACGTACGTAACTATATCGTAGCTCGTCCACGTACTTTCGGGTATATATAATATCGGGCGGTGTTACAGTACAATAAGTATAAAGGGGTGCTCTCACTGTGTGGTTTCGCATCAGACAGCGCTAATACAAACTTGAGCTTCCACGTACCTTCGGGTACATTTGGGAGGAAAACGTTTAGGTGCTATCCATCCATAGTGAACTAAGTCAGCCGCCCTGAAATTGTGATACACCGAACACAGCATTCGGGGAGATTACCTGCCTGTACTTCTTGGCTCGCCAGGAGGTATTCTGCAGTTCACAGTTTTTTGGTAAACCCTTTTGCCTAGCATTACCCTCCTTTTGTTTATTTGTTTTTTGGTTAAAATAAATCAGTAATCATGGAAGAAAAAAATCCTATCCCCCGTCATTCACATAGATTAGCTTTAAAACCACCTTTACCACCAGAAGTTACTTATGGTAGGCAAAGGCGATCACGATTTGTCGAATCAAGTACAATTCGTACCTCTAGCGAAACATCATATTTCAAACCAGAGTTAGCTCAAATTGTTTCCACACATCCAGATTCGTTTACTGTTGTCGAAACGGAGTCTTCATAGCTACCCGTAGTCACGATCCATTCAATCGTTGAGACCATACCTCCTAGACCCGACGTTGTTCAATCACAAATTGATCCAAATCCTGTCTCTTCTTTTCCAGAAAATCTGAATCCTGAAGTTGAACAACCGGAAGTTGTTCCTACCTTGGTCATCCCACAAATTTCTGTAGCCACTGAAACTCTTATATCACACAGTCAACCATCTGAAATATATTTTGGGCCTGACGGTGAAGTTCTTCCTCCTGGTTTAATTGCGATTGAATAAATGCCACAAGATGATACACCTTTAAGTCCAACCCATTTTGGGGGAGACATTTACCTGTACCAGTCTTTTCCTCAATCATTTCCATCTGCTTTTGTTGATCCCATTTCCATTCAATCTCCGTAGATTTTGGAGAGTATACATTTGGTCATACAACCATGCCTGAACCAACATCTTCGGTTGGGTCTGTTGTTCCAATTACGTCAGCTCCTACCCTCACTACTTCGTCGACATTCACAACATCACCAGAGTCATATTTGCACAATGGCCCTTCGGTCCCAATAGGTTACAAATCATTATCTGGCACCTTCTCTGGTACATCTTCAATACCATGGTCTTTACCAATGTCATCATCTGGTGTTTTAACTGGTAGTCCCATAGTTCGTACTGAATGACTTGATTCATTACATCCATCATCAAGGCAATACCAAGTCGGTCCTAATGGGTCAATTCCTTTAAGTACCATATCAACTGGACTCCCAGCATTTGGAGAAAATTATTTTCTGTCTTATTATCCTCCTTATGCTGGGGGGAAAACTTTGGTCACCCAATATGATAGTACTCAGTCACATTTTGGTCAAACTAATGTTGACATGAATGTTTTTCAAGGGAATCCCACTCTGCCTATCCAACCACAAACAGTTGTACACTCGTATCAACTGGTTCAACCTGTTACACCCACTTCATTACCACTTGTTAATACATCTATACCCCTATTACAGAATCAAAATATTGTACATCAACCTTTTTAGGCAGGTCCTTCGACTCAATATCATCAAATGTTGGGTCCACAGACTTAAAATCCTTTGGTTAATTTACAACAACCTGTATCAGGGATCATTTATTCACAAGATGGTGTACCATTTTATGGGATGTCACAAACGCAACCTAGTTATACATATTAACCGAATCCAACTTACACTAATTTGGGTTATAACATTGGTGGAAAAACCCCTTGGAAGCCACAAGCGCAAATGCCTCAAAATTCATTTCAACAAGTATCATATCCAGGTTTTGATCAACTAAATTCTCAAGCGTTTTCTATGCAAAACAACCCCTATCTGGGTTACTAGCAAAAAATCCTGTATGCTGGTGCTCAAAGACCTGTTTCCCAAGCAATTCCATCTTACCCTGGCTATGCTCAACCTGACCTTAATAGACAGTTTCCTTTTGTTGCAACCTTGGAATTACCAGATTTAAACTGGTTAACCAATGATCCTATCAATTATGCTCCTTGGTGGTCGGTGATACCTCATAAATTACCCTTTGACATTCCTAAATTCAATGGAAACCCTGGAGAAGATCCGTCGATTCATGTTATTACTTATCATTTATGGTGTTCATCAAATTCCTTGAATGATGATTCTGTTTGACTACGTATTTTCTAGCGTACGCTCACAGGTCCGGCTGCTAAATGGTACGTTGAGTTACCTAGAGCTTCTTTCAACAATTTCACTGCTTTAGCTACTGTCTTTTTGACCCATTTCCAGTTACCAATCAGATACGAAACTGGAACGGAACTCTTGACCAACTTCAAACAGAGTAATTCTACTCACATTTCAGATCATATTCATGAGTGGCGTCGCTGTCGACGAATGGTTAAGACATTTGTTCCCGATCAGCTCCTTGCTGAATGGTTCATTAAATCCTTGTTACCGTCTATAACTGAGGATGTGGCTAAAGGTGGCATCGTCATAGAAGAGAAATTTATCGCTCGTGCCCAATATTTATACTTGATTTATACTCAGTATGGCACACTCTATGAAAAAATACCTAATGCGCTACGATCTAATTTCAATGTTCCTCCTCAAATAAAGGACTCTCATGCCGGAGACGACTTGATAGGCACTGCAAACACACACCACAATACTTCATCTGATCCTGCTCCTACTTCCAAAATTAATGCTGTGTCATTTGACAAAGGAAAAAGTGATAAGCAACCATGAGGTAAGAAAAAGGGGAAATCAAAGAAAAATCAAACTTCTAATCAATTGTCTGGACCATCGAAACCTCGTTATCCATGCATAATCTGTAACGAGGAACAATTTTTTAGCTATTGTCCTCACCGTGCTGAAGTCTCAAAAATCATCAAGACTTCTCATGCATCGGTTGTGTTGACAGACCCATTTCCAAATCCGAACACAAATTTGGTTGCTACGGATCCAGCTCCTAGTTCCCAAGTGTTAATGTTATCCACCACAAAACCATCACAAGATATTTTGGTGTCGACACGGAATAAAGACTATGGTAGTCCAGCCATTGATCAACCTACTACCTCGACAACGAATCCATCTAATGAATTAGTACCACCTCCTGTTATTCTTGAATTGACAATTAAGCCACCAAAGGGAGTAATTCATAAATCGACATATAATCCTCGAGCAAGAGCTGCACAAAATTATAATATAGTTGAAGATTTGGCTCAATCCCCTTCAGCTATGTCTACTCTTGAGGTATTACAAAATTATCCCTCCCAGAAGCAGGCTTTATTGTCGTCCATTGGTGGAAATGATCCAACTGATTCTAATCTTGTCTTCTTTAATCATACGGGCTATGTGCCGCAATTACCAGTAGAATTGGCATTCTCCATACAAGTAAATGTTCTCAATCACCTTGTTCATCACACTATTATTGATGAGGGAGCATCTACGTGCATTATGTATCTAAACTGTTGAAAGTCACTTGGCTCGCCGCGATTATCACAATCATCAACAACATTGAAGGCTTTTGATGGAAGAACACATAAACCTTGTGGTATTATCAATAACCTGCAAGTTGAATTAGGGGGAAAAATAGTAAGTATTGATGTCGAGGTTGTTGATAGACCCCTTGACTATAATATTTTACTCAGAAGACCATGGGTATATGCAATGACTTCTATTGTTTCTACATACTTTAGAATGATTGCCTTTCCACATAAAGGTACAATCACAGTCATAAATCAATTATCCTTTTTTGCCTCCGCTTCGCAGGTAACTAGAAGTGTTCCGTTTTTTCACTTACCCCAACTAGAAATCCAGAACATTGGTGTAGGACTCTTAAAAGATTCCACTCTTATGGGAACCTTTTCATTACTGCCACCTACAACGTCGACAGAAATTGCAAGCATAGAGACCTGCTACATGATCTCTTCCACTCTATCTGGCTTAAGGGCGAGTATGGGTGATTCTAATATTTCTATATTGGATGATGTTTTACCGCCCAGCCCTATTGAGTTTGCATAGCAATCAATCTATTTGGCTTGGGCGTAAAATCCAAAATCAGCGTCGCCGAGTGTTTAGGTTGATCGTTCATTAGATTTTGGTACCCCATCTGATCTATTTTCCTCAAAAAATTTGACAGATGAAAATATTTTGGAAGTTATGATGTCAAAAGGAGAAACATGGGAAGATTATCATCATCGTTCCCATCTTCCTGATTATGAATAAAACAATCTCACTGAACTATATCGCCCATCCATTGAAACTTTCTTTTAGAATTCTTCTCCAATTAATGCAATAGATTCTAAGCGAAACTTATCAAATATTGAAGAAATGATTTCTATCGATATTTCGACCAAACCTGGCATTGTAGAAAATATTCATGTCAGTGTACCTTGTTCTCCATCAGAACTTGATTCATATCACTCTCTTTTTCGTGAATTTCATAACGTATTTTTCTTGGTCTTACGAGGAAATGCCAAGCATAGATACTAGTATAGTTTAACACTATTAATATGTATCCTGATGTCAAACCGGTGCGTCAAAGGCTTCGTCCTGTTCATCCAAAGAAAGTCGTTGCCATCAAAGCAGAAGTTGAAAATATTTTGTGTGCTGGTTTCATTTACCCTGTTCCGCTAACTGAGTGGGTTTCCAATATCATTCCTGTTATGAAAAAACAAGGAACCATTAGACTATGCATCGATTATTGGGATGTTAATCAGGCTTGTCCAAAAGACAACTATCCTACTCCTTTTATCGACCAGATTATTGACGATTGTGCTGGATGTGAAATGTTTCATTCATGGATGGATTTTCTGGCTACAATCAAATCAATATCCACCCATATGACCAACATAAGACAACATTCATCTGTCCCTGGGGCACATTCGCATATAGGAAACTTCCGTTTGGTTTAAATAACGCTAGGGAAACTTTTCAGAGAGCAATGGATTATGCTTTCAACGACATCAAGCACATTGTTCAACCATATCTAGACGATTTACCAGCGCATTCACAAAAACGGACTAATCACCCAATGCATTTGCGAGCCATTTACTTTTGCTGCCGACACTACAAGATATGCCTCCATCCACACAAATGTGTGTTTTGTGTTGGTTCTGGTCGATTGCTCGGATTCATAGTCTCAAAAGAAGGAATTTGAATAGACCCACTAAAGGTACATGCCATTCTTGATTTTCCTGCACCATCAAACTTACTTCAGATATACAAACTTCAAGGAAAGGCTAACTTCCTAAGAATGTTCATTCCAAACTATGCTGAAATGGCTAAGGGATTTACTGGATTATTGAAAAATGGAGTTCCCTTCCATTGGGACCAAGTTGCGCAAGCTTCTTTTGATGCTGTCAAGGACCATATTTTCCGAGCATCATTAATATATCCTCCTAATTATCAAAATGATTACTTCCTATATATCACCGCGGCTGAAATGACCATCGCTATGGTTTTGGTCCAAGTAGAAGATGGAATTTAACATCCGATCTATTATTTGAGTCGTAATCTCAATGATACAGAAGTTAAGTACTCGTAAGTGGAAAATATTGCCTTGGCAGCTGTTCAAGTTGTCCAAAGATTTTGCTATTATATCCTGCTCCAAAAAACAACAATAGTTTCGGATTGCAACCCCATGACTTACATCTTATCACGTCAATTGTTGGGGGGGGGGGGATTCAAAATGGATTGTCATTTTGCCGAAATTTGATTTGGAATTCATCAAATCCAAGTCAAAGAAGTCTTTAGTTTTGGCTGAGCTTCTCTGTGACCTTCCTTTTGATAGTACTACTACGTCGGAACCATCTATTCCAGACAAGTCTCTGTTTCTGATCGGATCATCTGATACCTGGTATGGAGATTTCATCATTTATCTCCAAACCCAAAATTTTCGACCTAATAACTCTCGCTCTGATCAGCGACGTATTCGATACCAAGCCAAAGATTATCTGATCGTCGACGATACACTTTATCATCGTGGTGTCGATACCATTTTAAGGAGGTGCCTCACTCATGAGGAGGTAGGAAAAGTATTAAATGATTTCCATGCTGGGGCTTGTGGTGGACATTTATCTGGATATGCTACCGCACAGAAGATACTCCGGGTCGGTTACTTTTGGCCTACTATTTTTCAATATTGCATCCTCACAGTCAGAAGTTGTCATGTATGCCAGATTTTTTACCATAAAATCCGCAAACCGCCAGCGCCAATGCATCTGGTTGTCTCTGCTAGACCATTTACAAAATGGGGTATTGAATTCATGACCTGTAACCCTCCTTCGTCCGGGGGGCATGGTTATATTATTTGTAGAAATTATATAACTTATGTGTTATATATCCAAGATTCTCCTCATCGCACACTATTTGACTTCATGCACAATACAGAATCTATTCCACTATTGATCATCACATGTGGAAATTAAATCAATTGCAATGCACACATGAAACTATAAAAATTCACACGCATTAACACAGTTGTTTAACAGGAAAGCCTGAAGCTAAAAACCCCAACTATCTGTATATAATATATGTCATAGAGATCATGTAACAATCCTCATACAAAGCTGATCATGTCAAGCTCTCAATACAATACAATCGCTACACACTAATCAGGCTGGATCTTGCAAATCCATGCACTAATCTCTACCACCTGCTAGCCTGCCTCTACTGCGCAATCCCTGCTGAAGAATGGCTCTGAATGAACTCGAATCCACCAAGCTTGCACTTCGCAATCCTCATTGGCATCTCCACTAAGTGTTGGATGCAATCAATGTATCACTATAGTCACAACTGATAGTCACGCTTGCTCTTTCACCTATCTCTCCACTGGTCTCCAATGAAACTGTCCATGCACTGTAGTTAACTGATGTATTCTTCAGTTGATTAATGAGTTATTGTTTAGTGAATTAATTAAATAATTAATTCACACCACTCTCACTAGTGTATCATTTAGTTAGACTAGATACAACTAGCTCAACTGAGTCTAACTGAGTTAAACTAAATACAACTCCACCAACTACTTCTATAACTCCACCAAACTCTGTCACATGAGTTCTAACTGAAGTCCTCATGCATTAGCTCTAGTAAACCCTCAGGAATAGCGTAATTCCTTCTGTCAGCTGTTGTGCCACATCTATGCACTTAACTGAAGTGCTCCAAGAGAATAAGATAATTTTTAGAGTCCAAATATTATTAAGAGCTAATAATATTCGACATCTCTATTTTTAGACTGGAAATCTAAAAATAGATTCCGCCCAATATGTCTAAAAATAAAAGTCCATCTATTTTTCCAACTTTACCAACCATCCATAAATAGCATCCTGCAACTCATAGAATATGATCGACATGTCTAAAAATAGACTTTGCGCCAAAAATAGCCTGCGGGCCCACTTAGTGAAGGAGACTCTTTTCACTAAGCTCATCATCTTGTTGAATCTCAACACTCCCTCTCAACAAGATAGGGATTATCTGCCACCCCGATACTGTCTCTATGGTATTCGAATTTGCTCCTGGTGAGCGCCTTCGTCAGAATATCTGCATCCTGATCCTCCGTAGGAATGTAAGAAAGCAACATGATCTTCCGCTGCACACAATCTCTGATATGATGATACCGGATGTCAATATCAGAACCAAGCAAACCAACCAGGATCTTCCTCATCCATATAGCCTTGCATGCAGCCAAACTTACTGCCATGTACTTGGCCTCCGTTGAACTGAGGGCCACGGATCTCTGTTTCCTATTGTACCAAGAAACTGTTGTAGATCTGATACTGAATATCCCTCCAGATGTGCTCTTTCTGTCCGTTGGGCTCCCTACCCAATCTGCATCCATGAAGCCATGCATCTTCAACTCATCTGACTGTTTGTACCACAATCCATATCCCGATGTGCCCCTGAGATACCTCAGGACATGCTTGCCTTCCTTCCAAAAGAGCTTGGTAGGATTAACCATATCTTGTGAAAGCTGGTTAACAGCATAGCATATTTCCGGTCATGTATTGACCAAATACATGAGCGAACCAACCAATTGTCGATAAATAGTGGCATCCACTACCTTTGTCGATGTAGCATCCTCTTTCCTCCAACCACCAGGAAGAGGAGTGTCAATAGGCTTGCAGCCTTGCATGTTGAACTTCTCCAGTATCTCCTAGGCATACTTTCCTTGAGACACAAACAGTCCACCCTTCCACTGCCAAATTTCCAATCCCAGGAAATAATGAAGGAGGCCCAAGTCCTTCATCTCAAACTCCTTTGCAAGATCTGCCTTGCATGAGTGTATCAACAGTTCATCACCTGTTAGTATCAAATCATCTACATAAAGTACAATGTTCAGAAACTTACCCTCCACCAAAATCTGGTATAGGTTCAAATCCGCCTCACTCATGGCGAAACTAAGTCCGGTGAAATAACTGTCTACCCATGTGTACCAAGCACGAGGTGCTTGTTTCAGCCCATACAACGCTTTTCTGAGCCTACACACATGCGACTCGCTGAGGAAGATTTCGAATCCTTCAGGCTGCTCTATGTACACCTCCTCCTCAATGACTCCGTTGAGGAATGCAGTCTTCACATCCATCTGATGAATGTGCCAACCCATCTGCGTTGAGAGAGCAAGGATGGTCCGTATGGAAGAATACCTTGCGACAGGTGTAAAGGTTTCTTCATAGTCGATCCCCTCGATCTGTGAGAAGCCTCGGGCAACAAATCTTGCCTTATACTTCTCGACGGTCCTGTCAGTAGCTTGCTTCACTTTGTAGGTCCATCTCAAACCTACCACTGATTTCCCTTCCAGCCTTGGGACAATCTCCCATGCACTGTTTCTGACAATCAAATGATACTCTTCCACCATGGCATCTACCCATGCAGGGTCCTCCACAGCTTCCTCAAAAGAAGATGGTTCTGTCACGATACACTTTCTCATCAGAGCCATGTATCCAGTAAATCGGTCAGGTGACTATCTCTGTCTGCACTATGATGTAGGTGCTCCTACATTCTGCACTGCATCAAGATTCAGTCGCTCAGCTTCTGTAGTGCGCTTTCGCCCTCTGATGTTTGGCGCTGCATGAGTGGTTTCTTCCACTGCATGAACCTCCTCTTGTGGTTTATCCACATCCAGAGGCTCATCTTTAGGAACTAGTAGCTCCTCATCTGCATGCAAGTGTAGCTCCCTCTCAAGCGACAACTTCATGGCTTTCTCCTCATGAAATTTGATATCTCGTCGCACAACAGTCTTCCGACTGTCTGGAAAATACACACGATAATTGTGGGGTGTTTCTGTGTACCCCAAAAATATCCCAACCTCTGCGGTTGGCTCCAGCTACTTCCTGGCATCCTTCATCACATGAATGTAAATAGGTGAGCGAAAAATCTTCAAATGAAAAATATCAGGCTTCTTACCAGAAAACGCCTCTTCGGGTGTACTCATGCCAAGTACTCTATGAGGACAATGGTTTTGCACATAAACCACAGTGTTGCATGCTTCAGCCCACAGGTGTATGGGAAGGCCCTGATCATGTAGCATCGCCCGTGCAGCACCCACGATCGTTCTGTTTTTTCTCTCTGCGACCCCATTCTGCTGTGCGTTATGAGGCGCTATGAGCTCTCTTCGAATTCCTTCTGCGCTGCAAAAGTTTTTGAATTCTCCAGAGATGTATTCACCACCATTATCGATCCTAAGAGCTTTCACCTGCTTCCCTGACTCTTTCTCAAATAGTGCCTTGAACTCACAGAACTTTGAGTATGTCTCGCTCTTCTTCTACATGAAGAAGATCTAGCACTTACGAGAAAATTCATCAACAAATATCAATAATACCTGTGCTTTGCTGTCGAAACTACTGAGAAAGGTCCACACACATCTATGTGAATTCTCTCAAGGATCGTCGTGGCACGACTATCCTTCTCATGAAAAGTGGTCTTCACAAATTTTCCCAAAGTACATCCCTTGCACTGAGCTGACTGCGCAAGTGTACCCTTGGGAAGCCCGGTAGAAATCTGCTGCAAAATTTTCAAAGCGCCATGGTTAAGATGGCCTAATCTCCTGTGCCACAATTCGCCTCCATCCCGGCTCACCACTCCTGCTTTGCATGCCATAGTTGTGCAGCCATCTACCTACAATTGATAAAGGTTCTTAACTCGAACCCCTATCCTTCAGGTCTCACCAGTTGCTTTACTGCGCAGGAAAGCCTTTCCTTCGCTAAAGACAACATCATAGCCCTTATCTTCCAACATCGCCACAGAGATCAGATTCTTCTTCAATCCTGGAACATGCATGACATCCTTCAATATGAAAGGTTTACCAGACTCCCTCTCAAAGGAAATGGTCCTGATACCAGTCGCACTGTATCTACCATCATCGCCCATCTCGATGTGCACTCCAAGATCCTTCTCATCCAGATCACTAAACAAATATTTGTCTCCGGTCATATGGAAATACGCACCACTATCAAGAAACCACATTGATCCCATCACACTTGAAAACAAGCATGTGATCAGCGAAAAAAATCTAGCTCAACCTGCGAGGCTAAGGCCTCTCCAGCTGCAGATCCAACAGCCTGCTTATTTTTCTTCTTCTGTGAGAAATTAGTGGTGTAATGTCCGTGTTCGTGACAATGAAAGCACTTCACCTTGGACAAGTCCTGCTTCTTGCCTTTCGCACCGGATTGAGAAGGATTTTTCTTTGCATTCCCTTTCCTTGCTTTGGCAGCCAAAGCGCAATTTTCATCATCTTCCTTCTTTGATGAAGATCCATCCTTGGTACCCCGCCTTATCTCCTCCTGCACAAGATCTGACCAAAGTCGCTCCCATCCCGGCAGTTTCTCCCGACCATTAACAGAGTCCTCATAGCTATGCCAACTCTTCGAAAGCCCAAGGAGAGCCAAGCTCACCAAGTCCTCTTCATCTACAGTAACCCCCACACTTCCCAACTCATCCCTACACTGGACGAACTTTGTGAGGTACTTGGGTATACTGTCGCCTTTCTCCATTTTTATTTTTCTGAGCTTGTCTTTAAGCGCTAACTTCCTTTGGTCGCTTCTGCTTTAGAACAAGTCTGTCAAAGCTTTCCAAATCAAGAATAGACTAGCTTTACCTTGAAGGCTGGACACTATGTGATCCTTCACACCTTCCAACAGAATCCTTCGACATTTTGTTGTCTTCTTTTGCCATGCGTCAAGTGCGGCTGCATCGCTAGAAGCAGGTTTTGGAATTTCTGCATCTATGAACTCCTTCAACCCATTATCATCCAGCACCGCCTCCATCCTGTCCTTCCATGCAATATAATTCAAGTTGCCCTCAAGGGCATACTCCAATTGCAATCCATTGAAAGACATTTCAATGAATGCTCAACTTCGACACCAAGAAAACACTGCAACAATTTCGAATTCCACCAGCACAAAACTCAATCGCTTCAATAATTTCAATCTGCTCTGATCAATATCACTCTGATACCATGTAGAAATTATATAACTTATGTGTTATATATCCAAGATTCCCCTGATCGCACATTATTTGACTTCATGCACAATACAGAATGTATTCCACTATTGATCATCACATGTGGAAATTAAATCAATTGCAATGCACACATGAAACTATAAAAATTCACACACATTAACACAGATGTTTAACGGGACAGCTTGAAGCTAAAAACCCCAACTATATTTATATAATATATGTCATAGATACCATGTAACAATCCTCATACAAATCTGATCATGTCAAGCTCTTAGTACAATACAATCGCTGCACACTAATGAGGCCCGATCTTGAAAATCCATGCACCGATCTCTGCCACCTGCTAGCCTGCCTCTACTGCGCAATCCTTGCTGAAGAATGGCTCTAAATGAACTCGAATCCACCAAGCTTGCACTGCGCAATCCTCATTGGAATCTCCACTAAGTGTTGGATGCAATCAATGCATCACTATAGTCACAAGTGATAGTCACACTTGCTCTTTCACCTATCTCTCCACTGGTCTCCACTGAAACCGTCCATGCACTGTAGTTAACTGATGTATTCTTCAGTTGATTAATGAGTTATTATTTAGTGAATTAATTAACTAATTAATTCACACCACTCTCACTAGTGTATCAATCAGTTAGACTAAATACAACTAGCTCAACTGAGTCTAACCGAGTTAAACTAAATACAACTCCACCAACTACTTCTATAACTCCACCAAACTCTGTCACATGAGTTCTAACTGAAGTCCTCATGCATTAGCTCCAGTAAACCCTAGGAATAGCGTAATTCCTTCTGTCAGCTGCATGTGCCACATCCGTGCACTTAATTGAAGTGCTCCAAGAGGATAAGATAATTTTTAGAGTCCAAATATTATTAAGAGGTAATAATATTCGACATATCTATTTTTAGATTGGAAATCTAAAAATAGATTCCGCCTAGTATGTCTAAAAATAGAAGTCCATCTATTTTTTCAGACTTGACCAACCATCCACAAATAACATCCTGCAACTCATAGAACATGATCCATATGTCTAAAAATAGACTTTGCGCCAAAAATAGCCTGCAGGCCCACTTAGTGAAGGCATCACTTTTCAATTAAGCTCATCATATCATAAGTCTCAACATTATTGTCGCAGTTGGACTATTTTACCAAATGGGTCAAGAGATGCCTACATTCAAAAACACAAGACAAACAACTCCATTGTTTTTCTTTAACCACGTTATTGCACGATTTGGGGTCCCACAGGCTATAGTTACAGATCATGGGAAGAATTTTCACAACCACATAATGTCTGAATTGATAGCCAAGTTAGGATTTTCACATGATAATTCTACTCCTTATTATCCACAATCAAATGGAAAAGTTGACGCTATTAACAAAATTCTTAAATGAATGCTTCAACGAATGATAGGAGTCCGTAAAAGGAACTGGCACTTGATCCTGTACTCCGCCTTGTGGGCGTATCGAACCTTGGTGAGAAACACAATCGGATTTACCCCTTTTCAATTGGTGTATGGTCTGGACGCTATCTTACCAATCCAATGTGAAATATCATCGTTAAAACTCGCGATAGACTTGTTACCTGACACCTCAGAAGAAGAAGCGCATCTCCTTAACCTCATCCATCTAGATGAAACGTGTTGTGAAGCCAAATTGGCCAACGAAATGCATAAGAGACGTATAAAGGCGCAATACGACAAAAATGTCTAGGCTCGCATCTACTCAGAGGGCGACTTGGTCCTTATTTATGATCAAGAAGCTAATGTTATAGGTACAGGGAAATTTGAGTCATTATGGCATGGCCCCTATATTGTCAAAATAGTTCTTGCTAAGGGTTCCTACAAGTTAGTTGATTACAATGGAATTCCATTGGCACAACCTAGAAATGGGTTGTATTTGAAACATTACTATGCTTAATCATAAGCGTAGTAATTTTTTGTGTTATATTGTTTATATGTTGTTCATTTGCATTCACTATCTTAATTTGTTTTTTAGAGTTTTCTTGACGTTAGTAATCCGCTTTACATTTTATGGCAGATGTCTAAATCTTCGGAACCATTTGTTGGATATGCTGATGGTGCTAGTCGTAGTATGCAAAATCTATCCTCTGCAACATGGGCCATTTTCGCTCTGAACGGCGAGTTAGTGAGTTTTCGAGGGATTTGTATTGGTAGATCGACGAATAATATCGTTGAGTATAGCACATTGATCGAACTTCTCTTTGATGCCATTTCATTTGGTATTTACCACATAATCATAAGGTTAGACTCACAACTTGTGGTACTACAACTTACTAGTATTTATTCTGTTATAAATCCAACAATTCTTAGATTGTTCCTAAGAGTTCGACTTTTGGAGAGACATTTTGATTTCATTCAATATCAGCACATTTCCAGAAATCTGAACACTTTAACTGATTCATTAGCTAATCAAGTTTTAGACAGAAATTTGTGACATAGATAAAGAAAACATTCACATCATTGAATTGGATTGCGCATTAAACATAGGAAAAACTCTGAAAACACATAGATAGATAGTTATAGGTTTTTTAAAAAATTTGTGCCCAAGACACGTTGGTCATATGACCTCAAAATGTATGCAAAAAATCACAAGTAAACTAGTGGTGCTCATGGTAGCACGCTATAGATCTAGCAATTCTACGGAGCAACCGCATCCAACAGTTATGAACCCTAATTGTGTGTCGCTGCAGTCGCATGGGAAGCTCTTCGATCCGGCAATCTAGAATCCTGAAGGTCAATCCCTCTATGTGCTGCTAGAGCTCAACAAGAGTCTCAACCATATCAAGGTCTTGAAGGACTGCTCTCTCGACAGCCCTCTCTGCTGGCACATCCACTTCGCGCTCTAGTTCCTGTACTGGTTGAACGCGACCAATATCTGCATTACATTAAACATCTAGTTTAGTCTTGGAAAGAAATAAAAACACAAAAACATTTGTATAAACCTTATAAAAATAAAAATAAAACATGGTCAAACCATTCTTACCTATTGCACCCCACTGAGCGCCCTCTGGTAAACTAGATCTTGATCTCCTCGGAAGTCGACACCTGTGTATGCATACTCATTGATGGCGACGATCTGTCGCCAGAACCAGGCAAAGAATGCAGTCGAGAACACAACGGTCGATTGGCCTACATGTCGACCCATGAGTTCTACCCATCTCTGCATACGAGGATCTCTAGGACTAGATATATCCAATGTTACATGTTGTGTCTGCATCAGTGGAATCCGTTCCAAAGCGAAGGAGATAAGGATGGAACCATAACTGAAATTTTTCTTCCTTCCTCCCTTTGCTTTATTCAGTTGTTCCTTTATCTGAGATAGAACAGCTTTAGACCAGTTGAATACTGTTGGCTCTAAGCAATCTAGTGCATACTGCATATATGATCTGTTCGCTACATGGAGTGTAACGGTGCCAAGTATTTTTGCAATCGTGAATAGGATGGTCCTCAAAGGCTAATCCCTGACATCATGGATGTTTATTTTTCCATATTTGCTAGGTTTTGACCCTGGATAGCAATACTACATAACATAATCCTTCATTGTTTCTCCTCCAACGATAGATCCTGTGAGTGAAATGGGCAAACCTCTCCTCGACAAACCTGCGAGAAAATACACATCCTCAACTGTTATGGACAACACTTGATTTTTTATGTGAAATGCCTCTATCACCGGATCCCATGCTCAAACAAGGAATTCTAGGAGTTCTATCTATTGCCTCATTCCCGACAATTTGAAGTACTTAAGTAGCCCACAATATCTTAAAGCTCTTACAATACCCGGATCATTCAAGGAAATCATATCTTGTTCTTCATGTTCTCTTTATCTCCATGTAATTGTCATTATTATTCGATGGAAACCTGAAAATCAATCATAAGATCCATTAGATACCATTCATTGCAAAAAACTAGGCAAATTTTGGACACATCATGAAAATCAAAAACTTGAACTATGCCCAACGAACTCCCTGGGTTGAGACAGTTTGTTGCATATGCATGTACCCTTCACTGTACCTACTATGCAACACAGGTTTCGATGTTCAAGGGTGCGTTTCCCTCAATTTGGGTAGAATTTAGCCTAGGGGCCTCAAAACCCTAAAATTTGCAAGGAATGGGAATGAAATGAATACTAAAAGAAAGAGGAGGTTCATGCTGCTAACCTGGATCAAATGGCGATGAAATCCGTCCACAGAAACAACCGCAATCAACGACTGAAGTTCGGGGGTAAAATAAGGTTCATAGCTCCAAAATGCAAATGGTAACTATGGAATGGTAAAAATGAATAGTGAAACTGCTTTATATAGTCATTTAATTACTTGCAAGTTAAATTTATTGCTATGACTATGGTTTCATTATGTTTTTTATCATGAAACAGGTATTTTTAATCCATTTGATGTTATTCTGAACAAGAAATAAAACTGATGAACAGATTAGTCATGTAGATTTATTACAAAGAAAGACTTGACCACAAAGCATAATTTTTCTTCTTATTTTTCAAGCTTTGATAAAACGAAAAAGGATTGGAAGCACACTTTTATCTCTTTTTTGAGCTTCGATAACAGCAAAAAAGGAAATCCTGGAGTCTTCTTTTAGCTCTTTTAAAACTCCAATAATGTGAAAAGATTGCCAAGCACTTGTCATTTCAAGCTTGTTAAAGTAAATGAATTGATGTCTACTCAGTATAAGTTTAACCCTTTTTCAGACTGAGATGGATGATTTACAAAAAAGGAATACCTTGGTTAAACATGACCAAAGAGGTTCTTTCAGATATTGTTTTACACTTTTTCGGATCTGAGAGACAAATTTACGAAAAAGTACTTTTGGAGTTCTCTTTCATCCTCTTTTTCAGACTCTTTAAATATGAAAAAGGACCGGGCTATCACTGTCGTTAAGCTCGTTAAAACATAAAATAGCAACGGGCTTGTTGATCATGGCAAGAATCGAGTTTCATTCATCACTATACTCGTTAAATTATTAAATAGTGATACTTTATTCGCCCGAAGGGTTGAATTATAGATCAGGAAAATGTTATCCTCCTCAAGCTTGTCAAAAAATAAAGAGGTATTGGTTGACAAATGACCAGGGAAAATTTGGGAAAAGCAAGTAAAGTTTCTTTTTGATAGCAAGTCTCTCTTGAACATGACATTTCTTTCACTCCATGTCTGTGAATGTTTGGGTTGGGTAATCATCTTGACGGTTCATTCACACCTATGGTTCATCATACCTTCACTTCGGTTTTGGGTCAATGCCGCCAACTCATCACAGTGTCGCCGATATGTTCAAGATAATTCATCCAGTGATTAAAAACTCATCCTTCTGCAATACTCGTAAACCTTCATTTTCATGACCGTCATCCCTGAAAATTTCTATATCAAGTCATACCCTTGTCTCCGAAATCAGTAACTCCTGTTTTGAAATAAGGTGACTTCATGTCAACGAAAAATCAATATCCAGGAAGTTCACTTAGAAACATCAAATTCCAGTATGTTGTGGCCAGCAACAACCCCCCCTTCTTATTTAATATTAGTAATAATACTAAATAAGTGGGGACCTTTAGTCAAAAAATCCAAAAAATTAATTAGTATTTATTTCCTTTCTCAAATAAAACTTACTATCATAACTTAGGGAAATTCCTTTGAAAATCTTTAAAATAAACCTAAGTTTACGATAGATCAAAACATAATCTTTCTTTGAAGAAAAGTACCGCATCCATCGCAAAAAGTGGATATCCTTTGTAAAAGCAGAATCTTTTAAAATTACGATTCCGCGATATTGCGATAACGCGATCCCAAAGAACTATACATTAAAGTATTGATCGCAAACCGCATATCGCAGAAAATTTGTTTAATAAATTATATTTTGTGAAATTGTGATTTCGTGATTTTGCGATATTGCGATTTCGCGATGATATTAGACTGCGATTGGTGGATGTTGCGATTTGTGATGATTGTGATCTGCGATATTGCGATTTTGCGATGTTGCAACAGCAAATCGCAGATCGCATTATCGCAGATTCTTCTAGCGCATTGTCCAAAGTAAATATTTTCATAAATAAATATCCGTTATGCGCTTTGATGTCAAAATTAATGAATGGATTGTTAATCATTGATGGAAAGGATTTTGTTTTGATTGAAAGGATGTTTCACGTTTAAAATAATACTTTTCATCCGCCTTCATCATTTAAAACTATCCCGTCACCTTTCTCATATCATTACTCTCACTTAATTCGTAACACCGCAGGCGCGAAGGAGCTGAAGACTATACAAAGCATTCACAGATCATTATGGGTAAGAAAGAGAAAGTTCTGAGTGCTGAAAACAAAGAGATGGCTTCCTTATACACAGACATTGCTTGCAACAAGGACGCCGGTATCACCACTTGGGAGGGGATGCATAATTTGCTCGAAGAAGAAAATCCCAGGGTAATGGAAGTCGCGGCTACTGCAGGATCAAGTAAGTCCTTTGAAGCGTCTCTTACAGAATTGGCTTGTTCATTTCTGCACAGAATAGCAGCAAGACCGAGAATTCTTCCGTATACAGATATGGTAAAATGGGTGCTGGATAACACCGATATTTCAGACAGGAAATTTAGAAATCCAGGACAAGAACTCATCAGGTCATTCACTACAGAATATTTGAGGGTTATGTATCACTTATCGGAACCTCAGGCGACTTACAACAAACAATTTATGGAGAAATTCGCCAGAGAAAATGAAAATTTGGCAGAATGCACCAAGGAATGGACCAAAAGAGAGGAACCATTGAAGAAGAACAAACACGGTATGTACAGTACTGGTTCGCTCACCTCTCAATATTGTTTTGTTGCTGCTATGTTATGCAGGCTTTTTGGAAAGCCTGACATAAATATGGTCTTGCCTGAATGGCTCCCTTTGTTGAATGCTGCTGTTAACGCTACAATTGTAGACTGGGCCAAAATCTTGTCTGATAATTTGGCCACTGCTATTTTCAATTACCGAGCTAAACGGACTGTTTCTCAGAGGATTTATCCTCCCTTTTACCTATCTGCCTATGTTATGGATTCAATTTGTTTTGTTTCTAAATTCCCTTTGATGGGTTAGCAATGGAAAATTCATGATCCCTTGCCTATTCATGTCTATCACAAAGAGTTGTGGGAATCAAAGTTTGTTCCTCATTTTTACAAAATTTTCCATGGCATAATGCTGCCTCTGTATAGAATATTGTATAATAAGGATGCTCCCAGGTTATCCCCGGAAGCAGAAGTCGACATTCTCCCTGTCGCAAGATGGTTTGGAGAAGAGTTGTTTACTTATGTGAGGGTTTTTGGAAGTTCTGATTCCCCCCATGTTTTACCCCTGTATGTTCCGGATAAACTTGTAGCTTGGGAGATTGCTTATCAAACCTGTGGTGAAGGAGGTTTGACAAAGGAATTAAAGGAGAAGAAGAAGGGCATTTGGCCACAATTTCCCGTAGCCTGTGGAAAATTTTCATTGTTTGATGTTGGTCACGCATTCAAAGAGGTAAGCAATATTACATTCTTACAACTGTTCAAGTTTTCGAGAAGGTTATTTGATCCAAATGATGTTGTCAAAAATTTCACCACTGCAATCAAAGTAAGAGTGTTTTCTGGAGAAGAAGACCCTTTTGATGATATGTTTCAAACAAAATGTTCATTTAAAGAAGTTTTGCATTTAGCTCAAACACAGTTATCCCCAGAAGATTTTCAGGAATTTAAAGTTTACAGAGAGAGAAGACTAACTACTATCCCTTTGGAAAATTTACGCTTGGAACCCGCAAGGGAACCAACTCCTAGTGTCAGTCTTAGTGGCAGCTTGGATACAGAAAATTCTAAGTCGAAGTCTGACAAAGAGACTTCTGAGCGTTCTAAAAAGACTGATAATGATGAAAGCTCAGTGAAGGATACAGCTCAATCAAAATAGCTTTCACAACAACAGACTTTTACCACTCCACAATTGAATCTTCCACCTCTCAATGTACAACAACCGACAGTCAGGACTGAATTAGACAAAGAATGGGAAACTTTTAATCAATTTCTTAATGTGGAAGGACAAAATATACAGACCCTTGTATAGACAACAAAAGTTTTGAGCATGGGAATAAGTTGCAACGTCACAGAAACTGAGCATATACCTATCACTCCCTCTTCTGAAATTGTACTCAATATAGAGGACATTCCTCCTCTATATGTATTCTACAGCCCGCAGTATAAAGCAGTAGTGAGGAAGCAGAGGAAAAAGAGAAAGTTAGAGAGTTCAATATCTACTGAGGCAAAACAATTAGATGTCTTATGGAAGGATCCTACTACGGTTCCAACTGATAATCTTACCAAGTTATCTCAGATTACAGGAGCTTATGCCTCTGCAACTATTGACAAAGCATCCGAGGTAAGGCTATTATTAAATGAAAAAGAAGATCAGATACAAGTTCTGCAACAACAATTGCAACAGGCTCATGCCAACAATGAAGCACAAATAAAACTTGAAAAGTTACAGCAAGAGCTTCAAGAGATGCAAATTGGATATCATAAAAGTTTGGAAGATAAAGAGAAACAAATAAAGATTATCCAAGAGGAGCACAAAGATGACCCTAAGCTTCCAGATTTTATTTCAGAGTCTGTTTCTTTGAACAAACAATTACTGCAACAACAAGACATATTATGCCAGAAAATCTCGCAATACAACTCTTTTTGTCAAGAAGATAAAATCACTAATCATGTCGTAGAATTACGACATGATTATGATTTAACTAATGAAAGAGTTACTAATTATTTGGCATGGCAAAAGACAAAGGAAGGAAGAAGCGCAGGAGCATCGATCATCAATGATAGTCATAAAGAAATGCTCTTCAACAATTGGGACGTACAGATCAGAGAGGCAGAAAAAGCAGCAGAGGAAGCAGCTACAGCAGCAGGAAATATTACTGATTGTGTAAATGAAAATTTGCACAAAGTTAATTTGATTTCAGAAATTATTCCGGGACACCTTCCGCAAGCACAGCAATTGCAAACAGAATGGAGGCAAAAGGCTGATGAAAAGGCAAAGTCAATTCAAGAACTGACAAGATTAAACTGGGATTCTTACTGGACATATCTAGTGAAACCACACAGTCAATGCAGTGCGCTTAATTGCATCATTAATTCTGCTGAGAAGATTGCTCCTACACTTGCCGATTCTGTCTTTTCGGGGCAGTTGAAATCTGAAGTCGGCCAACCACCTCTTCTCAAAACAATGTTGGATGCTTGCAAGATCAAAGATCAAATTCATAAGTAGATAGTTGATAGTCTTTATTTTTAGATTTAGTTTTAGTTTTACTGTATTTTTGCCTAGAAAAAAGGACGGTCATTTAAACCGAATCCTAAATTTTTTTAATAAACTATTTTTAGATTTTAGCCATTAGTATTTAAACCCTTCTCATGCATTTAGAGAACGGTCCTGAAATTTGTCAAAAACTTATCCTCAGAACATGCACTTCTGCACCCTCAGAGGAGGTTTTGATAAATGAATGGAACGAGATTTATTGATATCTGTGTCTAATATATGTTACTGATGTTGCATTTCTGTACTCTTGATAGATGTTGGATTAAGAAAGAGATAAATCATTATTGCTTCTAGCTCATGAGTAGAACCAGTTATAAATGGTACTTTTATCTCTTAACTGTTTCTGTTTCTGTGTTAAAAGTGATATTTATGTTCAGTTGTTTATATGTTAATGTTTGAATATTTGAGTTATCATTTGGAATTTTTGTACAGTGATAATTATTTATTTGTGCTTGATATATGAATAGCTTAATATGCGATATGTTTTCCACAACTGTTTGATCTAACTTTTTATGTGAAATAGTTTATCTTTATTGAATTCTTTTCTCATAATAATTGAATGATATTTATTATCAATTGTTATCTGATATCCTTTTAGATCGCATATATTGAAAGATTACATCCCGGGTTAGTTTAGAGTTAGATATTTCTTAGAATACAGTTTGCATATGAATAGATTAGAAATAGATTAAAATAATTTTACTTAGGAATTTTAGAAAATAAATATCAAATCTCAAACACACACACACACATATTGGGAAACTGGTCCCATTATCCCCAGTCGGACCCACTACACCAAACGGAAAAGGAACTGCTAACCAAGGTCCGGACCGGGTGGGTATCCCCCTTGTTGTAGACCCGATTTTCGGGGCTTCAACATATTTGGCGCTAGAAGGAGGGCCTCGAACTATGAATGGAAATTGAATCTAAATCTAAATACCATTCTGAGAGTAAATTACCCTCACCATATTCCCCGACTTCTCCATCATACTCAGAAATTTTAAATCTAGAACCAGAAGTCGAAAAAAGAACAGACACTGCTACAAATCCTGAATTTTCAGAAGAATCTGCTATTGAACCTCCTGAAGTCGAATCTTTGATTCATAAACTTCAGCGATTTTCAATATCACCTCAAAGGTCTGATAAATCTCAAGGCAGTGTGACTTCGCAATATAATCCTGCTCATCCTCTCACTATATTACAAAGTGAAAAGCTTGGCATTTAGCCAACTGAGTTACCTCTACCTACAAGAAAAAGAGCTAGGATATCACCCAAAGGTTCTGATAGTGAGACTCTTTCATCATCATCATCCATCTGAAACACTTCATCGCGAAGTCAACCACCCACTCCTCCACTCCAGACTACTATCCATCAGTCCACTCAATCTTCCACATCTCCTTCTCAGATCATACTATCTTCATCTTCACAGTCACAAATATTATCATCTGCATTTTCATCTGTTAGTAGTTCACTGATGGCCCAAATGCCATGGAATAATCCAGGGGCAGTCTTAATGCCTGCACCCTTGAGTCAAATACCGACCCATCCTGAAAAATGGCTACCTAAGTTTAATCCTGAAGCAGGCATGCTAGCAGAAGAACATATAAACAACTTTATGTTATCCATAAATCTCAACGGAGTTGTTAATGAAGACGTTGTTTTCCGACTTTTTCCTTATACCCTACAAGGAGCAGCTGGATCATGGTATTTCTCATTACCATCTAGATCTATTACTAGTTGGGATATCTTTCAAGATCAATTTTTGACTAAATTTGATGATGACAGGTCTACAGCAACATTGATCAATGATTTGTCTAATCTTAGAGCTGATTCAAAAGAACTTGTTAAGGATTTCAATTCACGTTTCAATTTAAAACAAAATTCCTACTGCCTCCAAGCCTAGCGAAGAAGTGCGAAGTGAATGGTACATTTCTGCTTTGCCATCAAACATAGCAATCTTTGTTGATAGGGCAAACAAAACAACTTTAGCAGACAATATGAAGGAAGCAATAGCAGTAGAGAAACGAATCATTGCTTTAGAAAAGAAAAATGCAATAGAAGAACGGAAATCCAAGAAGGTCACTTTTAAAGAAGATCCCAAGAAAAAACAACCAAAAGATCCATTTGATTTAGAAGGATTGCAAAAAGTTTTGAAAACCATGTTCAATGAAATGGTTGATAACAAGAAACAAGTAGCAGAAACATCTTCTAAAAAATCTTTCAAGCCTTTTAGAAGAAACCCTTCAACTGATCAAAAGCCACCAAATGCTATTACAAATGCTGAATCAGAAGAAGAAGAAGAAGAGATTGTTACTGAGGAAACTACTGATGAAGAAGAGGTGGTAGAAGTACAAGGCATGTGGGATTTCATCCTCCCAGATGAGGAAGATCAAGAAGCATCCCCGATTAGCACTAGAAGTAGAAATCAGCTTGATCCTCCTCAATCTACTCCTAAACCAAAGAGCGCAAGCTCATTGGCTAAGGATAAAGTTGCACCCAAGAAAACGACATCCAAAGAAATTCAAACTAGCCCAGTCCAAATAGATTCATGAATTCCATCAAGAACATTGATTGTTCCGGATGAAATGGAATATAACATTATAGAAGATATGAAGAAGACTAGGGCTAACATCACTTTTTATGAATTGAGCAAGTTAAAACGCCAGCAAAAGGTACTTTTGAAAGAATTACATGCTGTACCAGAAAAACCTTTGCCCGATCCTGTAATTTCTCAAGCTTCTAATGACATGGGAAGACCTCCAACTAAATCGATCAGTAAAGTTGACCTAGAAAATATCGCTTTAATTGGAGGAAGGTTGAGATCTCATACTCCTCCATTTCTTCTTACTTACGAAGTTTTCAATAAAAACTTGCATAACTATTTAGTGGATTATGGAGCTTCATCTAATATTATACCAAAATCAGTATGTGCAAAATTGAACGTTCAACCATAAAAATCTATTGTGCGTATAGTGCAGTTAGATCGATCGCAAGTCGAAGTGATTGGCGAATTAAATTAGGTTACCATAAGGTTGTCATCAAATCCAAAGGTATGTCAGGTTATTGATATTTTAGTTGCAGATATTCCAGAGTTTTATGGCTTAATTCTTAGCAGAGATTGGTCAGAAAAACTTCATGGATACTTTGCAACTGATTGGTCGCACATGTGGCTTCCTTACATTGGTAAACCAAATCAGATAAAGGTTGAACGAGAAAAGCATCAAAAATACATAATAACATAATTGGAAGGAGAGAATGAACCAGTTGCATATAGCAGTAATATCATTGGCAATTATTCAGTTGATTCTTTCTTAGGAAATTTCAATGCTCATACTTCACCTTATTTAGAACATTCTGTTTTATCTCAAATAGAAAAATTTTCTCAAACAGACAGTTCTAAATGTATTAATTTTGTAGATACTCCTGTAAATAAACTTTTATTTTGGAAATTATTTTTTGATGGTTCTAAGTCTAATGAAGGAGCAGGAGCAGGATGCGTGTTGGTTAGTCCAGAGGGAAACAAAATTATGCTAACCTGCAGACTTGAGTTTGAATGCACTAATAACACCGCAGAATATGAGGCTTTAATCCAAGGGTTATATAAAGCAATTGGATTGGATATCAAATATCTGCAAGTTTTCGGAGATTCAGAAATTGTAATTAAACAGGTACGCAATACTATACATTGTTTATCAGGTCATTTAAAGCATTATCAATCTTTAGTTCAAGATCTGACTAAACATTTTATAGCATTTAATATTTCACCAATTCCTAGAATCCAGAATGCTAGTGCAGACCTTCTAGCCAATGTAGCTTCCAAGCTCATTCCTGCAGAAGACTTTAGTCCTGATCGATTTTCAATTGAATTAATCTTTAGACCCTCGATTCCTGATAACGTTACCAATTGGAGAATTTTCAACGATGATCCTGATATTGTAAGTTTCCTCACATCTGAAGGATCTTATACCAATCAGATAATCGATGAAGACCAACATGACAAACAATTACAACATGATAGCACTAATAATGCTATTCCAAAGTCAATTGTCAAGTTAGAAGACCTTTATGATTTGAAAGACCGATTTAAAAGATCTACCAATTCAAAATTACAAAGTTCAACTTTGAATTATGAATTAGTAAATCTAGGAACTGATACCAAACCACAGAATATCAACCTAGGCTTTGGTCTAACTCCTGAAGAAAAATCAGCATGTGTTCGTCTTTTGAAACAATATAAAAGTGTCTTTGCTTGGAACTACGATGAACTCAAAACTTATGACACTTCTATCATCCAACATACTATCCCAATGATAAATGATGAGAAACCTGTACAACAAAAGCTGAGAAAAATCCATCCCAATCTAGAAAATCAAATCAAATATGAACTCAATAAGTTATTGAAAGCCAAAATTATTTTTCCTGTTCGACACTCTAAATGGGTTTCCAATATGGTTCCTGTTAGAAAGAAAAACAGAGATATTAGAATTTGCATTGATTTTCGAAATCTTAATAAATCCTGCCAAAAAGATAATTTTCCTTTGCCTCCTATGGAGCAAATATTACAGGCAGTTGCAGGATCAGAATTAATGTCTTTCTTAGATGGTTTCTCTGGCTACAACCAAGTGTTAGTCCATCCAGATGATCAATTGAAAACTACATTCAGAACCAAATGGGGCACTTATGCATATCAAAAGATGCCTTTTGGTCTGATCAAAGATGGTGCTACATTTCAAAGAGCCATGGACATCGCTTTTAAGGGATTAGTTAACAAATCAGTGGTAATTTATTTGGATGATATAACTGTATATTCCAAAAAACGAAGCAATCATCTTAGATATTTGAAGCAGATATTCCAGCGTTGTCAAAGGTATGGAATTTCACTTAACCCGAAAAAATATTTTTTTGCATTAAGTGAAGGAAAACTTCTTGGATTCATAGTGTCAAAATCTGGAATTCATATTGATCCTGATAGAATCAAGGAGATTTCTGAAATATCTTTACCTCACAACAAGAAAGCTATGCAATCTTTTCTCGGCCAAATTAATTTTGTAAAGAGATTTGTACCAGATTTTTCAAGAATTGTATCTCCTTTACAAGCAATGATTAAAAATAATTCAAACTTCAAATGGGGCCAAGATGAATATGAGGCATTCAATCTAATCAAACAAGCAATTATTAATGCTCCATCTTTAGCAACTCCAATTTTTTCCGATCCTTTTATTTTGTACACATTTGCCTCTGATAAGTCTTATGCTGCAATACTCACTCAAGCAAATCAAGACAAAGCAGAAGCTCCAATTGCTTTCTTCAGTGCTAATTTACAAGGAGCTGAGTTGAATTACTCAGATGTGGAGAAAAAAGCTTACACTGTTTTCAAAGCAATTAAGTATTTCAGACCCTTTTTACTCAAAACCCATACAAAAATCATTGTACCGTTTCCAGCGGTAAGAAATCTTTTAGTCCAAAAAGATGTGGGTGAGAAAAGAGCTAATTGGATTACTGCCTTACAAGAATATGATTTTGAGATCAAACCAGCAAATATTGCTAGAGGTCAAGGCTTTTACAAAATACTAGCTAGAGCATCACAGATTTCTAAGAAATTATCTGAAGAGATACAAATGTATGAGGTAAGCCTAAACGATGTTGAATCATTATATGTTGATATCACTTTTTATCTGAAGAATGGATTTGCTCCTCCAAATCTTGATCACACCAAGAAAAGATCTCTAAGGTTGAAGGCTAAACAATATCAGCTTGTAAATGATGCTCTTTTTAGAAAGAATTACGATTCATTTCTTCTTAGATGTTTGGAAAAATCTGAAGCTGAAAAATTCTTGCAGGAACTTCACGATGGGCCAGCAGGTGGACATTATGTTGGAGATGCTACTGCACATAAAATATTTCGCGCAGGCTATTACTGGCACACTTTATTCAAAGATTCACATAGCTATGTAAGAAGATTCCAAGTTTGTCAAACTTCAGCTGGAAGACAAAAGAAACCATCAATGCCATTACAACCAGTAAACATTGAACAGCCTTTTGATCAATGGGGATTGGACATAATAGGTGAGATCGTTCCTCACTCTTCTAAGCAACATAGGTATATCATTACCGCAACTGATTATTTTACGAAATGGGTAGAAGCAGTCCCTCTCAAGACTGCTAATGCTGAGAATATCATTGAATTCATAAATCAGTTCATAATCACCAGGTTTGGTTTACCTTCTGCTTTAATGTTTGATAACGCATCATATTTTTCTGGTAATGCTATGACTGAATTTGCACTCAAGAGAGGATTCAAACTTAAATACTCTGCCAATTATTATCCACAGGGAAATGGATTAGTTGAATCCACAAATAAAAACTTAATCAGAATCATTAAGCGAACCATTGATCAAAATCATAAAAATTGGCACAAGTCTTTAATATATGCTTTATGGGCAAATCGAATAACACAGAAGGCTTCTATTGGCACTTCTCCCTTTAATTTAGTTTATGGGAAAGAAGTAGTTCTTCCAACTCATTTAGCAATTCCTTCTTTGGCCTTAGTTCAATATATTGATGAAATACCAACTTCTTCCTTGCAACTAAGACAGATGGAAATAATTAAGTTAGAAGAACAACGAGAAAAAGCCAAAATAACTCATGCTCATCATCAAGCATTAGTAAAAGCTTCTTTTGATTCAAACATAATAACCAAAAAATACTTTCAGGTTGGAGATCTTGTTTTAAAATGGGACAAGGCTCATGAGGAAAAAGGAAAACATACGAAATTTCAACGAATGTGGCTTGGTCCTTTTCAAATTTCAGAAATCATAGGTCCATCTACTTTTATGTTACAAGATTTAACAGGCAAAAGAGAGTCTTTACCTGTTAATGGACAAATTCTCAAAAAATATTTTCCATAGGAGATCATTCTTCTATTTTGTATATTAGTTTTCTTTATTGTCAAAATAAAACAAGTTGTTAATGGTTACATTTGGAATTTACAAAGAAGATATAAATTCTCTTTTTAGATTTTGTTTCTTCATTTTTATAAATAGAATTCTTTTCAGAATATTGATCATTATTATTCAAAGATACAGTTAAAAACTTTAGTCTTGAAATGATACTAGTTTCAACTTTGAAAACTTTGATGAAAGGCAACTTTTAGTGAAAAATTGTTTTATATCAATTCAATGAAAGGTATCAATAACAAAACAAAATTTCTCTATACAAAAGTTCCTTCCAAAAAACTCTACCATTGTCGTCCAGAGCTATCTTAAGGAAACAATGATATCCTCCCCACTTAGAAAATTACAATGTTCAAAGAATTATCCAATAATACAATTTTTAACTTAAAGAGTAAGAGGTCTCATCACGAGCCGACTTATCATGATCATAGATATTATAGCTTGCTGACTTTGCCAATACTGCATACCATAACAGGGCAATGACTCAAGATTGTTGCAATCAAAAGACAAGGGGTCTCATCACGAGCCAGCTTGTTCAGTAAAGTTATAAATCAAGTGAATGGCATTGTCATGAGTTGGCTACCAAACCAAGACATTGTTCTTTAAGAATAAAAAAGAAAAGCAAAAGCAATAAGTGTGAATATGGATTTCTCTTTGAAATTTGTATATTTCTCTAAGTAGGATATAGGATCATTGCTGGGTAACAGGTAACCCTGTCGAGGCTATAAACGCTTGCTGGCAGCAGTGGCTCTACCTACGACAAATGAGCATATTTAAAGCTGATTTATATAGAAGCCTTTGTTTTTATCTTTTTAAACCAAGTAATGACTGATGTCAGTACAAGGACTAGCTTGAGGAAGTGAATAATCAAAAGTTGAATATAAAAGAAATGAAATATCATTTATAGATTAAAGCATAATGTACTTTGTCTTTTTATAATAAAGTTTGATTTTCTGGAAAATTTTCTGTTTTGAAAAGTTTAGAAAATTCAAAAGAAAAGCAGAGATAACTGGTTCTTCCAAGTGAATCGCCAATTGTTGTGGCCAACAACAACCCCCCTTTTTATTTAATATTAGTAATAATACTAAATAAGTGGGGACCCTTAGTCAAAAAATCCAAAAAATTAATTAGTATTTATTTCCTTTCTCAAATAAAACTTACTATCATAACTTAGGGAAATTCCTTTGAAAATCTTTAAAATAAACCTAAGTTTATGATAGATCAAAACATAATCCTTATTTGAAGAAAAATACTGCATCCATCGCAAAAAGTGGATATCCTTTGTAAAAGCAGAATCTTTTAAAATTGCGATTCCGCGATATTGCGATAGCGCGATCCCAAAGAACCATACATTAAAGTATTGATCGCAAACCGCATATCGCAGAAAAGTTCTTTAATAAGTTATATTTTGTGAAATTACGATTTCGCGATTTTGCGATATTGCGATTTCGCGATGATATGAGACTGTGATTTGTGGATTTTGCGATTTGCGATGAATGTGATCCTAAAATAATTTCGATTTGCGATGATTGTGATCCGCGATATTGCGATTTTGCGATATTGCACAACAAATCGCATTATCGCAGATTCTTCTAGCGCGTTGTCCAAAGTAAATCTTTTCATAAATAAATATCCGTTATGTGCTTTGATGTCAAAATTAATGAATGGATTGTTAATCAGTGATGGAAAGGATTTTGTTTTGATTGAAAGGTTGTTTCACGTTTAAAATAATATTTTTCATCCGCCTTCAACATTTAAAACTATCCCGTCACCTTTCTCATATCATTACTCTCACTTAATTCGTAACACCGCAGGCGCGAAGGAGCAGAAGAATATACAAGGCATTCACAGCGCATTATGGGTAAGAAAGAGAAAGTTCCGAGCGCTGAAAACAAAGAGATGGCTTCCTTATACGCAGACACTGCTTGCAACAAGGACGCCGGTATCACCACTTGGGAAGGGATGCATAATTTGCTCGAAGAAGAAAATCCCAGGGTAATGGAAGTTGCGACTACTGCAGGATCAAGTAATTCCTCTGAAGCGTCTCTTACAGAATTGGCTTGTTCATTTCTGCATAGAATAGCAGCAAGACCTAGAATTCTTCCATATACAGATATGGTAAAATGGGTGTTGGATAACACCGATATTTCAGACAGGCAATTTAGAACTCCAGGACAAGAACTCATCGGATCATTCACTACAAAATATTTGAGGCTTATGTATCACTTACCAAAACCTCAAGAAACTTACAACAAACAATTTATGGAGAAATTCGCCAGAGAAAATGCAAATTTGGCAGAATGCACCAAGGAATGGACCAAAAGAGAGGAACCATTGAAGAAAAACAAACACGGTATGTACAGTACTGGTTCGCTCACCTCTCCATATTGTTTTGCTGCTGCTATGTTATGCAGGATTTTTGGAAAGCCTGACATAATGGCTCCCTTTGTTGAATGCTGCTGTTAACGCTACAATTGTAGACTGGGCCAAAATCTTGTCTGATAATTTAGCCACTGCTATTTTCAATTACCGGTCCAAATGGACTGTTTCTCAGAGGATTTATCCTCCTTTTTATCTATCTGCCTATGTTATGGATTCAATTTGTTTTGTTTCTAAATTCCCTTTGATGGGTTGGCAATGGACAATTCATGATCCCTTTCCTATTCATGTCTATCACAAAGAGTTGTGGGAATCAAATTTTGTTCCTCATTTTTACAAAATTTGCCATGGCATAATGTTGCCTCTGTACAGAATATTGTATAATAAGGATGCTCCAAGGTTATCCCCGGAAGCAGAAGTCAACATTCTCCCTGTCGCAAGATGGTTTGGAGAAGAGTTGTTTACTTATGTGAGGGTTTTTAGAAGTTCTGCTTCCCCCCATGTTTTACCCCTGTATGTTCCGGATAAACTTGTAGCTCGGGAAATTGCTTATCAAACCTGTGGTGAAGGAGGTTTGACAAAGGAATTAAAGGAGAAGAAGAAGGGCATTTGGCCACAATTTCTCGTAGCCTGTGGAACATTTTCATTGTTTGATGTTGTTCACGCATTCAAAGAGGTAAGCAATATTACATGCTTACAACTGTTCAAGTTTTCGAGAAGGTTATTTGATCCAAATGATGTTGTCAAAAATTTCACCACTGCAATCAAAGTAAGAGTGTTTTCTGGAGAAGAAGGCCCTTTTGATGATATGTTTCAAAAAAAATGTTCATTTAAAGAAGTTTTGCATTTAGCTCAAACACAATTATCCCCAGAAGATTTTCAGGAATTTAAAGTTTACAGAGAGAGAAGACTAACTAGTATCCCTTTGGAAAATTTACGCTTGGAACCCGCAAGGGAACCAACACCTAGTGTCAGTCTTAGTGGCAGCTCCGATACAGAAAAGTCTAAGTCGAAGTCTGACAAAGAGACTTCTGAGCGTTCTAAAAAGACTGATAATGATGAAAGCTCGGTGAAGGATACAGCTCAATCAAAAGAGCTTTCACAACAACAGACTTTTACCACTCCACAGTTGAATCTTCCACCTCTCAATGTACAGCAACCGACAGTCAGGACTGAATTAGACAAAGAATGGGAAACTTTTAATCAATTGCTTAATGTGGAAGGACAGAATATACAGACCCCTGTACAGACAACAAAATTTTTGAGCATGGGAATAAGTGGCAACGTCACAGAAACTGAGCATATACCTATCACTCCCTCTTCTGAAATTGTACTCAATATATAGGACATTCCTCCTCTAGATGTATTCTACAGCCCGCAGTATAAAGCAGTAGTGAGGAAGCAGAGGAAAAAGAGAAAGTTAGAGAGCTCAATCTCTACTGAGGCAGAACAATTAGATGTCTTATGGAAGGATCCTACTACGGATCCAACTGATAATCTTACCAATTTATTTCAGATTACAGGAGCTTATGCCTCCGCAACTATTGACAAAGCATCCGAGGTAAGGCTATTATTAAATGAAAAAAAATATCAGATACAAGTTCTGCAACAACAATTGCAACAAGCACGTGCTAATAGTGAAGCACAGATAAAACTTGAAGAGTTACAGCAAGAGCTTCAACAGATGCAAATTGGATATCAGAAAAGTTTGGCAGATAAAGAGAAACAAATACAGATTATCCAAGAGGAGCACAAAGATGAACCTAAGCTTCCAGAGTTTATTTCAGAGTCTGTTTCGTTGAACAAACAACTACTGCAACAATAAGACATATTATGCCAGAAAATCTCGCAATACAACTCTTTTTGTCAAGAAAGTGATAAAATCACTAATCATGTCGTAGAATTATGACATGATTATGATTTAACTAATGAAAGAGTTACTAATTATATGGCATGGCAAAAGACAGAGGAAGGAAGAAGAGCAGGAGAACCGATTATCAATGATAGTCGTAAAGAACTGCTCTTCAACAATTGGGATGTATAGCTCAGAGAAGCAAAAAAATCATCAGAGGAAGCAGCTACAGCAGCAGGAAATATTACTGATTGTGTAAATGAAAATTTGCACAAAGTTAATTTGATTTTAGAAATTATTCTGGGACACCTTCCACAAGCACAGCAATTGCAAACAGAATGGAGGCAAAAGGCTGATGAAAAGGCAAAGTCAATTCAAGAACTAACAAGATTAAACTGGGATTCTTACTGGACATATCTAGTAAAACCCCACAGTCAATGCAGTGCGCTTAGTTGCATCATTAATTCTGCTGAGAAGATTGCTCCTACACTTGCCGATTCTGTCTTTTCAGGGCAGTTGAAATCTGAAGTCGGCCAACCACCTCTTCTCAAAACAATGTTGGATGCTTGCAAGATCAAAGATCAAATTCATAAGTAGATAGTTGATAGTCTTTATTTTTAGATTTAGTTTTAGTTTTACTATATTTTTGCCTAGAAAAAGGACGATCATTTAAACCGAATCATAAATTTTTGTAATAAACTATTTTTAGATTTTAGTTATTAGTATTTAAACCCTTCTCATGCATTTAGAGAAGGGTCCTGAAATTTGTCAAAATATTATCCTCAGAACATGCACTTCTGCACCCTCAGAAGAGGTTTTGATAAATGAATGGAATGAGATTTATTGATATCTGTGTCTAATATCTATTACTGATGTTGCATTTTTGTACTCTTGATAGATGTTGGATTAAGAAAGAGATAAATCATTATTGCTTCTAGCTCATGAGTAGAACCAGTTATAAATGGTACTTTTATCTCTTAATTGTTTCTGTTTCTGTGTTAAAAGTGATATTTATGTTCAGTTGTTTATATGTTAATGTTTGAATATTTGAGTTATCATTTGGCATTTTTGTACGGTGATAATTATTTATTTGTGCTTGATATATGAATAGCTTAATATGCGATATGTTTTCCACAACTGTTTGATCTAACATTTTATGTGAAATAGTTTATCTTTATTGAATTATTTTCTCATAATAATTGAATGATCTTTATTATCAATTGTTATCTGAAATCCTTTTAGATCACATATATTGAAAGATTACATCCCGGGTTAGTTTAGAGTTAGATATTTCTTAGAATACAGTTTGCATATGAATAGATTAGAAATAGATTTAAAGCATTTTACTTAGGAATTTTAGAAAAGAAATATCAAATCTCAAACACACACACACACATATTTGGAAACTGGTCCCATTATCCCCAGTCGGACCCACTACACCAAACGGAAAAGGAACTGCTAACCAAGGTCCGGACCGGGTGGGTATCCCCCTTGTTGTAGACCCAATTTTCGGGGCTTCAACACAGTACCATGAGGCTTTTTACAGCATCAACAAGATCCTCGCTTCTGGACCTTTGACCGAAAGATTTTGTTTGGCGTTCGACATCAAATCATCTATTCATGCCTTACCAAATGTACTGCAGTACCTTGAGGGTCATTGAAATTAATGGTGGTTCTATCGTGTTTGTTAACAGGTCACATCCTTGGCTGGTAATCAAATGATGTCTTTCCATGTTCGATGACAAATCATATATTCGCATGGCTAGACTTGTACCTGAATGATCGAGTGAAGAGATAAGAAGACCCCGGATCGAGTGATGCGATTTCAGGATTTTTGTACACATCATCTGTACGGTGACCTTACATACATATTTTCATCCAAACATGGGCCTATATTTGTAGGCGTGTCTGCATCTGGGCAACATTCAAATGTAGACGACTTTCTGAATTATGTACATGTTATTAGATTGTTTTATGTGTTGAACATGGGAATGCCTACCCTCAGCAATTATGATCAATAAAGGATATATCATGATGAAATGTATTGTAATATTGATGCAGGTGACCACTCTGCTTCATTTCCAGGCTCATCACAGTGTAAAGAATCTCAATCAAATGTTCTTATTATTTGGATCTCATTCTTTAGGGGGAAATTGTTATAGGTCAATTTGGGCACTATTCCCAATGACCTGGTTAACTGGACATCATCTCCGGGACCAATGATCAAGGTTCTATCATTCCCTATCATTTCAGTTGCTACATGCCTTAAGACAAGAAACAAGACAAATCAAGAAATACTTTCATCAAGCAAAGGTTTTCATGGTTTGAAGCTTATTATATAGCATATGAGAGCTCACCAACGCAGGCTCTAAGGCGTCTAAGTGTGTTGCATATGCAGGTAACCCCATGCAAGGCTGCTCTGCAAAGCACTTCCCGACATTCACAAGTGTGTTGGTCACATTGGGAGAAAAATTCTCATTGTTCCGGAATCTCCACTTGGCCAATGTCTTCTAGGAGAGTTCACATGTGTCAAGCTTCGGATCCAAGTGTCCATTTGACATCTATATGACTGGAAACATGTCTTGCCTATTTCTGGAAAGTTATTGATTGCAAAACAACCTACAGTTCATCTATCAATTGAACACAAATCTAAGTGTTTGAGGAAGGAAGAATTTGAGTAGAGAAATGCTGGAGGATTTTCAATTGAGAGCTAGATTTGTGAAGTTGTTGTTGTAGAGATTTATGCTATGATGAGGCTTGGGAACTTCGCTGGAAGGTCACTTCAAATCAGTCACTAGGTTGTAACCTCTCCTTCTATCATCAATAAAGAGTACTTCTTATTTTTCCCTACATGCATCTATATTGGTTTTGATTTTCTATATTGTAAGATCTTGGTTGATGAATGTAGTTTATGCTTTACTAATTTAGCTAACTAGCTTGAATAGATATCTATATTATTGCATGTTCTGTTGTTTCAGTGTTCTTTCTCTTAGGAAGCATTCAGCTCACAAACCGCTTGAATTTGGAGCTGCAATAGAAGCGACAGAAGGAGCCATTTGGAAGCTACTGAACAAGTAAGCCTCCAATCCTCTCTTTCTATCTATTATGAGTTAGGAGAAATGGTAGTATAGTCTTTCACCTGTTATTCTAGACTAGCACCTGTCTAGGGAAGCATAATCTATCCGTAGATTACAATTTTGGCCCAACAGAGCCAATGTTCCCAGATAAAACTCCCCTCTCAAACATTAATATAGTCACTCATGGAGGGAAAAAAACTGGAGCTAATGTGGGAGCCATGGAACAACCTAGGGTTGTGAGACCAGCTTCACCAAAGCGCTCATATATATGACCCTGAACAACAGAAGCAGTGCTACAAGGAAGCTATAGAAACTTTTAACAAATTAACACTATGCGAGGGGGGGGGTGGTGTGTAAGAAGAACAACCAAGATCACTAAAATATAGGAGTTTGGACTCACCTCATTCCAATGCTCGACCCATAGAAGAATGGTTTAGGCTATTCCTGCAAATTGTGAACAAGGATCAAAGGCTTGGACAATTACAGGAAAGTATTAAATCAGTTATCAAGGATGGAGAGACTAAGGGAGGGATCATTTTTGCAAACCTACCTGAATGACACTCCAGGAAGGTGCGAAGGAACAAGAAGAGGACGGGAAGGGAGTTCCGGATAGATGCTCAAATTGTGGGTTTTCAAATTAAGGATACAGTGTTGGACTTAGGTTCAAGTGTGAATATTTTGTCGAGGAAGACTTAGGAAGCCCTAAGCTGGCATTTTCACCAATTCAGCTGCGTATGGAAAACAAATATTGTATCCTCCCGGTCGTACAGATGGAGGATGTAGAAATTTGATATAGCATGGGTGAAGACTTATTTGGACTTTGAATTGATAGACATAATGGGGGAAAAGGACCCTTATTCGGCACTGCTTGGGATAGACTGGGCTTTTGAGAACTACACGATAATTGATTTAAAAAATGAATTGATGACATTCAAAGTATAAGGTGTTAGAGTGATCCAATCCCCTAGACCCATATCAAGAAACAAGGTTCACGGAGCCGACAGATGATATGGAAGATCCATAATTGTTGGATCAACTATATGAACTAAGAGCAGGAAGAAGGTAGAAATAAATCAACTCGACCATAGAAGGGTCTATCAGCTAGTAGAGTATTCAAATTTTAGAGGTCGGCTCGAAGGCCGCTTGGGTTGATTGGCAGCAGGGTGGATAAAAAATCAACACTAGGCTGCCATAAGCCATCAAATCAACTGGATCGACACTAAGGTACAATAATTCCCTAATTTAAATGGGATGGATTCAATTGATGCTTTCATCAATAAAGTTGATGCAACAGTTCATGAAGAACACAAGTTACCCCTATTGAATGTTGCCTTATAAGCTACATTGGCAAGGTGGTGGGGATCTCACCGCAACCATCTCAGAGAATTGGAGGGGATCAAGAAAGTGATGAAAGTTGTTATATTTGGACATTCAGGGGAGTACCTACAGGATTTTGTGAAGTACACGAGGGGATCAAGAAAGTGATGAAAGTTGTTATATTTGGACATTCAGGGGAGTACCTACAGGATTTTGTGAAGTACACGAGGGGCTCTGACCCTCGGCAACACTTGCAAGAATGTGAGACCGGATGAAACAAGGAAGGAATTTCAAAGGATTTGTAGGTGCACGGATTTGTACACACCATGGGGAACTTTCTGAAAGCATGGTATGTAAAAGAAAAATCAATTTGGTGATTGGGATTGTATGGCAAATCAATTCGTCAACAACATTTCCTTCTCAGATAGCGATGAAAGGATGACCAATGCTTTGTAGGTCGTTAAGATATTTCTGCTTACAATTGGGAAGTTAATGGAAGGATGTAGAGATCAAAGCACTCTGTATCACATATATGAAACATGATATCACGAGGTCATAGCATGCAGAAGGGTAGACAAAGAACCAGACAAGGATGATCTGGAGGAGCTACAACATCTAACATTCAGGTAAATTCAGGGGGAGCAGGACGTTAAGGACGAGCCTATGATTGGTGGTTTGCATCTAATTCCCTCGAATTTGCGGAAACACAACATCAAGATTTATGAAAAGACGAAGTCAGCCTTGATTGGATACTACTGAGATGAGCAGACTACCAAAGAGATCTTCGATCTCTTAAAAGAATATGAGTACTTGTTCCCTTCTTGCGGAACTAAAGGGGATTAAGGGAGAGGTAGGGGAGATGAAGATTATGCTTAAACCATATGCAAAACCAGTGAAGCATCGAACATACCAACTGAACCTGGGGGTTAAGGAGAAGGTGAAGAAATAAATAGATAAAATTTTAGCAGTAGGGCTTATATTCCCATTTGATGTAGTAGGGTGGGTTAGTCCAATTTTTATACAAAATAAAAAGGATGCTACTGAAATTCGAGTTTGTGTGGACTACCGTAGTCTGAACAATGCTTGTTTTCATGATCCTTTCCCCACACCTTTCAGTGATGAAGTTTTAGACAATGTGGCAGGTAACAAATCTTATTATTTTACAGATGGATTATTTGGATATCATCAGGTCCAAATTGCAGAGGAGGATAAGAAGAAAACCACATTTACCGTGAAATGGGGATCTTAAGTGTACCATGTTATGTCGTCTGGACTCAATAATGCGCTATAGGTGTTTCCAAGGATCGTGATTGTTCCTTTTAGAGATTATATCCACATGTTCCTAGAGGTATACATGGATGATTGGATCATTTATATTTTACTGAAGAAACACTCTAGACTGCTCAGAGTCATGTTTGACCGATGTAGACAATTGCAGATCTCCCTAAACGTGAAGAAGTGCATATTTGTTGTCCCCTTTGGAACACTCTTGGACCATATCGTATGCAAGGAAGGAGTGTGTGTAGACCCTGTTAAGGTTGCAAGAATCCTGAACATGGACCCGCCAACAAGTGTTAAACAACTCAAGTCCATCTTAGGCCACACGGGGTATTACAAAAGGTTCATCCGCAAGTATGCCTCAATGACCGCACCAATGGAGAAGCTGTTAAGCAAATTCGAACGATTCATGTGGTCAGAATAATGTGATTTTGCTCTTAATATACTAGAGGAGAAATTGGCAAGTGCACTGATCCTGGTTTATCCAGATTGGAACAAAGAATTCCATGTTCATATTTATACTTTGGGTATTGCCTTGGGAGTCATCCTGGCTCAGCATGGGGAGGGTAATCTCGATCACCCTAGTTACTTCGCTAGCATAAATTTATCTATGATAAAGAAAAATTATACCACAACCGAGCACAAGGTGCTTGCAATGGTTAAATATTGCACTGGAGATACCGCCACCAAATTTATTTTTGAGAATATCATCACCCGATTTGGGTGCCCCCGGAGCCAAACTAGTGATCAGGGGACCCATTTCATTAATGAAATAGTTTCCTCATTACTCCATAACTCCATGATACAACACCATATGAGCAGCCTGTATCACCCTTAAGAAAATGGTACTCTAGAGGCTTTCAAAAAGATAGCAGAAAGGGGATTGACCAAGATATGCTCGGCCAACAGGGATGATTGGGATGAGCGGGTGCCAACTTCTATATGGGCCTATCACACAACCTTTAAACTCTTACACAAACAAAGGCCTTTCCAACTAGTATATGGAAGAGAGACTATGAAACCGCTGAGTTCTCTAACCCCAACATTTTCATTGCACAATCCACTCATATGATGGAGGAAGAGTCAATTATGACACAGTTGGAGGAACTTTGGGAACTAGATGAATCTAGGTTCATGGAATATTTCCATCAAGAAGTCGAAAAGCATAGGTATAAGGCATGGCACAACATGCATATCAAGTGGAAATCATTTACGGTGAGAAGACATGTTCTATTATGCAATAGAAAATTCTTGAAGTTTCTTGGAAATTTGTAGATGCATTGGTTGTGACCTTTTCTTGTTGCTAAAGTGAATGAATCAAGATTTGTCAAGCTTGAGAAACTAGATGGTATCTTACTGCCAGGATAGGTGAATGGTGCCTGTTTGAAACCCTTCCAGGGATCAAACAATTCCACACAAAATTGATTGCATCTTTGAAACGAGACCATAGGTAGGATTATGTAGATTCAATTAGTTCCTTATCATGTATTAGTTGTGTATGTTAACTTGGTTGGTCAATTATTTCAGTTTTTGTTGTTCCAGAATAAATCTCCATTAGGTATCTTCGATTCGCAGTATTTTCACTGACAATTACTTGTAAAGTGAATTCAGCTCTATTAGGAAAACATTTCTCTGACTCATAATCAACATCTAAGTGCCTTCGATCACAACATCATAATTACCCATCAACTCACCCTCCTTTTTCATTTTTGATTCATCCGAGTCAGGTCCAGCTCAGCCATTGTCAGTGTTAACATGGTTGAGACCGAGTGGGGGAAAGTTGTAGTATTAATTAGTTAAGTGGTCTCGTAATAAACGTCAGGCCGAGCTTTTATATTTAATATGCATTTCCATGATAAGTCTTTCAGAACTCGAAGCCAAGGTGGTATAATTTCCAAGTCTAGAGTATGTTTCCAATTTCCATTATCCCAAGCCCAAGTTCAAGCCCCCTGTGTTTTGTGTATATCAATTTCATCCTAGAACAATGAAAAATATTGTGATCTCTATCCTAGAGGTCAAATTCGATGCAATAATCACAAAACAAAGCCTCTTTACAGGAAATATGATAAAGCAATGATGTTTGGCAATGACGTCTCAAATGCATTTCAATTTCCAACACTTAAGTGAGAGGTCTACATCGAGCCAGTAGTTAAGGCTGATGGAAGTCAACCCATAAATGTTACATAGTACTTCAGGGGAATTCAGAGGTCGACGTTGTTGAACTTGAGGAGTCTTCCCGTGTTTGGGACAACAAGAGCCATCATGCAATTTACAAAGCTTCTTATAATTTGGATGCATGGAGGATCGTTATGGCTCGACAAGTAGTATCCAATACATGCGGCTGACCATCAGAGGCTAACACGCCTATCTACTATTGGGGCCATTGTATCCACTTCATTCCAAACAACTTCCAAGTGCGCGAGGAAGACAAGGAATGAAAACTACTATAATAGGTACGATACCTAAAGAGGGGGAAAGGGTGCTCTAATAGAACCAATCAACATGCCCAATGTAAAATTGGCATGTTATATTATTGTTGGGAATCTAATGTGACATTTATCAAGGAATGAGTGCACATTGGATACTATTTCAGTCGCGAAGAACTGTGTACAGAGTGCACAGTTGAATTGGTGCAGTTTTCTACTTCAAGAGTTGTTTGAGGCTTGCGGGGACATATAAGAGAGCCACTAAGTTTCATTTTATGGATATATTGTTGTTATACTAGCCATGTGGAAATGGTGCCCACCAGAGGATCAATAATTGGCTCTAATTGTGGAATACTAGCCACTGGCTCTCCAGTATACACCTTGGTGAACCTCAGGGTACCCAAGCAACAAAAAAATTAACGAGGCCTCCTTTACTGGATGGTACAAGAATATATTGGAGATCGTCAAGGCCACAAAAAGGGTCCCAAAGCTATTATTGGATGATTACTCGTTTGAAATATAGTTTGGCATTAGTCATGGAAATTTTGGGATATGACTGAAATGTGTCCATCCTGACACGTTTCAAATGAGGGCCCAAAAGTTCATATTAACTGAAGAATTTTTCCACATGGAGATCAGTTCCTGGAAGGGAATCACTGGAGAAGTTCACGAGGGAAAGCATTCATATTTTTTTCGAGGGATGGTGCCACATCCACTATCGGGAGAAACACCTACATCATCAAGGAATCAGGTGGCTGAGGAAACGCTCCAACCGATCATTAAGAGGCTAGGAACACAAATGCAGTCTATTCTGGAAACCATGGTGAGCATCAGAGTCTCGATAGATTTGTTCCTCACTTTATCTAAATTTCAAATTTAAAGGTTGTATGATTTTGTGATTGGTACTCCCCTCGTCGCTTCACTCCCTATAGAGTGCCCCCATTCCTAGTCAGAACCTGTAATCACAAACCCCTAACAACCAAAACCTACAAAAGCTCCAACCGAGTCCAAGAGAAAGAACACGACCACCTCCACCCAAATTATTGATCTTACAGATGAAGAACCGCAGTCACATACTGTGTCACCCATTCTCGAAGAACATCCACCTTCTAATTCTGTTTTCACCCTGATCACACAATTCATCACCATGCAGAACCTCCACATCCGCCAACATCTAAGACACCTTACCGTCTAGAACACTACTAGGAACATAAACATAAATGGAGGTTGAATCTGCTATCCAATCTGTTACTACAGATACTAGTACAGAAGTCGCTCCAATGTCCATGCTATCTTTGTTGTTTGAGTCGGGTCCACTCACAGTCACGAGATAGATATTACCCTTCCCCTTACCACCGCAGTCCATACATTATCATTTCCTTTTCATCCCCTCTCTTCAGTACCATCCTGGCTCGCCCCCATCCACACGAATTCACCGACAGTTGAACCCTCGCAACAGGCGACATCTCCCCAAGGGCATTATGAGAAGTCAATTGTCAACAGATAATTGTTGCAGATTCGGTTTCTCGAACCATTGAAAATGAGCCCCAATGATCTTCAGGGCTAGTCCTCAGCACAACTATTTTCTTTTATTCAACTATCTACATGCAAAGGAGAGGCGTGGCACAACGTTCTAGCCACCGAACATGAGCAACAACACCAACAAATTCTTTCCCTCACACATAACATGATCACCTGCTCCAAGAAAAGCAGCATCTCCAGGATCAGCTTGAGCAGATAACTGAAAAATTGCAAGTACTTTGGCCCTCGATATCGGAAGTAGTGCCTAATGCCCAAGAATATTTTCCACCTATACCCTTGTTGAATGTTGCGATCACATCCAGGCAGCATGTCATGATCTAGTCTCGATCAATTGCGAGCTCAAGCGGAACCTTGCTACCACCCAAAGGGCATTGCCAGACCCTACCATCCAGTATGCATCCAAGATCGAACAAAAAATAGCAAATGCAGCTGAACTTTTATAGCAGGTTCATGACTGGTCTAGTTTTCTAGCAAAGAAGAACCTACTTGTATATCCTTTGCACAGTTGTTTCAATCACCTGCTTAATGAGGACAGGGTGCCCAAGACAAGAGCCAACAAAAGGATATTATCGCACAAGTGAACGATCTAGAGACCCAAATAGAACATATAGAAGATGAATCGGCTAAGACCAAGAAGATACTCTAGGGCCTCCGACCATAGACGAAAACTCATTTGGAAACACTTCAGCAACTCAATGAAGAAACAAATGTGCAGTGGAATTCTCTACTGATGATGTGCGCAACCCAACCCACTACCAACATTGCAACTTAGTTCCTTGAACAGGAAGCTACCCTCACAGTCGCATGTTAGGAAGCGCTCAAAGCTTATAGTCATTTCAAAAAGACAGGCATCAAATATATTCCAAATTTGGGACTTTCATTTGAAGGGAGCATCCACGAGGAAGCAACACAGGAAGGAGCATCGGGAGCATCACCAACACCAGAAGCATCACCAACACTAGAAGTAGCAGCAGCACCAAGTACATCAACAACACCAACAACGCTGATAAGGGATTGACTTGGAAATGAGTCAAGGAATTGTGGTCAGGGCCTGCTAAGTCCTTCGTTTTCTGAGTAACTTAAATGACAAGCTAGAAGGATGACGATATTTTGTGAGGATAGTTGTTGGGAAGCTGTAGAGGGAGACAACCAGAATGGAGGAGGAAACCCGATGAGACCTAATAGTTGCAGAGGAACGACAGAAGAAGGCAACCACAATCGAGTGAAAAAGAATACTGATAGCCGAGAAATAAAAGAAGACGGACGAGGAAGAAGGCAGAGGCTCCCAGAGAGAAATGTCAGTCCAAGCAAGTGCATTAATATAAGGAAAGACTAGTGGAAAAGGGGAAAAAAAGGAGGAGAGTACTGAAATGGTGTTGCGGAGTTGTTAGAGCCTGCATTGTGTTTGTTGTCCTAGTTATGTGGTTATGTCCTGATCTCTTATGTTAGTTTATGATGTTTATATGAGGCTCTCGAATCAGATGTAATGTTATATTGCTGCATGGATTAATAGAAAAGGGAGTTTACTGGGATACCTGTACATTGTATGGATGATTACATGGTTTCTTAAAAATTTTAATATGTGTGTATCTGTATGGTATTTATTATTTGGGTGTTCATGACCTGTTTCTATTAGACTTCTATTTGTTATATTTCGGGGTCCTTTGACTCCTGCATCTCTTATGTGATTCCTCCTGATATCAGATTTCAACCCTTATCTGACTAAGGTCGTGACACGCCTCGGGTGAGACTCCTTATCTGCCTTGGGTAAGGTGAAAATGTTGGCGTTGTGCTAGACTACAACGGAGTTTTGTTGGCCCTTGTGCGCCAACCCAGGGTCTCAACTCTCTTAATATTTTTGCGCCAACAATATGAGAGACAAATCACAAAGATAAAATTTTAAAAGAACATGACTAAACTTATCTACAAATATCTTTGAAGATAAATCATATGCAATTAATAACACCCTTAATTCCTGATATATCTTATTTTGATCATAGGTTTCAAAAGCGTCTGGAAAATTTTCAACAAACTGAAACCAATTAAAGATAGAATATGGCAAAAAAGTTTCAAACTAGTCCTTGATTCTTCCCCAGAATGTGAAAGAAAATAACTCGCACAAAACATTTATATCATTAATCTTATATTTGAAACATTTGCACCAAAATCTATCTAAATCTTTTAATGTGGGTATACTTCCCTGACTGTCGAACTGGAGTTTGGACAAGTGATGGGTTTCCTCATGAGGAATGTCTAGCAATACGAAACTAAATGCATCCTCACACATAGAGGTTTGGGTAAGAGCCATTAATTAATAACACAATAAAAATACAGACTTCAGCAGGTTAGCTTGTCTACTAACCTATTTTCAAACACATGTGAGATGACACAATGAAGGCTTAAAAATATGAAATTATAGAGGCTACAGGTTAAATTATTTAATCAATTAATTTTATGTATGCCCTCCTTCTAACGCCATTTTGTTGACGTTGGTATTGGCACACCGAGTCAAAAAGGGAGAGACAACCCAAACCAAGGCTCTTTAACAATCCCATCTGTTTGGGATGGTCGTTCTCCTCCTACGAAGAATACCAGGAAGAGGAGATTAAGGGATTAGGGGGGTTTAAATAATTAAGAGAACTCGGTACATAAGAACAAGATAAACATAAGCAAGGAGAGCACGGTTGAGAAACATCAACGCTGTAAGAGGGGGTGGAGAGAAAATCAATTAAGAAAACAATTAGAAAACAAAGAGGAAGAGGGTTAGGAGGGGATGATCAATGATTAAGGCTTTGAATGAAAATCTTCAGCTTTGAATGAAAATCTTCCATGCTTGGCATAACTTGTACCCATCTCCCCAATTAAAGTTATTCATGTGCTTTTCAATTTCGAGGGCTTCATGAATTATCCGGGTGGAATAGAAGGGAACAAGGGAAAGGAATTTTGCTTGGTAAAACATATAAGGTGCTTAGATTCATAGGAGTGCTCAGTAAAGGAATATTTTTAAAAACTATTATGAGTAGTATCGGTTATACATTCCTTCAATCGGGCTTTAACGAATCTTCAAATTTGTCCTATATAAGAATTTCCACACAAGCACGGGATTTTATGACTATATGGTGATGAGAATGGACATGGAGGTATCGATAAGTCTGTCTTTTTCTAGAACACTTAATGATAAATTGAACCATCAGGAAGCAGAGAGACCATGACCTCAAGCAACGGTGAAGAAGATTTTTCCTCTAATTCCATAGTAAATTTGATGTGAGGGGGCATGAGTTTGAGGTGGTTCAAGAAGACGTGAAGGGTAGGAATCATCCACAATGGTATCGTCCACAAATCGATGCCAAAATTTAGGCTTGAGGTGCCAAGATTTTATGGCCTTAATATCAAATTGTTCCATAAAAACATTTGTAATCACTGCAGACAGTGATGATTCCATTGTAGTGCCTTTAGTTTGTTCGTAATAACTGTCATGGAAGAAGAAAGTAGATTTGAGGAAAAAAAATTGATGAGTTTAAAGGTTTCAGGATCAACCATATTGTCAATTAAATCAAGGGTTTCAGGCACAAGAATTTTTGTGAAAAAGGACACCATCTTAAAGCTAACCATGATGCCATTGGGTTCAAGGCGAAGGTGGTATCTATTAGAAAACTTGAAGGTTTTTAATAAAATTTACAAGTGAAATTTTATGTTTTTTATGCAATTAGACAAGTTGTCATAACACATAAATTAACTTCTAAACTCGTTTTTGTAGCAAAATACAAAGACAATAATACCATAATAGAAACACAAGACAATAAAATGATGGATTTCACCCCTCCTCGGCTACATCTCCTAGTCCAGCTTCCAACGTTGGGCCTCTTTCATTATGCTCAAAAATATGTGTTTACATGGATTTGCAGTGCTTAGAATGAAAAAATAATGTCTCCAATGGCTCCAGAACAGTCAAAAACCCTAGTTGGGTTCTTTCTGCACTCAAAAGGGTCAAAAAATGACCGAGTCATGCTCCAGAACAATTTTTCTCCTAATTGTGATACAATTCACACCCACCTCCAATCCATCCTACAATTTTTCACATTTTTCAGCCATGTGGAGTGACAAATTGGCCTTGCGTCGATGAGATTCGTGTTGGTTCAGATGCAAATTGTCGAATGTTTTAAATTCCACGTGACCCCATGAAAAAATTGATTGAGGCCACATGGCTTATTTAACGCTGTTGATTTCAGGGATGTTTGAATCGCTCCCGCCAATGGCTTGACCACACCTGCGAACTATGGTTGGTGGTGGACTATGGTTAGGTTTGAAAACCCCGCGCCATGCCATAACTCATCCCTGCACTTGACTGTGGTTCAGTTGTGTGAGTATGGTTTAGTTTGAAACTTCACCCCAGCATAACCTTAACTGTGAGCTCCATTATCATGGTTGTCATGTGGTTGGGTTCCATGTAATTTTCAAGCTGAAACCGTTAACTCTGACCCCACCATAATTGTGATATGGTTTTGGTTATTCCGTGGTTTGGGTTATGGTTTCCGTTGGTTCCAACTACTAACAAACTATGGTAATGTTATTGTAATATATGGTTTGGGGATGGGGTTAACCCAACCCTGTGCCCCTGGCTGCCCAGTTACAGTCTCGTGGCGTTGGGTAGACCAGGGACCAGGCGTTAACCTCGACCCCGACCCCCAACTTACATTTCATTAAAATTTAATAGGGGTCGCGCTCTATAGTTAACAAGGAACAATTGTGGAAGAGTGGTGGAGCACTCTGCTGCCAATCGGTATGTTCGCAATGTGAACCTCCCGAGGGCCCTGTCTGACCCATACAAAATTTTAATACACCAACAGGAGGCGACATGGCACCCAACAATTGGCCCACATAGCTCTACCCCATTGGCCCAAGTTAAATATCAACCAACCAATCAAAAACCACACAATTTCAACCAACCAAATGAAGACACTTGGCGCAATCTCACTGGCCTGAAACTACATAGTCAATCTGCCCAGTCACATGCCTAGTCAGTGTACGGATTGCTGACTAGGTGTAACTACAACCCAATTACAAATTTTTTAGTTGTTTGAGAAAACAGTCAAAACGCAATATCGGGAGCATAGGATATCAATTTTGAGTGAAACGAGTTGCGTTGGATTCAGGGCAACAAGATCTTCGTTTTGGCACTAGTTTTGAGAACTTTTGAACACTTTGAATTTTGATCATTTTACTGATCCACTGGATCAAAAGGTGTAAGGTTTTTTTGAATAAAATTGGTGGAATATTTAATGTAAGAAGGAGAGCGTCTTATGAAGGGTTGAAGCTTGTCAGTAATAAATTGAGAGAGGGAGTGTGATTTGGAGCTCCAATGGCACTGAATATGGGCCTAAGGGGTGGTTCCTTTTTTATCATCTAGCTAAAAAAATTGTCATCTTAAAGACCCTCATTACTAGAGCTATTCTTATTTTTAATCCTTGATTCCTTTCTAAGGAAAAATCACATCTAATTAAAGCCTTTAAAAACAATATATATTTGTCCTTCCAAATCAACAAGGTGTTTCAAGCATCCCAGTACCCTCTCTCAAAACAATCTCTAGCCCTCCCCCCTCAAGTTGTGGCTTCGCTTCCCTATATAAAAGGCATCATTGATCAAATATCTATAATATTAGCCAAGAAAAACATTAAAACTCTTTTTAAACTAGACAAGACTTTAAAACAAATATTTAAATCTCTCAAAGATCAATTTGATCCATTATCGGACCCTAGGGTTTATAAAATATTGTGCTCGTGCAAAAATTCTTATATAGGCCAAACTAGTAGATCTATTAAAGCTCAACTAAAGGAAAATATAACTGATACTTATCATAATTAAATCCCTTAAAAATAATGGATATTCCCCCTTCCAAATAAACAAGGCGTTATGAGCAGCCTGATACCCTCCCTCAAAGTAACCTCCAACCCTCCCCCTCGAGCTATGGATTCACTTTTGTGACATCTCTATGGTAACTACAACACTATTTTCGGCTTCTAATAACAATGATTACAGGCCGCCTTATTGAGAAATCTAGTACAGTGAATTTGGAGTTGATATATTGACAGACTTTGGCTAATATTTCATGAAAGGCAGTTTGGATTTGTTGGAACATTTTGATGTAACTTTGATGGACATAATCTCTCTCTCATAAGGAAATAATTTTGGGTTTTCCCCTGGCTGTGAGGCTAATCCTGGTGTTTCTTGTCTCTTGTTTATTGTCTATCGTTCGTTGTCCACTATGATCTCTATTTACTGCTCTTGTTGAAGAATTAATGGTTGAATTTTTTCATGTATAGTGTTGACACCTAATCCTATGGATGGGTGTGCACATTTATTTTTGTATATTATTTATTATTAGGAAATAAGGAAGGCCAAGAGTCATTGGGAGCTGAATCCCAATAGCCTCACCTCCCATCTATATAAGCATGTACATTCTTCAGCTAATACACAATTCCAGTTTTGAGGAGTTACCTCCTGGTTTGACATGGTATCGGAGCCAGCCCCACATTTGGCATTTCTGCCCTGTGGTGTAACTCCCTACCCTTTGCTCAGTCAATTTTATTAATTGTTTTCTGCTGCTCCTAATTGCTAGACTGTTATTCTGCATTTTTTTTCCCTAAATAGCACTGACATTTGCAGCTCCAGCTCCTGCAGACTGCAGGCTCTGTCAATCTGCAAATTGCAGGCTCTGCCAGTCCAACAGTCCTGCAACTGTCTTCTGCAGATTCAAGTTCAAATTTTTTTTTATGTAACGCCCTTTTGGGCCTCCTCATTCTCCTTTCCCCACTCCATACCTATCGACCCATTCTGGCGCCCATTCATTTCCCTACCTCACTCCATTCCCTCACTTTCTCCCTACGTCCTCTCCCTCATCCCTGCGCCCTCTCCATTCATTTCCCTCAGCGCTCTCCCTCATCCCTGCGCCCTCTCCATTCATTTCCCTCAGCGCTCTCCATTCGACTGTTGTTCCACAATACAGCTCGGCCATATTACAGCGCTCTGTCATAACTTGTATATATATCACGTTAACACAGCTCTGCAACTTGTATATACTCTGCGTTTTTTTCACTACAGCTCCACTACAACCCGTCGGCTCTCCCATAAGTTTCTCCCGCCGCCCTCTCCACTGCAAAACACCGCGGCCTTCCACGACTTCTCTCTCCCATACGCCAACGCTTTCATATACGCTGTCTATATTCATGTACGCTATCTATATAAACCAGCAGGATCGTTTATTCGGTCTCTCCCTCCTTACATCTGCGCCAATGCTTTCATATACGCTGTCTATATTCATGTACGCTGTCTATATAAACCAGCATAAACGCAGTCCATTAATGCCTTCTCTCAATAACGCCTCCATTTAAACGCTGTAAAGCACGCCTTCAGATATATTAAAACGCTGTGGTTTGACAAGTTCTCTGTTTGCACGTTCAAATGTTGCCTCCAATATACACGCTGTCTATCGATTCCTCTATTCCGTTGTCATTTACATGTAATGCGTTGTCATGTAATGTGTTATTAAAATACTGTGGTTATTAAAACGCTGTTTATATACCACAATGTTACAATATACCACGATGTTACAATATACCACTACGCTCTCCACGGTTTATATATATATGTGCTCTGATTACATATATCTGATCACTGTTTAATAGGTTCGCCCCTTCCCTTTCATAATTGCGCCCCTTCCCTTTCATAATTGCGCCCCTCATTTTTTCTCACTACGCCCTTTTCAATACCACCATTCCATATCATTCCACTTGTTTGACATACATTTTTTTCCCAACACAAAAAAAAATACATTTTTTTTATGCAGAATCAGTCTATAGCATAGAGTGTTTTTTAAAAATTCAGTCTTTAGCAAAGTTTTCTGAGAAGATTTAGTTTCCAGAAAGAGTTTTTAAACTCAGAAAATTGTTCCAGCAAGAGTTTTTTGCCCCTTTATTTGAAATATTTCAAGAGTTCGAAGTTTTTATAACAGAATTTGTTTCCTCTTCAGAAGATTTTTTTTCCAGCAGTCTAATGCATTCTCTCATCTCCATTGTTGGGATAGTTCTCTCTGGCAAAGAGAACTATCTTGAATGGTCTCGGAAGATTAAACACACACTCATTTTTAATGAGCTGTGGAGAGGAATCTGTGAAGGACAAGCAGAAAATCCACCAGAGAAGCCCACTTCAGACAAAGAGCTTGCCATTTGGGAAAACAAGAATTGCAAGGCTTATGCCTTGATTGCAGCCTCAGTGAGTGAAGAGGTGAGTCGCCATATTTCATCATTCTCAAATGCCTTTGAAGCCTTGAAGAAACTAAAAGAACTCTATGACTCACACTCAGAATTAGAAAATGTTCAATTGATGGTTAAGCTGTTCAGTCTTGAGATGAAAAATGATGATCCCCTTGCTTTAGCTTCAGAAATAAGATCTATAATGCATGACATTAAAAACACCGGTGTAAAAATGGACATACCTCTCATAGCATATGTTAAGGCATTATATCCGACTTACTCACATTATCTTGAGTCTTTGCAAGCAAGTGGAAACCTTGAACAAATCACCTTTGATAAACTTGAGCAGAAGTTTGCAGAAAGAGAAAAATCTTTTGGGAAGATGACAGTCCCTTCATCTTCCGAAGAGGCTGCATATTTGGCACATAGAGAAAAGAATCATGCTCCAGATTCATTCAGAGGAAGAGGTGGCATAAGAGGAAGAGGAAGAAGGAACTTCACAGAAAGGGGGGGCAGACAAGCTGACAAATCCCATCTTCATTGCACACACTGCAATAGAGATGGACATGATGCACCCAAATGCAGAACACCATGGAACAAAATTGAGCAGCACAGAAATCAAGACAAAGGTAAAACCAATGACAAAGACAAAGGTAAAGCACCTGAATCCGCTCACTATGTTCTAGCACATTGTAACAATGGAGTAACTGAAAACCCCTTTGATGTTTCATTTACTTCATGGAGAGATGATTGGTTGCTAGATTCAGGAGCAACATGTCACATGACATTTAGAAAAGATTTTTTTGAAGATTTCACTGACAAAGTTGATGGAGCAGTATATTTCGCAGATAAATCCAAACTCAAGCCATCAGGGCTTGGCACAGTCAGGCTTAAACTGCCTGGTCTTCCCGATCATATCCTACATGAGGTTCTATACCTCCCGGAGTTGAAGAGAAACTTGCTGTCCCTGATCGAAATCCGGCAGCAAGGACACTCAGTTCACTTGTTTGATGGCAAGGCAGAGGTCAGATCAGCATCAACTCACTCACTTGTCATGGAGGGAATAGAAGAAGGGAGACTTTTGAAGCTGAAAGGTTCATCTGCTCATGCTCAAAACTTTGCATTCAGTTCATATCATGATGAAGGTACATTTCCATCAAGTCTTTTATGGCATGCTAGATTTGGACACTTAAATTATGACAGCCTTCGTTTGTTGAAGAAAATGGTGTTGATGGACTGCCTACAATTCCTAGAAAACCTAAGGAATGTGATGCATGTATTCTAGGAAAGCATAGCAAACAGCCATTTCATGATTCACACTCAAGAGCACATAGGAAACTTGAACTTGTTCATTCAGATTTATGTGGCCCTATGCCTATTGCTTCCGCAAATGGAAACAAATACATGATGACATTTATTGATGACTACACCAGAATGTGTTGGATTTACTTACTGAAGAATAAGTCTGATGCTTTTCAAACTTTCAAGAATTTTCATGCATGGATTGAAAATGATGCAAAAACACATATTGGCTCTCTACGTACCGATAATGGAAAAGAATACACTTCAAACGAATTTGAAAATTATCTTCGTCAACATGGAATCAAACATCAAACAACTGTGCCATATAATCCACAACAGAACGGTGTAGCTGAAAGAATGAACAGAACCATCTTAAATATGGTCCGCTCCATGTTATTTTTCAAGAATGTAAAATTGATGTTTTGGGCTGATGTTGTTCTATGTGCTGTTTACATAAAGAATAGGTGTCCTTCAAGTTCAATTAGAAACAAAACTCCTTTTGAAATGTGGCATGGCCACATTCCTTCGGTAAATCATTTCATGGTCTTTGGGTCCACCTGTTATGCCTTGATACCCAAGGGTCAAAGGAACAAACTTGGTGCTAGAAGCAGAAAATGTATCTTCTTGGGGTACTCCAATACTTCCAAAGGATATCGTCTCTATGATGAAGCAAATAAGAAGTTTGTGATAGCAAGAGATGTCATATTTCTTGAATCATCCAAGAGTGACAAGGTTGTTGAGCGTCAACTTGATCGCCTGGATAGATTCACACATGCAAAGTCTTTCAAAGAATTTGATAATGTGATTCCACACCTTGAAGGGGGGATTCCGATATTGAATCAAACTGTGGAATCATTTCCTGAACCACACTCTCCCCCACATGAAGAAACCACCATGGATGACACATTGGATGATGTGATTGACAGAATTGGGAGATTGAATCTTGAATCAATCCCAACTCAGTCAAGTGAACAGCCTGGGCCATCTCAGAAAGGTCCTCCCAAATGGCTGACAAAGACACTGGAGGATGTTCATCCCGATGAGGTTGGAAAAACAGGAACAAGAAGTTCCACTCAAGAAATCGAAGGTGATGTAGATAACTCTGATTCCCCTGTTGATATGGATATTGCTTATAACTGTGAAATGAGTTTGTCTACAGATCATGAACCAACTTCCTTCAAAGAAGCCGCTTCTCATGATGAATGGAAAGAAGCGATGCAGAAGGAGTATGATGCCTTGATAAAGAATGGCACTTGGAAGTTGGTTGATCCGCCTTTGGGAGCGAAACCAATTGGCTGCAAGTGGGTCTACAAGAACAAGTACAAAGCAGACGGCTCACTTGACAAGCACAAGGCCAGGCTTGTGGCAAAAGGATTCGCACATAAGGAAGGAATTGATTATGAAGAAACGTTTGCTCCCACAGCAAAATGGACCACCATCCGGACTCTCTTTGCCTTAGCAGCTCAGAGTGGATGGAAAGTCCATCAGATGGATGTAAAAACAGCCTTCTTGAATGGAGATCTAAAGGAGAAAGTTTATATGTCCCATCCAGAAGGATTTGTGATAAAGGGTCAAGAACACAAAGTTTGCAAACTTGTAAAATCCTTGTATGGCCTCAAGCAAGCACCACGAGCCTGGTATGAGAAATTGACCGAGCATCTTCTCAAACTTGATTTCAAACACTTTGATCTTGATGATGCAACTTTGTTTGTTAAGAAAGTTGGAAAAACAGTTGTATATCTTGTGGTATATGTAGATGATCTTTTGATAACAGGAAACAATGAGAGCTATATTGCATCCATGAAGAAAGAGTTGAAGAAAGGTTTTGAAATGACTGGTTTGGGTCATGTTCATTACTATTTGGGTATTGAAGTAATTCAACATCCTAAATTCATATTTCTTTCTCAGAAGAAGTACATTGGAGATCTCTTGAACAAATTTGGCATGGATGATTGTAAACCCTTAGGCACTCCAATGGAACAAAACTTGAAGCTCACATCTGTTGAAGGGAAGGAATTTGAGGATGCAAATAAGTATAGACAGCTTGTAGGAAGTCTTATCTATCCGACCACCACCAGACCTGACATCTCATTTGCTGTTGGAATCCTCTCAAGGTTCATGCAGAAACCTTGTGAAGGACATTGGTCTGCTGCAAAAAGAGTACTAAGGTACTTGAAGGGGACTCAAGACTTTGGACTCAAATATACACAGGTAGGCGACTTCATCTTGACCTGATACTCTGATTCAGACTTTGATGGCGACAAAGAAACAGGGGTGTCTACTACAGGTTACACCATGAGTCTTGGATCAGGAGCTGTCTCATGGAGATCACGCAAACAGTCAGTTCCAGCAGATTCCACGACCGAGGCGGAATATGTGGCAGCAGCTGAAGCAACAAAGGAAATTGTGTGGCTCCGGAAAATCCTGGAAGATTTGCAGATGAAACAGATGTATTCCACTCCACTCATGATCGACAACACTTCTGCAATAAAGTTGGCCAAGAACCCAAAGTTCCATGATCGAACAAAGCACATCAATACAAAGTACCATCTCATTCGACATCATGTTCAAGCCAAGACCATCCATCTACATCATTGTTCCACAAATGAGCAAACTGCTGACATCTTCACCAAAGCACTTGGAAGAGAGAAGTTTGAAAAGTTCAGATCGATGCTTGGACTCACCAACATCCCTTCGGATTAAAGGGGGGAATGTTGACACCTAATCCTATGGATGGGTGTGCATTTGTATTTTTGTATATTATTTATTATTAGGAAATAAGGAAGGCCAAGAGTCATTGGGAACTGAATCCCAATAGCCTCACCCCCCATCTATATAAGCATGTACATTCTTCACGAATACACAATTCCGGGTTGAGGAGTTACCTCCGGTTTGACATGGTATAAACATACTACTTCTTCTGCAAAAATTTATTACATGTGAGGGTAGATATGGGACATTTTATGTCTACCACATTAGACTGATAATGCATTTTCTCGGGGAAGACTTAAACCTACCATATTTCTTGCTTCAAAGTCTAAAGAAGATGGCTTCCTGTGTTCAAAGAAGGGTTCAATTTTTAGAGACAACTTTATATCATCATGGGTTGGTTAAAATTTTGATTGAACATCATTTAACCAAAACAAATGATACATGGGACAATTTCTTGATAAGAAATCATTTTGAAGAGCCAAAAGAACCCTCACCGGAACCACAGCCTACAAGGAGAAGTAGAAAATGGAGAACCTCAAAAGTTGAAATTGACAAAACAATCCAAGAAAGTAGTGAGGAAATCATCTCAGAGAAGTTGACTCAAATCAAGAGACAACTTAAGAAAGAAAAGGTAATGAGGAAATCTGCCATGGAGAAAGGAGAGGGATCTTCTCAGCCTAGAAGAAGCCATAGATTAAAGGGAAAAATAAGGAAAACTCAAATCAAACAAACAGGGGTGATTAATATAGAAGATGAGGAAACATCCATTGAAGAAGATGTTGAAGAGGATTTTAATGAAGGAACCCCTGAACTTGACCCTGCTCAACAAGAAATTTATGACTATGTGGAAACTTTGGAAAGGAGAGCTTCAGAAAGCAGAGAGAGAACCCCTAGTCCTCCACTATCTGAAATAGATGTACTAAGAAGGGATAGGTATGAGTTGGAAATACTTAATAGACACATAAAAAATGAGAATGAAATTCTCAAGGATCAAGTCAAGCTCAAAACTGATATGAACTCAACCTTATCCCTACATATAGACAAAGTGGAAAAGGCTAATGACAAGTTGAAGAAGAGGAACAAGAAGCTAATCAGGGCACTTACCAACCTAAGGTTCAAACTTGTCATCAGAAAACCCAGAAGATCCTTAGCTTCCAGGCAAAGGAGAAGGAGAGGATTAGATGTTCTTGCAGAAGCCTCTGAGTTTATAGGATAATTTGCATGAGGACATGCAAGGAGACAGCAGTGGGGGTATGTTGAGCCTCAAAATTGTGCTTCCTTTCATCTTACTTTACCTCATTTTCCTTTGACCATTGATATCCTAGACCCAATTGATCAATGAATTTAGTTAAAATTACTTTTAGAATGATTTACATGACTGACTTGCTAAATTTTGTGATTTTTGCCATTGTAAAGCATTTTGACCGGAACTAGCTGCAGAATGCAGACATTCCGTAGTTAACCGGCAATTCTGTAGCTGCCTTCACGTTTGGGTATGTTCCAGGTGGCCTCTCAAGAAAAACCGCATATGGGCATAATCCACGTCATGTCTACATTGTTCGTTGCTCACCATGAAGGAAGAAACAGATTCTGGATATGGTTTTGATACGTGGGAACACATTTAGGAAGGCAGACTTCTATTAGGACTGCCTCAGTCCAGATGTCCTTTTCATTTTTACGTTGCTACTTCAAGATTCCTAATGTGATTTCGATAAGGAAAGACAATGCTCCTGGAATTGTTGCAAGTCTTGTTATGTATATTTGTTATATAAACACTTGGGAAACCGAGAGCTAGGCTAGATTTTGTTCTAGATTTTGCTTAGATTCTGTGCTACATTTCTGAAGACGCAGAGTGCTCTGTTCAAGTTATTTCACTTTTAATGAAGCAGACAGTGTTGTTTTGAAAGCGTCGATTTGATTTGGAGTTAGATTCCGTCAGGTGGTAGAGGGCCCCTGCCTCTTGCACGGATTTATTTGCGTAATTTAGATAAGTATTCTAGCTGCCTTTACGTTTTTAAAGTTGAGTTCGTAGTTGCTTTCATTAGCTACTGTAGTTATACTCATTCTAAAAACTCTTCCAAAAGATTATAATGATGAATGGGAATTGGCTATAGTATTGTAGGATTTAATTGTAATCTCTTTTATTCACCATCACAGTTATACTTATGCTAAGCACTCTTCCACAAGAAGAAACTCTTCCAAGAAATTTTTATACTGTCTTAAGCATGATTGTGATCTTGAACGTTTTAGTTGTGTGTTTTCACTAAGTACCATAGTTGTTCTTGCTCTTAAACGCTTGTCCAAAATATCATAATGATGAGTGGGAAATGGCTATGATATCTTAGTTTTTCATTGCTTTCAGTCTTTACGTTTGCATAGCATAGTTAGGATACTCCGGAGTTTAATTGCACTTAATTCATGCTCAGTTATTTTGTTTTAAGTTTGATAATGACTTGTAGTTCAACACTGTTTTAGGCTAGTGACATTTTAGGTTCATTTGTAGTTCAACTCATTGCATTTTCACTCCATATTCAGTTGTCATTCACTGCATATTAGATTACTTCAGTTGTTAAACTTAACAAAACAGCCTTCATTATTCACAAACCTCTTCTTGTTCTAAAATCTATAATTGATTCATAAACATATGAACAGAAGACAATATTATTTTAAGGCCTAAAGTACTTCTGCAACTTCCTTATCATCTCACAAACAAACATTTCCTCAAAAGACTATTTCAAAAATCTATAACCTTTGAGAGAAGTGTAGTGCTATAAAACTGAGTTGCAGAATAGAGTTAAGAATTAGACTTAGAGTAGAAGATCTTATGATGGTATCAATGTTTCACTCCAATTATGCTTCAGCAAATCTCTAATCAAGGACAAAATATTTCATCATTATAAGTTAGTTGTTTAAACTGTTTAGTTAGGAAGACTTGCATACTTAGTTGACCATGTCTCAAGCTCTCTCTCAAATGCCTTTGATGAAAGAATTTGACAAGTTTAGTTTGTGTTTTGAATCATTTGTTTAAAAGTCATTATCAAGCTTTATTTCTTCTTAGTCATAATTTAGATTTGATTCTGCTTCAGTGTTTGCAATTGCATTTGACATTTGTCATCAACCAATTAGGCTTCACTCTGTTTTTAATCACCAGCTCCTTTCCATTAGTTTTCTAGTCATCTTTCTTGTGAACATAAAACCACCAAAAGACCAAAAACATCATAAATCATTACAAAAGACCAAAAACATCACAAAACACTACATACAACGCATTAAGAAACAAACACCTAGGTACATACAGTACACTTCACTTCAGCAGTTTACCAACCTTGGTTGACAATTAAATGAGCTCAATTTAGGAGACTAGATTGAGACCAAAAAAATGTTGTACTCCATAGGATCTGACACCACTAAAGTCTTTGTTGTTGATGTGGGAGGATTAGAAGAAGATGGCTGCTTTTAAGTAGGTAATGGAGAAGTTTTCTTTACAGGGGATTTGTCTTTGGTACTTGGAGTTGTAATTTTCTTTTTAGGAACTGTTTACACTGGTTCCGATATAGATTTACTCCTAGTACTTACAAGCATAGCTTCTTCACTATCAGAATTAGGGAGAATAAAATCCCACATTCCATTCAATTCAACTATTTCTTCATTTTCATCTTCCTCATCTGATACTAGAGATGTATCTTCTTCTTTTTCTTCTTCTTCTGATTCTGCATTAGAAATTGCATTAGGAGGTTTAGATTCAACTTGGTTTCTTCTGAAATTTCGGAATGGTTTCTTGGTAGAAGTTTCAGCTACTTGTTTTTTAATTTCAACCATTTCATTTGACATGGTTTTAAGAACTTTCTGTAAACCTTCCATGTCGTATGGGTCTTTGGCCTTTTTCTTTAAATCATCTTTGAAGCTGACTTTCTTTGATTTCCTTTCCTCAATAGAATTTTTCTTTTCTAGAGAAATAATTCGTTTTTCCACTACAATAGCCTCTTTCATATTCTCATCTAACGTAGGTTCTGCAGCTCTATCTACAAAAATTTCTATGTTTGAGGGTAAGGCAGTTATGTACCATTCAATTCTGACTTGTTCACTGGGCTGTGAATCTGTGTGGATTTTGTTCAAGAGTTTGTTGAATCTAGCGTTGAATTCTTTAATGGGTTCCTTGGGTTCTATCTTCAAATTTGAGAGGTCATTGAGTAAAGTTGCTATTGATCGTCATCTCCAAATTTGGTTAAAAAATGATCTGCAAAAATGGCCCAACTTGTTATGGATCCTGATGGTAATGAAAAGTACCATGATCTAGCTACTCCTTGAAGAGTATAAGGGAACAGTCTAACTACAACATCTTCATGTGTGACTCCATTCAAATTAATATCCAGCATAAAGTTATTGATATGTTCTTCAGCTTGAATGTTAAGATCTGGGCTAAATTTTGGAAGCCATTTTCCAGGATTGTCTGGTAAATCATGTAAAGGTGCAGCCATGTTGACTGCCCCTGGAGTAGCCCATGGTCTAGCCATTATTGGAACAACTATTGGAGGAGTAGTAGAAACTGGTGGTGTTTGAATATAAGTTTTTGGAATAGATGATGTTGAGATTGATGATGATTGAGCAGATGATGATTGAGCGGATGATGTGGAAACAACTGTACTTTGTTGAGTTGGGATTTCGGAAACAGGTATTTGAATATTAGATGTTGAACTTATATCACTTACTGATTCCGATTGAGTTTTTCTTGTCTTGACTCTACTAGGTAAAGGGAATTCTTTCGAAGAAATACCAAGTTTTTCACTTTGAAGCCTAGTAAGAGGTTTCGAAGAAACAAATTTTGAGGTTACACTACCTTCAGATATTTCAGACTCTTCTAGAGATAATGAGAATCCTTTCAATTTATGAATTAAATCTTGAACTTCAGGAGACTCAGGATTTTGATTGTCTGAATGTTTTGAGATTTTGGTAGTGGGTGTATGAATACTCTACGCAATTTCTTCTATAGGATTTTGTATTTCAGAAGAAATTGAAGAAGTTGATGAGGGTGTTTTGCTCTCAGAATGGCTTGTGGATAAAGATTTACTTGCCATTCATAGCTCATGCCCTCCTTCTAGCGCCAAAAATGTTGAAGCCTAGAAAATCTCTGCTTCAAACATCGGGGAAAACCACCCGGTCGGGACCTTAAGATAGCTCCTTTTCCGTTTGGTATGGTGGCTCCGACTGGATTTAAAGGACCAGTTTCCTTATAACTAAATAGATTGGTTTGGATGGGTGGAAATGGGACTAAATTAACTAAAATAAAACTATCTAATTTAAACTAAATACTGGTAAAGAAATTCTAACACTAACCCGGGTAATTATATGTGAATACAACTTAAGATTGTTCCAATTTAACAATAACCATGAAAATGTATTATTATTTAAACTGAAATGTGCAGAAACAAATAAAGATAACTCTGTTTAAGAAATTAAACAGAGTTGTATTAGCATATTGCATTCATCATTGTATACCATCTATATATACTAATGAAAGATAACGTTTCAATTATACTCAGAAATGATATATAAAAAGAAGCGTTGTGAAAACAAATATATATAAATGATAGCAATTTTAAAGCGAATATCATAAGACAAAAGAAATCAACAGTGAACAGATAGAAATACCTCATTCATCTTGAAGACTTTCAAATGAAATCTGATACTCTAATCCAGTAACTCCGGTGCAAAATCAAATTCCAAGGTACAGAAATGCAACACTTTAAAGATAATTCCGCATAAAAATCACCAGATGTGATCCTTTTTAAAAATATATAAGACAATGGAGTACAGAAATGCAATCTCCAAATCAAAAAATATTAAGATCCAGGACCCCTCTCTAAATGCATGAGAAGGGTTTAAATACTACTTAACTAAATCTAAAAATAGTCTATTACAAAAATTGAGGATTCGGTTCAATGACCGTCCTTTTCCTAGGCTAAAATACAGTAAAATTAAAACTAAATCTAACAATCTATGAACTTGATCTTTAAACTTGCAGGCATCTAGCATAGTTTTGAGAAGATGTGGTTGACCGACTTCAGCATTCAACTGTCCTGAAAAGACAGAGTCGACAAGTGTAGGCGCAATCTTCTCTGTAGCATTGATGATACAATTAATCGCACTGTGCTGACTGTGTGGCTTCACCAAGTACGCCCAGTATGAGTCCCAATTTAATCTTGTCAGCCCTTGGATAGATTTTGCTCTTTCTTCTACCTTTTGCCTCCATTCTGTTTGCAGTTGATGTGCCTGTGGGAGATATCCTGGAACAGTTTCTGAAATCAAATTTGCTTTGTGTAAATTATCATTTACACAATCAGTAAGAATGTTTGCCGTTGTAGCCACCTCTGCTACTGCCTTCTCTTTGTGTATTTTCCTTTATTGGAGCTTTTTGTTCTGTTATTAATTTTGCAATTTTATCTTGATTTTGCTTCACCATTTTCTCATATCATACTTCAGCCAAAGTATTTTCTTTTTTATAGTTTTGACCTTTCGCAATAGTTTTTCTCTGTGCCGAACACGCTCCACATCTTTTTCCTTGATCAGCATTAAGTGCCTTGAATTTGGTCAATGTTTCCTCATTTTGCCTTATAGTTATTTCAAGTTGCTTCAACTCCCGACTTTTCTCAAGAAGAGCTTTATGTTTCCCTGAGAACTCCTGACCTCCAACAGCTTCTTTAGTAACTTCTAAAAGCTCTATAGAGGATAATTTTGGCAAACTTACATACCTTATATTGTGGTAGAAACTGTGTCAAATTGCCCACTTGTACATTTGAACTTGTGAACAGTGTCTAAAACATCCTTTTTTGGTACTGTCCACCCGTGTTTGTTTTTCTTCAATGGTTCATCTCTTATGGTCCATTCCTGTGTGCATTCTGACAAATTCACATGTTCTTTGGAAAATTCTTCCATAAATTGCTTATTATAAGTCACATGAGGTTCCGGCAACTTATACATCAGCCTCACATCTTCCGTGGTGAATGACCCGATTAGCTCTTGAGATGGAGTTCTAAATTGCCTGTCTGAAATATCGGTGCTGTCCAGCACCCATTTCACCATGTCCGTATATGGGAGAATCCTTGGCCTTGCCGCTATCCTATGTAGAAATGAACAAGCCAGTTCTTTGAGGGTTGCTTCAGACGTATTACTAGAACCTGCTGTAGCCACAACTTTCATTACCACAGGATTTTCTTCTTCTAACAGATTATACATTCCTTCCCAAGTGGATATACCGGCATCCTTATTACAAGCGGTGTCTACGTACAGTGAAGCCATTTCTCTATTTTCAGAATTCGAGCTCTTCTCCTTCTTACCCATAGTGTTTAGTGAAAGCTTTGTATAGACGTTTGCTCCTTCGTGCCTGCGTTTTATGAGTTAAATGAGAGTGATGGCATGAGAAAGGTGATGAGACTGTTTTAAATGTGAAGGCGGATGAAATATAATATTTTAATCGTGAAACGACTTTCAATCAAAACAAAATCTCATTTACCATTAATTGTCAATCCAATCATTTAATCTAATCATTAAAGCGCATAACAGATTTGATATATGGGAAGATTGCCTTTGGACAACGCGCCTACATGAATCTGCGACATTGCGATCTGCGATTTGCTGCGCAATATCGCAATATCGCAATGTCGCAATATTGCAATATTGAAAAATGAAACCATCGCAGTTATGTAAAATAGCGCAATAGCGCAAAAGCGCATATCGCAAATCTCGCAAAAGTGGAAAATTGTAAATAACGCAAAAGATATTCGTTTAACATTTCTGTTTTCTGTGCTATGCGATCTGCGACCAATATGTTTATTGTATAGGCTTTTTGGGATCACATTATCGCAAAAGTGCAAAATCGCATTTTCAGTTTTATAAAAGATATATACCATTTTGCGATGGATGCGCTATTTTGTTTAAAGAACAATTTTATTGTAATCTACCATAAACTTAAGTGTTTCTTAATGTTCTTTCTAAGGGATTTCTCTAAGTTTATGATAGAAAGCTTTATTTGAAAAGGAAAACAAATCCTAATTGATTTTTTGGATTTTTTAACTAAGGGTCCCCATTTATTTATCATTATTACTAATATTAAATAAAAAGGGGGGTTGTTGCTGCTCACAACACTAGATTGGGAAAATCCTTTGCCTATCAGTTAATCAAACCACACTGAAGGTCTTTAGCCGGTTTCTGGGTATTATTTTAGGGAAATTGTTACCAAACCATCTGCAGTTTCATTATGAGTTTAAGAGGACAGTCAAACAAACCATTCATATGCAAACATTTGTCTCCATTCATGTTGACCATCCCTGAGTCAGTCCTTGCAAAAAATTTCTTCAAAACTTGATCTATGGCTTCGTGTCGTGAGCTTGCTTACGACGGATCACTTTCTATCAATGACAGCTCATCATCTAGGAAGTTGATCTAGAATCCGTCAGTACCTTGGAATTTGCATGCCTTAATGGCAGGTTTCTCGCCTTCGATGACAGGTTGCATCATTGACCTTCGATCGAATGATTCCGTGAAATGTTCGACTACAAATCACTTATTCACATTTCATGGATTGTACTTAGTACTTTGAGAGCCATTTTCATTATTGGTGGTTTCTCTCACACTTGTTAACAATTCACATTATTGACTGGTAATCAAGTGGGTTCTACCATGTGTTAGACTCCTATACCAATAGGTGTCAGATATCATGATTGACTTGATGGGCTATGTAATATGTTCATACCTTTCCTTGTTGCAAAGGTTTTCCATATTGTAAAAAAAAAAAAAATCAAAAAATTTAAAAAATGTAAAGAGGGTATACCCTAAAAGAAAAATCAAAGGGTGAAAAAAGAAAAATGGCCAAAAAAGTGAAAAAAAATGAACCCCACCAAAAGAAAGGCCAAGGAAAGTGCGCAAGTCTAAATGCCACTACTTTTGCTCTTATGTAATAAACAAAATTTTGCGCAACTTGTAACTTATGTCACAATTGGTGAACAGTCAAACAGTTTAAGCTTGGCTAGTTCATTTTTCAATTTTATGTTTTAGAGATAGAGAATAAAATCTGACCAAATTATTTAATCTTGGCAGATAAGTACATAGGTAGAGTAAATAAAAGGAGCTCAACAGTTTAATTTGAGCCCTTGGATGTAATAAGGTTAGAATTAGATAGATTTCTATATGTAAAAAGAAAAAGTGTGATAAGGGTTTTCCAGTCTAAGTGCACCCTAATAAAGAAGAAAAAATGGTAGGGTAAAGTAGGTAGGGTAGGTAGATGTTGTTGTTGCAGAATTACATGTAATGGATAATAACTCTAGATGTGTTAAATCTTTACTTTCATCACAAGTGCAAAGACAGACACTACACTGGAGGAATTTCAAGAAAAGCAAAGTCAAATTATTAACTTCCCTTCTCATTTTTCCCTAAAAATTTCACTAATTTCCTTTAAGTACTAAGGCATTTGAAAATTAGAGGTGCTCAAGGCATTTCCTTGACTTTTGGAGGGATCGGACCCTTGTCCCAATAATTGGAAAAGCCTAAGTACTTAAAACCATTCATCATGACATTCATTCACTTCTAAAAAATCTTTTCCTAAGTAAAATCCCATTTTACTTAGGAAAATTATGCAATATTTCACAAAAAACCCCTATTCATGCAAGCATAAGTTAAAAACATTAACCTAATGTTTTACACTTAGCGCTTCCATTCATTTTTCATATTAATTTTTAACCTTATTATTTAAATCCCTATACAAATTCCCCCTTTTCCCGTATTATTTTAATAAAATTCCCAAATTTATATATTATCCCGCCCCTTTGGTTGAAATATAACCTTAATATGGTGATTAATTAATCAAATTATGAGCCCTTATCCCTGCCACATTTAAAATATGTTAATTAAACCTCACGGTTAATTAAAAACACACCTCACCAATAGAATTCCCCTTGATGCGATTAATTTACACTTAATTACATTGGGCTCGCCCTATTAATTTCTTATCATCTCCCTTTTCCGACGACCGTTCGATCAGCCAATCCACGATATACAGTTGTCATCCATATCGTTGCACCTCCACGTCCGAACGATAACGCGCGATGCCCAAGCGGTTTTCTGACTAGTGCCGCACCACGTGTCGTATATTGTATGGAATTGCTTGCCCTTCGTTGAAAACCACCCATCCCCAAAAGCTGTGCTATGAATACCGCTTACCGCTTTCCTCCCGTGACATACCAACCGTACTTGTTGATGTCATCCATTTAAAAAATAAAAAACCTGCCAACCTTTGACTTTGGGAATAAAACAAATAAACCCACGCCATTTTCATTATCCCGTTGTGACCAGTGTCCCATGCAACGAATTCCAAAATCAACTGTCGAAGATTGTCAACTGCCACCTTGTTGAGGAAAATTGTAGTCGAGTAATCTAGAATTCATCCGCCATAGCCAACACCTATTTTTGTTACTGTTCATTTCCTGGAAAACAAGTATTTACCCAAATTCCCGTTGAATTCTGTAAAATCCTAGTTTTTGTTTTACTTCCACATAAAAAACTGAAACAGGGTTCAAGATTGGTCTTCATTTTATTCCTCAAATTCCCAAAATTGCAATTTTATTCCCAAACCTGTGATTGTGCCTGCTTTTTCATCAAAACCTAAATTCATTTATGAATCCACAAGAACCAAAAATGGAAATTCCCGTGGCTTTGAATGTCGCACCCCTGAATGCCCCTCATAGAGATTTAGACTATCTGCCTTTAGCAGATAGGGATTTTCAAGTTAAAGACCTTGTCCTCAGTGAAAATCCTCTTCGAATTTGTTGCCACTGCAGAGATAACTACCTGAACAGCTCTGGAATTTTTGGACTATGGGAATGCAATCTTCCAATGTATCTTATCCCCTCAATCCACATTTTTCCTGAAATAATCTATTATTGCCATGCCAATTATGATCCCAATCAACGAGCAGTCTTGTCCCCGAGTCAAACCGTCATTTTCCCAATAACTGTTCAGTCTATCAACAAAATGTTACAGTTTCAGCCTGGTCAAGCCCTGACTCCCCTTTCCATGGGATATTTACTTGAGAAATTGGCCAATTTATCCCACGAAGAGTTAAATTGCTTCTGCCAAACCTTCATGTTTCCAGAACATCAGCCCAAAGGCCCTCCCCCTTATGGTTATACCTTTTCACTGATGTGGGCAGGCTTATTTTGAATATGATATCCTCTATAATGGGTTTCAATACTAGTGAATATGTTGATCAATTAACCCTAGTATTGTTGTCAATTTTTACCCCTGGACAACCCCCTGCTGTCAAATATGATTTTGCTTCTTACATTGCTGATAAAATCCATGATCATTTCATGAGATTGGAAAATCAAAAAGTGTTCAAATATTCCTCTGTTATATACCATATCATGCTTTACTATCAATCGAAGAGTTTCCCTTTCCAGGTCAAGAAATTTGATGCCAAAGTAAATCCTAGGTCTGTAATCTTTTGGTCTGCAATCATTCATAATTCCTCTGATTCTCCTTATTCTTACAATGAGGTCATTGACCTATTTGTGCACCCTGCAACCACTTTATTAACAGGAGTCTCCCCTCCTAGGGTCAATAATGACATGAAGAAAATTCTCCAACTTTCTAAACAATACAGGATAGGTGATTGGTACCTATACCAAAATCACACACAAATCAGAATATATGGGTGTGAGTTATGCCCTTTCAAGTTACCAAAATATGTCCCAATGAGGCTCTTTGCCTTAGAGTATTTCAGACAGATGATAAATTCAGACATAGTCCATTTTTGCAATGCAAAGAAAAAAAATCAACTCAGAATTAAGAGTCAATTAGGTCCTTTTGTTTGTAATTCTAGGGATGCTGGAAAAGAAGCTGAAAGAATCCTAGAAGACTATCTCAAATTGCAAAAAAGTTTCTACTGGGTACCTTATGGCCCAAACAACTTTATTTGTGATCGGAGGATGAAAAACAAATTGTCACGATACCTTCATCATAGAATCTCAGAAATTGAACAATATGCCAATATGGATGAATGGATGGAAGGGACATTGATAGAACAAGATAGTGAACAGGGCAGTGTTGAAAATTTTATGAAAGACCTTGAAAAAATACTTGACCTAGACTCTTTTGGACAGGTGCAAAAATTAGGAATTGGTCCTTCTTTTGTTGGAACTTCTCAGCAAAATTTACAGGAAATTAGTGCATCAACCACAGTAACATATAAAGGGAAGGAGAAAGAGGTTGATATACAAGTTATAGAGAAATTCACAATGACAGAACAACCTGAAACTTCTAAAGAACAGGGTCAAATACAAGTTTCTCCTACTCAAATCAATGTGGCAGAAATTTCAATTTTACAAACTCCTTTCAATGTAGAAAAAGGTAAGAAGAGAGATGCAGAAACAGCTACCCCTATCAGTGGATCTTCAGAACAACCTGATGTTAAAAGAAAAAAATTGAACCATCTTCGAGAAGTAGAATCTGTTCAAGAAATCCCTGATAGTCATAGGAGAGAAGAATTAGGTAGTCAACAAACATGTACAATCAGTGGGACATCTACTAATTCACAGAGGAAATAGCTACAAAGACAGCAAAGTGCAGAAGTATCTTCTTTCAAACCACCAGTGAAAGATGCCTAGGATATTAAAAGGACATTTATAAATATAAAGGCCAGAAATGATCCACTAAGACTTCAAGTTTACAATCAATATTTGAATAGGCTCCTAAAAATCAACAAATATTGATGTCAGCCTATGACATCTAGCAGGGTAAAATGGTAATGAGTCACTTCAAACCCAAAGTGCAGTAGCCTCAAACAGCTGCAGATTATATCAGAACCAATTTTGAAGTTATAACAAAGGATATTCGTCCTTTGGATCAGATTGAGCTACATAAACAAACAGGTGAAATTATTTATTCTACTCTGACTGATAAATCAATGATGACCCAAAAATTACAGGATTATTTGGAGAATACTAATGCACAATTGCATATTGAAAAAGCCTCTTCTTAGGCTAAGGACAACAGAATAAAGACTTTGGAAGAAATAATTATTGGATTGGGTCATAATCCCAAAGATGTCAAAGGTATAGAAGCCTTGATTAAGAATAAAGATGATGATATTGCAGCCTTAAGGAAACAACTGAAGTTGCCATCTTCAAGGCATCCACAAACTGCAGAAATCTTAAAGCAAAACTCTGAAGAAGAATTTATGGATTTGCTCTTGAAACTGAATGAGCAACTAAATGAGACTGGAAAAGAGCTTGAAAAGGAATTAAAGGACAAGCATGCTGACGATCAGGCGAGTTCCTCAACCAGTTCATCAGTAACAAAAGCATTGCCTACAGGAAAGATTATTCATGACAATCTGGAAATTTTTTTTTATCTCGAACATGAGGTAAAACACTTATTCCCAATTCAGCCTACTTTCTTCATATATATAGAGACTGATGAAACTCTGAGGAAACTTCAAAGAACCAGAATACCGGAAGCTAAATGGTGGGAAGAGATGTTAGAACTTTGGTAAAAAATTATCCTTACATGAATTTTTGATTATTTACTACAGTAAGTCATGATAAGAAGGATAAAAGGATAAACAGAGGTCAAAGTGTATCAGTATAGGTAAAGAGTATCAGTAAAACAGAGCAGCCAACACAGAATTACTAAATAGGATAGCAACAAGCTCAATCATAGGGCCTGCCTCCAACACATTCTCAAAATAAGGAAACAACACAACATCGGTTATCCTTTATCTTATCTACGAGACCATCTGTCTCTATTTTCTTGTAATATATCCATGAGTCATCCTAGATTATATCTCATTTTGTTAGGAGATATTTTTTATAATCCTTTGTATAAATACTCTCTCAATTGGAATATTGAGGGGTGGATTCTTAGACTTAGCTGTAACATTGATTACTTTGGAATAAAGTGCTGTTGGAAAAATTTCTGTATGGCTAGCTGAATAAGGAATTGATGCAAAAGACTTTTCACAGGATTCTTGAGTGAGACAACGGATTAATAAGTCATCTATCTCTTATGTTTGAAAGTTTTATACTTGTTTATTATACCATTTATGCTTCATATCTGAATGATTAACAAAAAGGAATAAATTAGAAAGTGCTTAAGTGCAATATGTTTTCAATTAATGTTATTCTAAATGTTTTCTTCTACACTAGCTTAAACAGTGAATTCTTAATTGATCATGTTTTCTAGTTTATTCATTTTGATTATTTGATAAATAATTATTAATTTCTCTTTGTCTACAATTAGTCAAGTTCCCTCTTTCGAAAATGTTGAAGGATTCTTAATTTCCCTTCACCCATTTCGAGTCCATTTCATTCTATTTAGATCTATGATTGTTCCTTATTTGATTACCTTGCCCTGTGAAACCATCTTTTATTAAGAAACTTAATCGAGTTAAGCCATCTTTCTTTGACTCCATTATCCCAATGGCCTAAATTACTCAGTCTTACCCTCAGCTATAGAATTTCAGCACCCAATCTTAATCAAAATCCCTGGACTTTCGTAACTAGCCTAATATCTTTCAAAACAAAGCTAAATCTTATAGAGAGAGCCCTCTCTGGGTACAGATTGGCTAGATTTTGTACCTAAAAGTTGGTTTGTGGTTACCTCGGACCCCTTTCCTCTTCCAACAACTTCAAGGAAAATTTGAGTGATAACACCATGTTCGACTTCGACACATTTAATTGCATGAATAGAATCGTACTAGTTCGGGAAGTAGAAATTAAGACCCTGGATCTAGTTTCCACCATCCAGGCTGCGAGGAGTTTTATTATTCATTATGCAGTAGACTATTCATTACAAATGGCTGCGTCTATGTTGTGTCTACAATATTGATGTAATATTAAAATAATTTCTGTCTCAGAACAAGTTTAGTTATTTTTTGATCTGAGTATGGGAATGCCTACCTTAGTGATGCTATATATATGTGTGTGTGTGTATGTGTGTGTTTTGCCTTGAATGCTTTTATAGGATTCTGACTGGGGTGTCCACAGGCTAATCCTTGAAATGATAAAGCACATCACTCTTCGAATGCTCTCAGACTTCGCACTTTAGGGGGCAATCTGTTACACGTAATTTTGTAACCATGACATTTTCACTATCTATATGGGTTCATCAATACCTATATAATGCTCCCTTAGAAGTCTACAATCCTAAAGTTCCTAAATCAAGTTCTGAATTTGGAGAAAAGCTTGTAAAAATCATAAAAATTCTTGTACCGCACTTTTCCTTAGCTTTACCTGCGACATCGCACTCTTTGGCTTTAAAAATTGCGGAGCGGACCGCACGTTTTCTTCATTAAAACTGCAGACCCCTGTAAAAGGTAAAATGAGTGGAAAAGTAAGTTCTAGAAACTTAGCTGGTCGAATAGTCTCCCAATTGGAAGCTTCTAGAAGGCATTATCTGGTGGAAGCTTCACTCCCTCCATTATTATGAACATTCATTCCTTCATTAAAGGAGCCTATTTCTTGGATTTTGGAACTTAATCCCTTAATACGGGGACTCTATCCCTTCCATTTTGGAGCTGTAACCACTTTCCTTCTCCTATAAATTGAAGCTTTGGTTTAGTCTCAAGGGTACTGACTGAGATTGAAAAAAGTGAGACTTTGAGAATTTTTCAGGAGAAATGCTGTAGAAACTCAAACTCTCTTAACTAATCATTATGTGGGAATGATTACACACCCATGTGAATTTTAGTTGAGAGAGTGCAAAGCTTGTCAGAGTAAAGAAAACGCCTGTTCCGGACCCCAGGAAGGCCTATATGACATCAAGGTAGACACGGTTGTAAGGCTCTTTCTTCATCAAAGTCAATACGAATAAAATCTGTTTTCTCAATGATTTATTTAATTAAGTAGCTTGTTTATCATGTTTTATCAATGAGTTGTTTAATTAATTAACTTGTTTCTTGAATTCCTTGATCATATTGATAGATATATGATTCGTGAATTAGTTTATACTATGCAGATGTTATTGATTTTTTCCATGTTTGTGATTGCAGATCTTTGAAGACGACTTTTTCAAGCAACTGGAAATAATATCATTACGAATAGCGCTGGACTACAGGTAGGTCTTCAAAACCCCTGTTGTAGTTAATTCTAAATCGAATATTATCTAGAGAAAATAGTTTTTGTTTGTCTGTTTGTTGCTAGCTATCCATAGGACACTTGGGAGGTTTGTCTTGTCAGCAAGAAAGACTTATCCGTCCAACAGAAGCCCTCATTACATTTTGATATCTGCTATTTATAAAATTTACAAAACGATTTCTTCATAGGAAAGTCTGTTTGAAGAGTGGTTTTGCTTTATCAATTTTCATTGGTTCAAAATCATATTCTTCAATTGTTGGAGCCTTCTCATTGATTAATATCTTCTTATTCTCATCTCTTCAACTATTTTCCTGCAAAACAAATAAAAAACAAAATTAAAATGCAAAAATAAAATCAAAATGTCAAATCTAGAAATTAAAATAAATCCAATTGAAACTTAATTAATTAAATAATTGAGAAAGAAATATAAGATTTCTTTTGATGTCTGTGCTAATATAATTGGCCAAGGAGAATATAGACGAATGGATCTACACTCATAAGAAGTTGTAGCAATTTAAAATGCAAAAGATAAAATTCAAAAAATTAGTTTTGTTTTAAAAACTCGGAGCTTGATATTTTGCTGAATTTTAGACTCAATAAATGATTAAATCTAGAAATGAAACCTCTTCAGAAATAATCTCCATACTTTTATCTTTCCAATGAGCTATTCTGGGCCTCATTTGGCCTAGTAACATTCCATTTATGAGCCTCTAAATTTGGTGTATTAAAATTGCCAAAAATCTGGAATTTTGTTGCTTGGGCTAAAAAAATCAAAATTTTAAATTAAATTCTAATCTTAAATTAGATTATGATATTTAAATAATTAATTCTAATTAATTGCAATTATATTATTCATATAATTTAGTTATAATCTAATTCTAAATTAAGTTATAATTATCTATTAATTAATTTATAATTACATTATTAATTTTAATAAAAACTAATTGAAAAATACAATTAAACTAATTAAAAAAAAATGATTTATTGATTAATTAAAATATTAAAATATTATATAAATATTATAATTTAAATTATATTAAAATTATAATTAAAATATAATATTAATTATAATATTATATAATATAATTTATTTTAATTAATAATTCAAAAAATATAAAAAATACCCACCACATGAGAGAAAGAGAGGAGGAGTGGAGGGATAAGGCAGAAGATAGCGAAGGGACTGCAATAAAATCAAGTGACATGGGAGGCAGGGGTCAATCGCAAATCACAAAGTCAAAACTTATCGCAAATCGCACTTGGAGATGGGTAGTGATGAATGTTCGACAATAAAAAGTAAGATATACGATGCGCGATGGGAGTGAAGTGACGATTAGAAAAATGAGTCGAGAGGCATAAGGAGGTCAACAAAATTTATATTAAAAAATTTTAACCCTTCGCATGTATTCGCAATCGGATTTTGGCAGTTTTAATACAAATGAATAAAACAAATATAAAATATTTGCGATATGCGATTTGCAATGTTTCGCAATCGCAACATTGCATCACAACATTGTTTTGGATCGCACATTTGAAATCATAATTTTTAGATTGGATTTTGGAAGGAATGATGTGTTGGGAAATGGGGCTCACGTGGATTAACCATCCTATAATTTAGACTACAACTACTTTGCATTTTTAGAGTTTTGGATTTGGCAATTTGTTTTAAAATAACAAGTTAGAGTATATTACCAATATCCTGAAACGTATTTTCCTCTATTGTTCAATTTAGTTGGGTCATTTTGTAGGACCGTTAGTGAAAAAATGGAAAAAAAATTAGTAAAAATTAACTAAAAGTTAATATTTACAATGAAGACTATTTTAACTAAGAAAATTTAAATATTGGTGCATTTTATACATTTTTTAGCCCAAGCGAAAAAATCACCACACTTCAAAAAAATGCCATTTACAAACTGGTTGACCAAATGAAGCGAAACAAGTATCGTTGGAAGCTTATAAAAAACCAGATCAATGAAACAATCAAAATAGAAATCCGATAAAAAATGAAAAATGACAAATTTACAAAATAATTAACTTTATCAAAATCCTAAAAGGTGTTTTAGCCAAGAATTTTGTAGAAAGGGTCCCCATTATTTGAATTACATAATAAAAAAATGGGGGGGTTGTGTTTTACCACAACAATGGCAACATGCGGGAGAAGAACCACTTATCTCTGACTAAAGGTAATGAACTTAAATTTACCCAAAGGTTAAAAATAATAGAAATCATGAAATCATCTAACAGTAAAATATTTCCATAGGTCCCACATAAATAGATTAAGCAATATGAGTTTGTAAAGATAAGTACTTAAAACAGACTTGAGTAAAAGTGATGAATCCAAGTTTGGGGAAATTTGTTTTTAAATTTTTCTCATGTGAAAATTAGAAGAAGGTAGAGATAGGAGTTTTTTTATAAAGCATATATCCATTTAGTGATTGTCTCTGACATCGCTTCGCTGCCAGCGAGCCTGAATAGTACCCTAGCGAAGTTGTATTTTATGCCATACAATCTTAGTCCCACTGCTAGTGAGCGTCCATAGCCCCAACGAGTTTACTTGTATTTCTCATGCTTCCTCTTTTTATCACTCTTTTGATAAGCACATTTGCAATCTTTTTATTTATGATGTATTTGAGTGAAAGAGGTGGGATGGTAATAGAGATTTTATGTTTAATGGATATAGTACTTTTATAATGTTTGCTCCAAATTCTTTCCCTGCAACTATCAACTAAAGGCTATTATGTGAAGGGGTGGGAGGGATTCATTGTATTAAACTCAAATCAGTTCTTTCCTTGAAAAAGTAAATAAAATCACTTAGAAAGAAAGTATGAGTGTTCCTCCATGAAAATATTTAAAGCAAAATGACTTTATGGTTCCATAAAGATATGCCTTTAATGATAAATGAAATTTACTTAAATGGATAGAGTAAAAGATTTCCCATGTATGTCAATGACTGTAAAGTAAGAAAAATTCCTTTCACATAAATCATGACAAAGTCACCAAAATCAAATCAAAACTGAAAACAAAAGGAAAATAATTCCTAAACTAAAGTAAGAAAAGAAATCAGCAAAATAAAAATGAAAAAAGAAAAATTGAAAGAAAAACAAAACTTAAAAGATAAACTTTAACAAGGTCACTTATATGAATTTCTCAACAAAGGATTATAAAAGAAAATAAGCATATGTACTATATAAAATTTAAATCAAGTTCATAAAAATATCACGTCCACTCAATCGAAATAATGATAGGGGCATATGTTTAAAAAGTCCCAATGTCCCAGACTCAATATGATATTAAATCCATATAATAAATTATCAGGTCCATTCTCAATCGGCATATCAACACATAACAAGTTGTTTGAATTCCAATGCGAAGCAGAAGAGTAAGGGAACAATGAGGACTGTTAGATATGAGTGAGATCAATGGTGGAGTTTAAATCGCACCCATCAAGGTTTTGAATATAAAAAATTTTAGTGGTTATTGTTAAGACCTCGCCCAGTAAATTATATTATTTGCGATGCGAAAAAATACATGTTAAGGATATTCCAATGCGATGCTACACATATCACATATCACACGAGATAAGTAATACCTTAAATGATAAAATTTGCAATGAGCGATGTGGAGTTCGCTACGAATTGCGAAATCGCAAAATTGAAAAAGAGTTAAGTTTTGAAATCTGTGGGAAGGTAAATTATAAAAGATGCGAAGTACAACCATGCATGATTGGTCACCATTTGTGTGGGCTGCAAAACCAAAGTTCTGCACATATATTTTTATATTAGCAGTCATGTTGCAGTAGTGATTTACTGCATTTTCATTATCACAAGAATAATTTCGGAGTTTAATTTCATTCATAAGCTTTAATATTCCGATATGTTTTTTCTCCGATATCGCATTCATCCATTTACAGTTTCCCATCGCACATGCTCATCTCGCGACATTCCCATCACAATAATTATATCGCATTTCTAAACTCAAATGAAGCTTTGTCTTCAAGATCTTTTGATGTAATAAACTTCAATATTTGGTTGTCCACCATTATTTTTTAATTATTATATAAGATGCTCAATCACATATCGACAAAAGTGGAAGTCATAGATTTTAAGTTATGCATGGCAAAGAATCTCGCGATAAGAAAAATTCGGCAAGGCATTGTATCGATGATTAATTCATATTTTTAATTCTGAATTTATCTCCATAACTTATCATATAGACATTCAAATCCTCTTTATATACTGTTACATTATTCAGGATTTTGAATCAACTTTAATACTTTGGGCCTGATATAAAATCGGAATGGAAGAAGCAAAAAGAACATTCATCATTTCAATTCATAAAAAAACACATATTCACCCTCATTTATGATGGATTCAATTTATTTCTGATTTCGTGAACATGAAACATTGCTTTCTTTTAGTTAAACTGCTTGTTTTACTTTAGATTTAATAAATAATGATTTTGGGTCAATAAAATTTCTTCACGCTTTTAATTCGAATTAAAGAAAGAAGTTAACTTGCATTAGAGAAAATCATCTTTCTCGGGTAAGATTAAATTCAGTTCTTCAATGGTAAGTTTCATGTGCCCACTTTCATTTATTCACATTTTTCATTTTTGTTTTAATATTTGTTGATCTTGAACTCTGTTTCTACAGGCATTCATGAACCATTCACATCTCTACTAGATCAGTTTTCAAAATTTCTTTTTTCTCTTTGAGATTCTTGAGAGAATCAATAATAATCCTCATTGAATCAGCTAGACTCGGGAGTTTCTAAACCTTCAATCTATTTCTTTAAGCATTGTTTTTATTAGAAAATAGTTAAGATGCTTTTATGCAGGTTTTTCCTTGAAAAATAAAATTTGCAATCGACAGAAACTTCTCATTCAACATATTATCTATCATAATTGTTATTCATCTTCTATATTTTTAGAGCCTTATTTTTATATAACTCTACAAGATTAAAAAAAATTATTAAAATCTCAACATAGAAATGAACGATGTTTCATCTGATTTTACAAAGGTCTTGGTTTGGGTTTAAAAACTTTTCTTCGAGGTTTGGATTTAAGGGCATTTCTTGGAAGCGGACTGATTTTGCAAATAATTGTTTTCGGTTTAAAGAATTTTCTTGGAGGGCATTTCTTGGAGGCGACCTGATTTTGCAAAAAATTGTTTTGGGCTTAAGGAATTTTCTTGGACGTACATTCAAAGAACATTTCTTGGAGGTATGTGATACATTTTTTTTGAATGTTTTTTGTACTTCATTTTTTTTGAAAGTATGGAGTTGGGCTTAATTTTGAAAAGACATTTTCTGGAAGTATTTTTTAAAGTGACCTTTTTTTTTAAAGTTGGAGGCATTTTTTGAAGTGACATTTTTTTAGAGTACGTGTTTTGAGTTGAAGTAAATATTTTAAGCTTCGTTTCATTTTTATAAGACATTTTTTTCTCGAATTTTTTAAAGTAAGTGTTTTGGATTGGAGTATATATTTTTTGCAAAAAATTTAAAATGATTTTTTTTTTTTAAATTAAATCTTTTGTGATGTTTTTTCTAATTGAGTTATTGTCTAATTTTTTGAAGGAAATTTTTTGAACTTCATACCCTATTATCATGGGAAATCGAAGGACTTGTGCGAAAAAATATGATCGAAAATATGATCGAAAAAGGGACCCTGAGGAATGTAGAGAAGAGACGAGACAATCTCACAAAAGTAAGTTAGAAGCCCTCTCAAATATTGAAGAGGAAAATCAACCTCAAACATAAATTGAAGCAGGTATGTAAATGTAAATATTATGATTTATTGATATATTTAAAATTTTCCTACTGTAAAATGTGAAGCTTAATTTTTATTTGATGAACTAATTTGAAAAATATTTTTTTTAATGTAAACAGATAGAAATATTGCTCAAAACATTGATGATGAGATACAAAATTTTGAAAGAGAAAGTGAAAGAGATATTGAACCAATGATTGAAGATGGTGAAAATATTGAAAGAAATCCAAATAAAGAAATTGAATCACAAGGTATATATATATATATATATATATATATATATATATATATATTAAACACATGCACGTATTATTGAAATTATAGATATATTTATTAATTTAGTTATTTATTGAATATGTACTATTTTTTTGAATATGTACAGATGAAATCACTGTCGATGATGAGATGTTAGAAAATGTTGACACTCACACATATGGAGATAAAAAACCTGAACATGCTATACGATATCGTGTTCACTGCATTTTTGAAAAGTATTTCTTAAATGAGCGGGTGACAGTTCAGGCTCAAATGTTGAAAGGTCTCCTATCATTAAGGAAATTAAAAGAAGCTATGACACTACTGGGTACTCGAAAATCAACCAAAGATAAAAAAATGAAAGAAGATGTGATAAAAAATATGAGTAGTGCTATAAAGTCAATTAAGAGATCTAGAGAGAAAGATGTTTCAATTGCACGTAGAGGAATACAGATGGCAATGGTTTCATCAAGTACTAAAGAGAATCGTTTGGTAACATCTATGGAACGAGCACTGGGAATCTCGTGAAAAACTTTGCACAAACATCAAAAATTTCGGCTACAAATAGATGTAAATGATGAACTCGCTTGTTGGAGAGATATTTGTAGGCAACCATACAAAGATAGACTTGGAGAAAATGTTAAAAAAATAATATATGAATATTGGAAGAATAATTCACGTGTTTCGCCAACTACAAGGCATGTGATGCGAAGAAGAATAGCACAAAATCAATACGAAGAACATGAAAAATATTTCATGGAAAGCACTCAGATAGAGTTATTCAACAAGTTCAAAGAAAAGAATCGTCAAATTCATGTTTCACTTAGTACTTTTGTTCAACAAAAACCATGGTATGTAAAACCTATCACCGTACGCGACACTTGTTGTTGCCATTATCATGTGGAATTTGAGTTATATTATGACACATTCCTTGATTTCGGTAGAACATTATGGAAGAATTCACCTCCTCCTTCCACTATCCGTGATTTCATATCTCAAATTCTATGTGAAAGAGAAAGCGATGAACTATTTTACAAAAAGAAATGTGTTGGTGGTAAAAAATACGATGATTGTGGAAATTTGACTAAATTTCAAAACAAATATCGTATTGATATAAATGATCAATCATTGTCCAACATGAAAGTGAAATGGAAGAGAAATGAATATATCGATACATCGATTCAAGGTGAAAATAGTGTTAAAAGAATTGAATTACTAGAAGACGAAATTTTTCTGATAGACTTTTTGAGAAAGTTTGAGGCAGAAATTTACAAATACACCAAGCATTCCCATAGAGCTTGATGGAAAGACTTGCAATTCAAAAAATCTCGTGAATTTTTTCCACCAGGGACCATTTTGTCAATAATTGATTTTGCAGAAAACTACACATTTGTTCCACAAAAAGAAATTCAGAGTGAATACTATCATTCTGACCAAGTCTCCATGCTCGTCCATATTCTATATAGACATGCTGAACAAAATGTCAATCATATAGAAAGCACGAGTGAAAATCAACATATCATTAAAGAATATCACTTTTATATCAGTGACGATCGTACACATGATACATGTTTTGTACAACATTGTTTTGGAAAAATTTATGATTACTTGAAAAATCGTGGAATAACATGCAATGAACATTGGATATGGTTAGATGGATGCACAGGTCAATTCAAATCTGCACGATCATTCTTTTGGTTGTGTTTTCTTCATAAGAAAACTTGCATTAAACATTGTTGGAATTTTTTTGAGACTGACCATGGAAAAGGAGAACATGACGGTGCAGGAGCATGCATAAAACGAGCACTTCAAAGATATCAAATGAACCACTCTGCAAGCCGACTTGTGAACGCTAAAGAAGTTTTTCAATGGTGCATCGTCACTCTAAGCCATGAGACTAACCCATAAAGGGAACTGCAAAGGTACATTCAATTTAATTTATATTGGAAATATAATTTTAAACATTGTACATTTATCATGCAATGATTATCTTTGATTGTATTTTGATATCATATTTAAAAATTATTCTTTTAATTTTCCATATAAAGTTTTTTCTGGCATATTGGGATCGAAGACGTAGATAGATCAATTGGAAGTGACGTTGAAACAATAAAATGGACTCGAAAATTGCATTCAATTCAAACAAAGTCGTCCAGAAATGTGTTTGCATTGGATAAAAGAAAATATTCTTGTTTTTGTGATGTTTGCATAGACAACACAAAATCCAATGACGTTTGTGAAAACAAAATGTATGTGAACAATTGGAAACATACAGAGCTAAATACAAAGGGAAAAATGTCTGTTGCAATGTTTGAAGAAATGCAATAAGAGGAAACTACAATATCATCCGATGGTGATTGAGTTTCTGATCTTGTTAGAGAAGGTAACATTTGAATTACTTTCTAATGATTTAAAGATCTAGAAATAAATTTAAATATGCATAATTAAATGTTAAATTTTTATTTTATTGTGCAGGAGATGTTTTTGCTGTAATTGCACCTATTGATAACGATGAAAATGTGAAGTATTATTTGATGCGTTGCACTGAACGAAAAATGAAATTATTACAAGACTATAATGATCACGGATTTCAGTATGACAGAGGGTCTATTATACTGAAAGGTTATTTTTTCAGATAAACTCATCAAAGTGGAGACTTTGTTTACTTTGAAGACTATGAACCTGATTCCATAAGTTGTAAATATAGTCACTTGGTGTGTGCAGCACGCATAAAGTTGATAGAAGTTCAATCAAAGAAAAAATCGAAAATTAAGAGATGGAAAATGTCAAAATCCGATCATGAACAGATTATTGAAGATGGAATTCCATTAGAATTTTTTTGATTGAATTGTCCAAAAATTTATTCTCTTTGGATTAAATATGTTTTAGAACTTCCAGTACTCAACTAAAAATTGAGCTGCTTATGTTATTTGTGCAAGTGTTTGCACATGTACACAAATTGTTTTGGTACATGCACGTGCTCTAGTATCAACTGAAAGTAGCTTTTCTATACATGTGCATTGATGAAAAATGTTACATGTATTGGATATATATATATATGTTATAGAATGAAATTAATTGTTCAAGTAGTTTTACTATGTGCATTGATGAAAAATTATTTACGTACTCAATATATATGTTCTAGAATGAAATTAACTGGAACTAGTTTTTCTATGTGCATTGATGAAAAAATAGTTGGATTTTCTGGTAAAAAGTATCCACAATGTAAATAAATCATCCGCAGTATAGTTTTGTACGAAGATTCCTTTCAGACAAGAGACTCGGAGCACTTCTCCGACTTTTGGTGGGATTTGACCCACATCTCTATTCTTGATTGAAAATCTAGTACAAAATTTGTTTGTCCAATGGTCGGATATGTTCAATGTGCATTGATGAAAAATGTTACTTGTATTGGATAGATATGTTCTAGAATGAAATTAATTGTTCCAAGTAGTTTTTCTATGTGCATTGATGAAAAACTAGTTGGATTTTCTGGTAAAAAGTTTCCACAATGTAAATAAATCAACAAGGCTACCTATTTGAGTGCATTAACGACATTGACCCAAATTCAAAAAACATATATATGTACTAGACTTATATTTCCAATCAAAATTAAAGGGATAATTTGTACATATATCTACTTCTTTAAACTTTTTTTTCAATTAGAGCTCAATTGATACATGGTTAGTTGCATTGAAAAGCTATGATCTTCCTATTGGAAATTTTTTCATTCAAACAAGACTACATGTAGAGATCAAAAGCAATCTTAAGATTTCAAATGTACTTCAACCATCCAAAAGGGATTTGTGCAACATTACTTGACATGCCATGCCAATTATAGTGAACAACTATCCAATAGAAACATTTAACATTATATACCACATGTGCCAAATGTAGATTGAAACCATCCAAAACTTTAAAATTTTAAAAACTTTTGATAATATATCGTGCAACATTAAAACATTAAATATCACATGCGAAATGTAGATTGAAACTATTCAAAACTTGAGTTTTAAAAACTTTTTGATTATATATATCGTGCAACGTTACTTCACATGCCATGCCAATTATAGTTCAACTAGATCCAATAGAAACATTTAACATTATATACCACATGTGCCAAATGTAGATTAAAACCATCCAAAACTTAAGTTTTAAAAACCTTTTGATTATATATCGTGCAACATTAAAACATTAAACATTTAAAGTTCATTAAATATCACATGCGAAATGTAGATTGAAACCATCCAAAACTTGAGTTTTAAAAACTTCACATGCCATGCCAATTATAATTCAAATATCCAATAAAAACATTTAACATTAAATATCACATGCCAAATGTAGATTGAAACCATCCAAAACTTTTAACTTTTAATTTAACAAAAAATTATAGATCACAACATTACTTCACATGCCAAATGTACTCCAAGCATCCAAAACTTAAATTTAAAAAACAAAACTAATTATAACACATGTCATTACATAACATGCCAAATGTAGTTCAGATGACAACATTAATTTATAGATGACAACATTACTTCACATTCACATGCAAAAATTACTAAAACCATTCAAAAATTAAATAAAACAAATTATATTAATAATGTAATAAAATATGTCCAAAAATTGTAGATCTCACAAGTATCAAACTGTATCAAGCTTAAAATTTTTTAAGACCAATCTAAATCTTGAAATAAATTCTACAAATCATGTCCATCAAATAGAGACGGATCTAGCATCTTTCCTATCAGGGTCTCAATCCGCGCCCTATCATGTGAAGCATCATGGGAAACCTACATACACAATGCACATGTACTTGAACATGAAAATTTGATGTTTTAAAAATGAGTGAGAATATATATATCTATAAATTCATTTAAAAAACAAAATATAACAAAAAAATCATGCAATACCTCATGAGGTTCCCTCTCCATTTGATGAACAAGTTCTGCCCCCATAGGAACACTTGTAGCGGTAAACTTTACAATATATATATATATATATATATATATATATATATATATTAAAAACTTTCAAATGAAAATGCACGTGTACATATATAAACTTATTTTCAATATTATTAAAAAAATGGACTAAAGACAACTTGTTCAAATGTTGTGGATGTTCCTATCTTCATCGCTAGAGTCCGCAGATTAAAGAAATCTTCTATAGGAACGTAAATTCAAAAAATTTTAAATAACTCAAAATATAGATCTCTCTCTCTCTCTCTCTCTCTCTCTCTCTCTCTCTCTATATATATATATATATATATATATATATATATATAAAACTTTTAAACATAAATTTTAAACTTGTGAAAAATTGTCCATACTTGTGGCTCATCTCCCAAGGAAGGAGAAGGTACATCTCCCAAGGAAGAAGAAGGTACCGCCATCCCAAAAACATCGGACGACATCGGTATTTGTTAAAACATTTTATCAAATTATATATACATACATGTACATGTGTGCACAATTATTTATTTTAAAATCACTTAAAAAACACTAACATTTGCCAACATATCTTAATGGTCAGACCCATCTGCATTGTTTGAACCAGAGGTCCCGAACGTGATATTAACATTTTCGTCACGCATCATGTGTGAGAACTGCAAATGGTGTTTTAACATATAATCATACATTTTTGTTATATTAATGTACATACAAATAAATCTATACATGTACATACACATGTATTTATTACAAATTGTACACGTGTATATGTATGTTAAAATAATTTCAAACCCTAAGGTCATTAACACATACCGTTCCAGTGCCCTCTTCCTCATGAAGAATTAGGTCTTGCAAACCATTGCGACAATTTTTTGCATATATTCGGAGATATTCAACATTCATGTTGTCAATCTCCTCATCTGTACAATACACAAAATTGACACGTGCATTTTCACATGCTCTTTGTCAATTTAAACAAACATTGACTCCACCTAATCCACTGTAAACATTGTTGATCATAACATCCCTTGCTTCTCAACTTATTTGAGAAGTTGAATCCATCTCTGACCGCAGAGTTTCAAACCGAAAAGGTCGACTCACCAATGGCGGCTCAGGGCGAGACAACTCCACATCTCGCTTAGCGCCCTTACGATCATATAATAGACCTTTCCCCAGGCCAAAAAATTCTGACAGAAGGTCATTGTAGTTGGGTGTCATACCCAAAAAATTTTTTGCATAAAACATTTGTGCAAAATAAACAGGAACCTCGTCGTTCCATGGGAGCCTTCCATAGGCCGCAAGGTGCCTATCATACAAATAACGAGCTATGTTTGGGTGCTTGAAATATTGCACCTTCAACATTTTTCTTTTTGGCTCTTCCTTGAAATTAAACATTGACTTGGCCACTTCTTTTGTAAATTTTTGTTTTACATCCTTCCATTTATCTGGATCCATTACTGTTTCCTTTCTCTTTCTCATCACTTCTACAAATGTATCAGTCGTTGGTCCAAGATTTCTATACACATTTACAATTTCACCCAATGAATGTGTAACTATTTCAAGGCTTTTTCGACTCTCAGCAGGTAGAGACAAAGCCACGATATCTCTCTGTAATTTTTCATAAAGTCTTTCACACCTTTGTAAGGTGCATTGCACCATGTTGGTTTCCCATGGTATATCAGTAATTTCGGCTGGATAAGTTGTGCTGGGTAGACAACCTTCTTCTTGAATGTAGTGGTCTTCCCTACGTCTATTTCGACCACTAGTTGGAACATTTTCAGCCTCTGCATCAATATATATAAAATTTCGTATATTAGAAAAAACACACGTAAAAAAAGTTGTACAAATTTAATGAATAAAATATTGAAATTGATGGCAACCTTGACATTGTTGGTTAGCATCTTCTCCAACATGACCCTGCTGAGAACCAGACCTAGAATGACCCTGCTGAGAACCAGACCCAAAATGACCCTGCTGAGAACCAGCAGTCATTGATTGGCCTTTGGGGGAATAAATATCACCCCCTTCACGCAACCTGCTACCACTCATTGATGGCTCTCTAGGTGGATTTGAACCACCACCAACCTCTCGAGATGAGAGAGAAGCTTCATAAACAAATATTATTTTATAATCAATTGAAAAATACATTCATGTGTACATATAAATACATATACATATTCATTGATTAAATTGCGTGAACCATACCACCACTGGTTGAACCATGGGCACGCTCCATGGATGGAGTAGAAACCCTTCTCCTCTTACCTCCTAAAAATTAAAAAATGAAACTTATTAACAACTAATTTAACTCACAAAGTTAATAAAAAAACAATTCCATATGTACACACATGTATGGAGATTTAAGATTATATTTAAATACCGTGAACATCCCTCGATCCTTGAACCCCCATATGGGATTCAGTTGATCTTCATTGTTCATCCTCCATGATATATATATCTATTGGTGGACATTTACACAAAATAGATTTCAGAAAATCAATTTGTAATTTAGTGTACACAAATTATGTAGAACACAACTTTCAAAGCAATAATTGATGTGTGAAACTCAATTTAATCGAAAAAGAAATTATAAAAATGATAAGTTCACCAAATTGTGCTTTACATGGTGGGAGCACACTTGGTATAAAATTTACCACTTATACACTTTATTTTGTGGGAGAAATGACACATGTACATAGTTTACCTTAAAGTTGTTGTGTTTTATGGATATTAAAATGAAGAACTTCTATTTAGATCCATTCCAGAGATTGACTGTAGGGGCATTTACTAGATATGTAACCTTTCATAAAAGATGAGATCCAGAGGCTACCTGGCCCTTTACAGACTCTGCCTTTAGAACTTGTAGAAGTAAACACTAGAGGCATTAACAATATCAAAGAACGTTTTCATGCTCAGACATGGGAATGTGTCTCTTTCCCTACGCAAAAAATAGTTCAAGGTAGTTAATCTTCATAGACATGTCATCAAGCAGGTCAATGTGATCATCCCCAACTTACTTTTCATGAAATTAGGCTTGGAATCCTCTACAACCTGGTGGATGGAGTTGAATTGGAACTAGGTCAAGGCCTTTACAAAATACATGCTAGTGAATAACACTTACTAGGTTATGCCAACAAATAAAGTGGGAGAAATGTTTTCTCCTCAAGGTTATCCAATTGGGTGTGTAATACCAACTTCACCCATTTCCTAATAGGTTTCTCTCTTAGGTTACAAAGTGTCTTAGGCCATTAACTTCCATAGACCTCAATAGATTATTAGAGATGGAATTCTATTTCTCAAGTGTGTAAGAGAAGAAATAATTCTTGTTTAGATTTTAACAATGGCTAAGATGGTCAAATTTTTATTTCGGAAAACAAATAAACTACATATGCAAGACTTCATTATTTAGATGCAATTTTTTTTTCAAATGCAAAAGTTAGTAGGATGTGCAATATCTATGCCAATTGCAAGAATATTTAGGGGATCTCTTTGCACTATGAGCAGGAAACAATTTATTGGTTCTCATACTCCCGAGTTGCTTTCTCTATGGAATCACAAAATTCTAGTAGAAGGCCAAGTCATGAATCTAATTTTTTTGATTGCTAAAGGTGAGAATCACCATAGCTAGTCCATGTAGTCCTCCACCACTACCCCAGATTGATAAGTTGTTAACAATTTTCCTCATTATTTCAAAGAATAAGAAGCCAACCAAATATTTTTATCATGTTAATGATGTTTTAATTTACATTATCACAATTTTTTAGGGAAATAATAATGGTTGTGGTCCATTCCTAATGACAAATAAGGTACCCCTTTAATTGCAAGTTTCATCATGATAGTTAGTGAATTGTTTGGAAATCTATGAAAACTGCTTTTGTGCCTTTATGGAAAGAATTTTGGTTTTTCCCCCTCTTATTTCAAGTAGATTTAAATAAATGTTGCTTCTAAAATTTATGTCCATGTGTCAATTTTGATAGGCTTTATGTTGTTGGGCAACTTTTTATAGATACAAGGGATTTTCACATGACTTTTTTCAATCGTTGAGACTTCTCAATTGGGAACCATTTTGTGTGACATTACTAACATGTAATATATTTTATTGATAGTTAAAGGAAGCATTTTATATTGAAAATGAATTAGAAAAAAACTTTCAACATTGAAACTAGGATTCATCATGTTCAAACATTCTTCCATAGAACATCCATCACATTAGAACTATAGAAATGAATAGGAAAAAATCTATGGTAGGACATGATGTCATGATCCTCATGATGATTGAACACTGAAATTGATGCACACTAACTACCCATTACTAACAATATTCATGATGTTAAGCACAAAATGTGTACAGTATTATGCCAGATGTCATCTATTATCCGGGTAGCAACTCAATGGCACAAATTATTTCCTATCTTGTGGAATTTTAGTTTGATCTTATTCAAAACCTTATTAGTTATATATTTTTTAATTTACCATGGATTCCTTAAATTTTTTCTCCTACCATCTCCCTCTCTCACTCCCCAAATTATTGTCATCAAACATGCCCCATTGAGGATCTGGAGCAATGTTTGCACCATACTTAGAACTGCCATTGCTGCTAATTGAAATTGGAGATTCATGTATACTAGATTGCTTGCTTTTGGTGGCTCTTACTTGGAAAATATCCTGAGATGAGTTTGACATGATGGTCATATGAGGCTGGAAGCTACTTGGTGTAATTTTCCTTAAATCTTGAAAAAAATAGAGCAAAAATGTCATTTTCAATCATTTTTTATTAAAGCTTCTACATACAGCAGATGTTATCACAATTGAAACACAATCATGTTCCATGAGCATGAATTATGAATGTTGCAAGCCAAATTGCAAGGAAATTTGCATTCATTTTAGGCAAAAGAAGGCTATGACATTAAGGTCCATGCTAGAAAAAATTATGCAAATAAGGTTGCTGAGTCAATACTTACCATGTGTTTCAAAGCCATAACGAAGGTTGGCATTGAGAGTGTCCTCCCAAAGCCCTGTCTTGAGATGAAATTTAATTCAATTTCTCTTAGAGTTGCAAGGTGTAATTGATAGAACTATTTGATTTCTTTACCATAGATAGATATCTCCTTTCATCTATACCTTTCTTTACCATCTTATTTCCAAGTGAAATGGGAATTTTCACATTTTGAATGCCATTAACATGTAGTTTGGTAGTCTGCTAGCTAGACCTATCACAAGTAAGGTTGTCATACCAAACTATTTCTCTTGCTCAACTTAGTGACCATGACTCTCTTCTCACACTGCTTACCATAGGATCTTCAGTTGTACATGTCACACAAAGTTGGGGGTTCTAGGTCTACACCTATTAGGTAAAGTTGTATTTTATGGCATTGTGGTCCTTAAATTTGGAGGTGTTCCACCTAAAAAAGTAGGCATTAAATATGGATGAAAAGGATTTGTTTTAACTTTGATAGAATTTCCTTGTGGAATTACTAAATTTCTCGACGACATGATGCTAGCTTTGCTCAGAGAAGAAGGTTTTGGAGGAGAAATTGAATTCTTTTGACTTATTTTTGGCATTGAAGTTTGAAATAGTAGTTTTTATGACTCCATTGATGACCTTGCTGAGGAATTTGATGCACACAATATTGAATTTGAAGATGGTTTAGAAGACGTTGAAGAAGTTGTAGATTTTGGTGTTGTCACTGAATGTTTCTTTGTTGTTGGACTTGATCAAGACACAATTTAACTTTATGAGAAGATTGAAGACCTTGAAGAGGTTTTAGATTTTGTTGTTCTCACTGAAGGTTTTTGTCTAGTTTTGTTTCTTAAACCATCATTTCCATAGGACATTTTTGGTGAATAGATTCTTGACCTTGATGAGAGGATATGATACCTTGAAGAGGCTACATCTTTTGGTGACGTCACTAATTGTTTCTCTATTATTATGTTTGTTAAACTTTTTTATCCCAGAGGAGGGTGTTATCCAATGTGAATTTGAAACCCCCCTCACATTTTTCAATGAAGGTTCTATCTGAATGTTAGGGAGCTACACAAATTATAGAAATTCAATATGATGTGCCAAAAACTTTACATACATCCCAAAAACAGAAACCACCTATTATATGTCAATTAAATCTACATGGAACCAGCAAGCAATATGGTAAAATATAGAATTACGAATCCCTTCAATTAGCTAAATATATATATATATATATATATATATATATATATATATATATATATATATATATATATATATATATATGAAGAAAGCACCTAGAGGACTAGAAATAACAATATAGTAGAGAAAAAGAATAGTATCTCAGCAGCTATAATTGCAAGTCATAAATTAATATCATATATTCCAATTTCAGCACTAAAAGCAAACTCAAAATAACATAAAAGTAGAGACAACATTGTTTTACATGTAAGTAAACATTGTTAATGGAAATATGCAACATGGATTGGCATAATCATGCCTTTATCAATGAAATTTCATCAGACCATTGAACAATTGTGCGCTAACAATATTTAAATAAGTTAAAGGAAAAAATTGACCCATATTGTACAGTTTATGGGACAGAAATCAATATGTAGAAATATTCACTTGGTTTTTATAATTGGGTAGAGGAATGACTTAAAATGACCTTGTATGTCTTCTCATTTTAGAGCTCAAATTTTTAGGAAGGATTTAAGTATCCACATTTCAAGAATCACTCGAAGAGGTTGATAAAGAATATAGGAAGACAAAAAACTAACCAGTGGTGTAATAAATGGATTTCTTGGGAGGTAGATTGGCATATGGACTTTTGGTAGCTAGAACGTTTCCAAATAAGTGAATGTATTTGAAAACCGAACCTCTAGTTTATTTTGGTTTAGACAAGGTCTAGAATTTGAAAAGTGAATTCCCTCTTTCTTCCTCTTACATGTCCAATGATCAGAATCTGGATTGAGGGAAAAAAATTTCCTAAATAAAAATTTTACATTTTATTTGTTGTACACATGAGTTTTTAAAAGCTAATTAACTCATAAATTTCTCAAAAAATACACTTAAAGCTTGACACATAAACCCCTTCCCAATTGGCTAACTTTAGACGATCCTAAACACATTTTTATTTAACTGATGAGGGAGATAGCACAAAAAAACTAGTTTGTCCATATTCAAATCAAGTTGGTATCAAAGTACAATGTAGCTCATTTTAGTCAAGGTTAGTTAGAAGAATTAGCTATTGGTTTTTGTCTTCAATTTCCTCTCAAAATGAATGTGTACGTGCTTTTGAGAGACACACTAGAGGAATAAGGTCCAAATGTTTTATGAAAATGGGCTATGAAAGTAAAGGGTTAAAGGAAAACATGTACAAGGCATAGTTGAGCGAAATTTTGTTGAGGAAAGGCCTAATTATTTGGGTCTTGGTTATGGAAAACATGATGGAGAATGCTCCAAAGCCAAGGAGGCACATGAAGCTGTTCCAAGAAGGAATTTCATTTCGTGTTCATTACCTCAAGCTTCTGAAGTTTGTGTTCATGATGAATGGAAAAGTTTGACACCCACTTTGCAAGAAGATGTTAATAATCATGAAGCTAATGAGAATGTAAAAGAAGAGCATGTTGAAAGCTCTAGATTCATTGAATTCATTGCTAGTATTCAGAGGAGAGCCACTACCTCATCAAATTTACCTCCTCAAGAAGGCGACAAAGGTGAATGTTCAAGGTATAAATTTTCCTTTAATCAAATTGCTTTTGATTATGATAAAAATGGTAAATATTCACATAAGATTTGGAAAATTTTGCATGTTCCTTTTGTGGTTTGAATAATCATAATGTTTATAGATGTTGGAAGAAGATATCCATGCACATGAAACTTTCTAAATAAATGAGGAAAAAAGTCAAAGGCCCATTGGACAAGGAAAATGATGTTGAAAATAATATGCAATTGTTTTGCACTCATTGCCATAAGAAAGGTCACCTTGTAGACAAGTGTTGGACTTTGTATCCAACAAGTCATCCACGACATTTGAAGAAGATGGAAAGAGATATTGAAAAGAACGAAAAAGAGGATTCCATAATCGATGAGGGTCAGGATGATTCACATGATGATGAAGTGCATTTGAAAGAAGTGTCATTGAAATGGTTTGGTAAGGGATGGTTAGATTTATTATCCAATTAAGGCCTTGCATGTATTTTGATGTTTCATGAATTTCTTTGCAAATTCAGAGTATGGTGCGTGTTGCATGAAGCAAGATGTTGAAAGTAGAGTTATGTTGACACACTTAAATGCAACAAATATGGAAATTTGTACATGAGCTATTATTTGACTTGAGAGTTAGTTGTTTGAAGAGGCATGTTTTGTCGACTTGTGTTTGGTTGATGGTTTTGTAAACCAATATGTAAGAGTACATGGAGATATTCACATGATGTGAATTTTTTTTCTTTGAAGGAGAAAAATGATATGTCAGCGAGCTATGTTTCTTGCATGATGTGTTTTTTAGTTTGATGGTTTTGTTTGTGACAAGATGTCACAAGATTTTGGGAAGGTACACTTTTGAGTGAGAGCCTCATGATTACAACCTAATCATGAGAATCAAATGGGAGTGCATCCTTATTTTGAAAACAAACCTCTAGATAGGATTCTAAGCTAACTAGGACTCGAACCATTATTTTTAAATTTGAAATATCATGGTGTGTTGTTTCAATGCCTAAATCCACAACCCTAACATAAATTGTTTTATTATTTTTTTGCAGGATTTAGTTGGTTATATTAAAAGTCAGTTGAATTTAAAATTCTTGGCTTAGTGGCATGAACCAAACATATTGTGTATTAAATGAGGAATTTCGCTCTCCCAGTCATTTCTAAATCACCCATATCACCAAGAAAACATGTTTTAAAAGAACATACTTTGGTATGGGAAAGACCTTAGGTCCTTTGACTATGCACATGTGGTGTGAAAAATTGAAATTGGCAATGCAAAAAAGTGAAATTATGAATGAAACTACGAAAACGAAAAACCCAAAAGTGGTAAATGATTTAAATAGACCTAATTAATTATTTACCAACATAAATTCTTCAACTTTTAGCAACTAAATGATAAGTAAATAAATAAATAAATTTGTGATTATAGTTTGAAAGTTACATAATCTTAAGAAGCATTTTAAATTAATTTTATCTCATAAAAAGTATCCCTCCTAACTTAACAAATACTATCTCTTCTCATAAGGTTCACGACCTCCCTTCCTTAGCACATAAGACATAAATACAATTAATATTTCAATATGTTAATTCCTATCGAAACAAATGAAAAGTTGTATAGATGGTTTCAAATATTATAAGAAGGTTTTTGATATGGTTGAGAGAATGTGGAAAATAGAATCCATAAACAAATTATTTTCAAAACGTATTACTTTCAAAGTATCAACAAGGAATGTACAAGGGTGTTCAATGAATTAACGCTAAATTTAAATTCCATGATGTATATCTTACTCATAATTTTAACAAATTATTAAATAATGATCTAGATTGGATAATTATATTATTTTTCATATATTTTGATGCTTATAGAGTGAAAAAACTGAAAGAATCAACTTGTAGGGTCATTTTAATGGTGGGTCAACTTGTAGGCTGTGAAATTAGAAACTACTATAGCTCCCCATCCAAAAACAAAGTCATACAAAAACAGAGCATATTTTGCTTGCCTATAAGTTAATAGAAAGAAAAATAGTCAACTTTACAGTAAATTAGTTAATATGTTTAGTGCAATGTATTTCACCTTAAAATAATAATATTGGTAATAATATTTCCCTATAGCTTAAAAGTTAAATGTAAATTATTTGAATTTCACAATTAGTAATTAAAACCTTCACAAAACCAAATAAGTAAATATGGGTTATAACTTATTAATTACTGAAGTAGGGATTTTTCTATCTAATTCACATTTCTCTAGATCCCTACTATTAATTAGTAGTTTCAATTGAATTATTAGTTTTCTATGAAGTTCCTTAATGAAGTTAAAAGTTAACTGTAAATTAATAGAGCTAACTTACAGTTAACATTAAATGAAATATGGAACTATTAACTATCAATTGAAACTAAACCATGGGGTGGATAATAGAAAACTTTCTATGTTAAGCTAAGTTAACTTCAACAGAAACTACTATAGCTCCCAATCAAAAAATAGTCATACAAAAACAGAGCATATTTTGGTTGCCTCTAAGTTAATAACAAGCAAAATAGTTAACTTTACAGTAAATTACCTATATGTTTAGTTTCAACTCTAATATCACTTTTCGTGGGTACTCTTTTCCTTGCAGGATTTTCCCTTAATGAGATTGACATTACTTCTTATCCAGTATTCTTCTGGTTATTTTCATACATTCATGGCCTACCAGCAGGTCAAGTCTAATGTCATAGTTCTTTTCATACATCATGGATAGCCTCAATAGAGACCGTGCTACTAAAAAGCATCAGAGAGACTGAGGTGGTACTAAAGTCAACTAAAAAAACGCAAACCAAAGCATTAAATTGGACAAGTGATATTGCATAATATGAGATTATGCCATATTGTCAAATCTATCCAATAATCTGAAATCTGCACTACGAAATTCTGTCCCAATGCTATGCCACATAATTACAAGTTGAGCTGAAGAGTTGAAGGTTTCATACATCAGTTAAAAAAAAATCAGAGTTTGAGGTTCAGGAGGAGAAGCAGTGTAGTGAAGGGGAGCAGTAGTGTAGAGGGAATTCATGGAATGATAAAGAGTAAACTCATCCTATGTTAAGATAGACCAACATTACAGAGCTGGTAAAATTCAATTGACACCTAATGATGGTGTGTCCAGACATAGAGGACTGCTTAAATTGATATCAAACTCCTTAAACTGATATCAAACTGATACTACTATGATGATTACTTGCTCATTAAAAACATTATGCATGAATACATTTAATGAAGAGTTTGAACCACTTGTGGTGTTGGAAAAAAATCCTGGGTCCAAAATCATTGATTTAGAAACTAACGCGATAATATATTGGCCAATTCAGAAAAACAATGGAAACCCACAAACTCCAAACCAAAAATGATCCGGATTATACTAAACATGAAATGAAAGCTAGCAATAATAGAAAACAAATTGAGAGGTACAATGAAAAGAAATTTCTATTAATGAAACAACCATGACAAACCTACAATGACCAAAATGGTTGTAGCTATATTTAAAAGAAATGTCTATTACACTCATTCACAAAAAATGCCATAACAAGAGGAGATGTTATAAATGGTATGTATGTATTCCCCAGCAAACAGACAAGGACTTAAATGTTGATGTACTTCTAAATATAAAAATATATGAAAGTTAATATTTATAAAAATTTAAATAAATATGAAAGCATATTGAATGTTACAAATTGCAATGACATACACCATTTGCAATAGACCATACCGTGCGGACGGGAGGAGCAACATACCTGGTATTGCAGTAGACCAACAGCGCAGACGGGAGGAGCAACAACGCGGACGGGAGGAGCGAAAACGCGCGAAAAAACAGACCTGCAGTAGACCAACAACACGAACGGGAGGAGTGAAAATGCGTGAACAAACAGAACAGTAGCAACAGTGACAAAAATATGCGCGAATAAAGAGACCGGTAAACAAATCAACTTCGAGGGCGATTTATTTATAGAAACTAGTTCGGCCGAACTATTTTAAAAGTAAAAGTTCGGCCGAACTTTTGTTGGAAGTTCAGCCGAACTTTTGTTACCGGTTTTCCCATCTCCAACAAAAATTCAATTTGCCCACGCCATCAGTGTGCCATCAATCTAAATGGAATCACGAGTTCGGCCGAAATTTCTAAGAAAATTCGGTCAAACTTTATAAAAGGTTAGGCCGAACTATTGCCGAAAAAAGTTTTCGGCCCCCGATTCTCACAAAAGTGTAATCCATCTTCACATATCCGCCCACCTTTGAAAGAAAAATAAATAATAAATGATGATTAACCTGTAAACACATACCTGGAAGAATTTTGATCGTAAGTTTACCTCATGAATCTTCAAGTTCTCTCAAATTTTCTCAAAAAATTCATCAGTTCAACATCACCTTCTTATTTTAATCTAAAATTCTAAGTAATGAATTTTTTCAAATTGCATCCTTTCCAAAAGTTCATCAGAAGGAAAGAGTGGTAAAAATGAGTTCTTAGAATTACTTCTAAATAAAAAATTATCAAGTGGAAGAAAATTCTTGGAATTTCTTCATGTATGATCAATGTTATGAATTTTGAAAAACAAGAAAATTGAAGGCTTTGACAAATAAGTATGATCAAATAATTCAAGAGCTTCTAAAATTCTCTAGGCTGATTTTCTATAATTGAAATGGGATGCCCAAAAGAAAATGGATTCATTACTTGTTTTTATTGAAAATCTGAAATAATGAAATAAATGCAAACACAAAAGAAAATAATCTATTCCTATTTCTAACTTAATGAAGGAAACATGACTAGGTATAGTCATACTTCCATTGTAACCATGTAAGCATTTTAATTCTTTCATGTATGTACTTGTTAAACATTAGTAAAAATTAAAATATAATTAAACTACAAAAACTAAGTCTTAAAATAGAATGTATCTTTATTGTTAGTAGATTATTCACCATTACCTTCTCTTGAAATGTCCTTTACAACTGAATTTCAATTAGATCATAGAAATCTAGATGGATTTTCATTATTGAGTTGGATAGGTTTAAAAGAGAAGATGACAGGCCAGGTTGTAGAAATGATCTTTTAGAATCACTGGCTTGTGTGATTTTGTTAGTGTTATGTCTAAGTGCTAAATTATTGGCGATCTTTCATGAAGGAAAACTTTCCAAATGTTTTCCAAATGAGTCAATGAAAAACATATGGAAGTGCGCTAGATGCAACAAAAGATTATTAGTTGAATTATATTGCTGGTAATATCATGAAAATATACTCTCTTTTTGGCACTGCTTTTGAGAATAAAGAAGTGATTGATAAAGAATGAACATCATTTGAAATTGGAAGTTCAATAACTTTTGATGTTCACAATTATAATTTGAATCTTCATTTTTCCCTTGAGGTAATGCATAAATTGAGTGTTCAATATTGAGCTGCTCAATATGCTAGCAGAAAGTATCTAAAAATCTAAGACTAAAAACAAAAAATAAATCTGAAGTTAAAATTAATTGTTGAAAAAATAACAAAATTGAATCATAGTTTACACTAGTGTTACAATTATTGTTACAACATAATTGGGAGTGACTTAAAGTAATTTCCTCTTCACAAGAATTGGGCAGAATAATGAAATTAGAATGATTGTTGATACCCACTTGTGAATTAGAGAGAAGGATATGACTCTTAATAGGAATGTGAGTTTGATCTTCATATAAATCATAGATTGGAATGATTTCTTGAATGCTGAAATCATAAGTATGATTATTTGTTTGAAAATGAGAACTATTTGGAAGAATTTCTAAATTATATTTTTATTCAATTGCACATGTGATTAGACTTAAATCATGAGGATTCGATTGTAAAGAAGACAAATCAATATCTTCAATGTCAAAGTAACTATCATAAATGATTTCAAGACATTCATTAGAATTCCCTTCGATCTTATTCAATGTATCAAAACAAGAAGGAATATTGATTTCATGTTTATTAATGTCAGAAGAATGGTCATTAATTAATTCTCTATCTTGATAAAAACTAATTGACAATTCATTTAGATCAACCTATCTATTTTCTGAAATATCTTTAATGTGAAGAGAGGTTAAATTACTATTAGAAAAATTATCAGGATAAAGAGAAAAATATGAATCCAAAACAATGCATTTGAAAAATGTCTCTATTTGAAAACTCTTGTGCATTTTTCTTCATTGAAAATTTCAGATTTAAGATCATTTACTTGGCTACTTATGCTTTCTTGAATAATGTTTCTTTGTTGTTATGAATTTGGAATGTGTTCATCATAAGGGAATTCAGAAATTTTTACAGTAGATTGCGTATTATCGGGAACTTTAATTGTTATTGGTACTTGTCGGATTATGATCTGATTTTCTGATTCTAATGCATACTGATTTTCAAATTTCAAAGCGATATCTTCTTCAATACTGCTGCTAATATTTTCTTGCAGTTTATCAGTGAAATTTTCCAAACTTCGTGATTGAGTTTTGTGGACATGTGAAGGTGGACTTTAATATTTTTCAATACTGTAAGTAATGTGTAGAAATTGAAGGAATCGATTATACAAAATAGAGGCCATTTCATCATCGTTTGTTTGTACCTCCATATTGGAATTCTTACTTATGTCAATGAAATTAGGAGGGAATTGATCAAAGCTTGAAATAATTTCACATGGATTATGAATGGATGAAAGAGTGAAAATATGTTCAAACCAATCTAGTAATTATTTTCTCGAAGGTTGATCTTCAGTTTTAAATTTTAAAAAATTTAAACGAAACCTGATGGTAAAATCAATTAATGACTCACCTTCAAACCTTCGTAGATATTCAAAATCATCTCATACCTGTTCGTAGATATATCCATCAAATTTACAAAGGAAGATTGTAATAAATTTTTCCCAAGTGTGGATTGAGGCAACGGGAAGTGATTGACACCAACTTCTGGCTTTTGCCAAGAATGTAAGAGTAAAAATATTGCATAAAATATCTTCATCAATATCATGAAAAGTAGAATTTGAAAATTTTTGAATGAATTGTAAAGTATGATCAAATTCAGAAGTATTCATCTTACCGTTAAACTTTACCTGAGACAAGTGTCTTACTATTTCTGGTGGAGTATTGTAAGATGCTTGTTTAGAAACACAACTCCAAATTGGAAGTTTTAAAGGAGCCATTGTAATAAAAATACAATATTAGAATATAAAGACTCCAAAGTAAAACAAGTTTCAGTCCCTTCTTCTAGCGCCAAAATGTTGAGGTCTTGAAATTCGCTGCAACAACATGGGGGATGACCACCCATTCCAGACCTTAAAGCAGTTCCTTTTCCGTTTGGAATGGTGGCTCCGACTGATTTAACTAGGTCCAGTTACCTTCTCTCAATCTCCATTGGCTTAAAACATGAATTTTATTTATCAATGGGAAAGAGACATCATATCATTTCTCTTGCTGATCGGACAAAAAAGCAATCTTTAAGCTAATTTGGGCTTAGCCAAGCCACAACTAAAGTTTTGCCTCTTTGGGAAGAGGAATTTTTTAGGGTGTAGAATTTAATCTAAATGCGATATTATTCTAAGATGCAAGCAAAAGAAACTATTTTAATCCTATCTCAGTTAGGCAGATATAGATCTATCCCAACTGAGAGCAAGATGCTTTAAATAATTGAGATTTAAATATGTTTGTTTTAAATGAATATCAAGCTAATGAAGTAGTTCAATTAACTGATATTGTGAATACCAAACACATTTTATCTAGAGACCTCTTAACTGAAATATTCAATCAACAACACTTAGGAAGTAGTTCTCAAAATGATATTGATCATTTAATCAGTAACTTGAATAATTAAACAATAATATGCAGAAATAGTTCACAACATATCACTATTCAATAAATCAGTTTTATAAGACAGATTTCTGAGTAAATAGTTACTCAGAAATCATAATTCAACCCATAAGAGTAGAGACAAATAATAACATAAATTGAGGCAAATTACTCATACCGATAGAAGTGCACAAATATGCGAGTAAATTGACACATTCTTGTTATGATAAAATGAAACCAACATTTAAAATAACAATATTTATAAATACCAATTTATTAATTCCATTTCTCCATCTCCAGCCTCTAACAGTCTTTTACAATGTCTGAACTTCTGCTTTCAAAATCAAAGCTATGGTAGTGCAAGACTCTGTTCATTATACATAACTCGGAATGTAAAAGAAAAACCTCAATAATCTCCAAATCTGAGATTCCTCTCCTCCCACCTACAACTCTAAATTCCTATTACGTAAGTGCTTTTAGAATTTCAGAATTGCAGATGAGAGAAGCCCTTATTACATTTTGATATTTGCTATTTATAAAATTTACAAAAGGATTTTTTCATAGGGAAGTTTGTTTGAAGAGTGGTTTTGCTCTATCAATTTTTATTGGTTCAAAATCATATTCTTCAATTGTTGGAGCCTTCTCATTGATTGAGATTTTCTTCTTCTCATCTCTTCAACTGTATTCCTGCAAAACAAATAAAAAACAAAATTAAAATGCAAAAATAAAATCAAAATGTCAAATCTAGAAATTAAAATAAATCAAATTGAAACTTAATTAATTAAATAATTGAAAAGGAAATATAAGATTTCTTTGATGTCTGTGCTAATTTAATTGGCCAAGGAGAATATAGACGAATGGATCTGCACTCATAAGAAGTTGTAGCAATTTAAAATGCAAAAGATAAAATTCAGAAAATTAGTTTTGTTTTAAAAATTCGGAGCTTGATCTTTTGCTGAATTTTAGACTAAATAAATGTTCAAATCTGGAAATGAAACCTCTTCAAGAATAATCTCCATCATTTTATCTTTCCAATGAGCTGTCCTGGGCCTCATTTGGCCAAGTAAAACTCCATTTATGAGCCTCTAATGTTGGTATATTAAAATTGCCAAAAATATGAAATTTTGTTGCTTGGGCTAAAAAAAATCAAAAATCTAAATTAAATTCTAATTCTAAATTAGATTATGATAATTAATTAATTAATTTCAATTATATTATTCATCTAATTTAGTTATAATCTAATTCTAAATTATGTTATAATTATCTATTAATTAATTTATAATTACTTTATTAATTTTAATAAAAATTAATTGAAAAATACAATTAAACTAATTAAAAAAAATGATTTATTGATTAATTAAAATATTAAAATATTATATTAATATTATAATTTAAATTATATTAAAATTATAATTAAAATATAATATTAATTATAATATTATATAATATAATTTATTTTAATTAATAATTCAAAAAATATAAAAAATGCACACCACATGAGAGAGAGAGGAGGAGTGGAGGGTTAAGGCAGAAGATAGCGAAGGGACTGTTGTAAAAGCAAGTAATCTGGCAGGCAGGGGTCAATCGCAAATCACAAAGTCAAAACTTATCGCGAACCACACTTGGAGACGGGTAGCGATGAATGTTCGGCAATAAAAAGTAAGATATGCGATGCGCAATGGGAGTGAAGTGGCGATCGGAAAAATGAGTCGGGAGGCATAAGGAGGTCAACAAACCTTATATTAAAAATTTGTAACCCTTCGCATGTATTCGAAATCGAATTTCGACAGTTTTAATACGAACGAATAAAAAAAATATAAAATATTTGCGATATGCGATTTGCGATGTTTCGCAATCGCAACATTGTTTTTTATCTCACATTTGAAATTGTAATTTTTAGATTGGATTTTGTAAGGAATGATGTGTTGGGAAATGGGGTTCACATGGATTAACCATCCTATAATTTAGACTACAACTACTTTGCATTTTTGGAGTTTTGGATTTGGCAATTTGTTTTAAAATAACAAGTTAGAGTATATTACCAATATTCTGAAACGTATTTTTCTCTAGTGCTCAATTTAGTTGGGTCATTTTCTAGGATTGTTAGTGAAAAAATGGAAAAAAATTAGTAAAAATTAACTAAAAGTTAATATTTACAATGAAGATTATTTTAACTAAGAAAATTTAAATATTGGTACATTTTATACATTTTTTAGCCCAAGCAAGAAAATGATCAAACTTCAAAAGAGTGCCATTTACAAACTGGTTGACCAAATGAAGCAAAACAAGTATCATTGGAAAGATTATAAAAAACCAGATTCAATGAAACAATCAAAATAGAAATCCGATAAAAAATGAAAAATGACAAATTTACAAAATAATTAACTTTATCAAAATCCTAAAAGGTGTTTTAGCCAAGAATTTTGTAGAAAGGGTCCCCATTATTTGAAGTACATAAGTCAAAAATGGGGGGTTTTTGTTTTACCACAACAGAACCCTTCTTATCATTCAAAGAAAAAGCACATTTATGTTCAATATCACTTTGTGAGAGATATGGTTGAAGATAAAAAGGTGTTGTTGGTAAAGGTGGACACTTTGAAGAATGTTGCAGACGAATTGACGAAGTCTGTGAGCACTCAGAAGTTCTCTTGGTGTAGAGAAATATGGGTGTTTTAGGGCTAGACTAATGACTAAGCTCTCCTGTGGCCCCTACAGAAAATAAAACAACAAGTGGGAGAATGATGAGTATGTGCTATATTCTTTCCACGAATAGTCGCAGACGCCTATGGTTTTGTGCATGTGTTTGCACATGTTTTTGGGTCATGACGGTTTTCGACCCCTAGTATTTTGTAGATATAGTCAATGGAACTATGGTTATGTTCTAATCTAGGGTTAATGGATTGGGGTTTATGAATGCTTCGGCATGTATATATATGTGTTGTAACACCAAAAGGAATATAATGAAAAATCAAGATCGTAGTACCGATTTGGGATCCAGAGGAAAAATATCTGTGTATATATGTTTTATGTTTTATGCTCTCGCTATTGTTTATTTTTTGTTTTTAAGAATTCATTTTTAGGTAATTTCTGTACAAGGTTAAAACCTACATTATGTTTCCAAAATAAAATTTTGATGAAAAACTAGAATCCTCTGATCGCAATATTTTTCCTATTTATGAACCATTACCCAATCAATACACCATATATCATTCCCCATATCTCAGTGGAAAGGGAAGAACTCCATAATCATAGACCTTCCATCCAGAGGCACATAAATATTGGAGCATTGATAATCTGAGTGTTGGTTAGATTAGGCAAATGATAGATCAAATGTTTACTGAATACAAACTAATGTGCATGAAAGGTAAAAATGAAGTAGAATCTTGTAAAACCTTAATTGAATGTTTTACTGGAACCCTCCAAAGATGGTGGGAAGTGAATATTCCCCAGCACTGGGAGACAAAATGGCTCAAGAAGTTGTTAGCACTCGACTACTTCTCCGAAGGCTGAGAAGGAGACCAACAAAGGTAACCATAGAGCACTTTTACCGAGTAGCTATCCCTACTAGGCTGAGAGGGCTCTCTCAATAGGATCATATTCAAATTGACTGGATAATGAAGATTTTAGGCTAGGTATAGCAGGCTCTAGGGTTTGATTGATTTGAATTTCGTGCTGGATGTTGAATTAGGTCTAGGAAAGACTAGGTCAGGGCACTGAAAATCAGACTTGCAGAGATATGATGGGGAAAGGTAGGCACACACTTTAGCACTTTAGAGATGTCATTGTCTATAGGGTAGATTGATGGGGTTTCAAAACAAACATGGGAATCATGAATTTTTTTATATCAGAAGAAAATGAACATAACTGTGTCATAACTTCTCCAAAACAGAGCATTGAAATCGATGAATTATGCTTATCAAACTTAGAAATCAATCACATGAGACATAGAAATGAATATGGAAGATACAATAATTTCAAACATATTAAAGCATAAGAGGAAACACTGCTAAAACACATACCACATGAATCCCATCACAATAGCTGCAAACTCTGTTTAGTTGTTCTTGCCAAAATCACTGAATACACAATTGTTCTAAGGTAAATTCCACAACATCCAACGATTGAAATGGCAAATAAAATGAAATATATAGACCAAAAAAAAATTCTCTCCACTCTCAGGGGTCGAATCCATGACTTGTGGATCTGTTCCCCAAAATCCTCAAGTAGAATCCTGAAGAGTAGGGAGATCAACAAACTCTCCCTTTTTTTGGTGAAACTGATTCAGTTGACCCAAAAATACAAATTTTATTTGATGTATCTACTTTTAGTAGCTGTAATAGACATAACTATTTTATTTACAAATTTTCATCAGTAAAATTTCATGAAATTTATCAACCAACTAAGAAAAACTCGAAATTCTAAAGATAACAATAAAACTGGAAAAAATGCAGCATGCGTGCAAAAAGCACATCGTGACCTTCAAGTTGATTTTTGACTACCTTGCTGAAGTCAAAATTGAGCTCAAGCTAGCTCATTGGAAATCTATTCCTATATAGTTATAAAAAATGTCATTAAGCAGTGACAATTATGGAGTTAAGCCCCTGAAAATCCATGTCTTCCGAAATTGGTCAAAAAGCATAGTGTGGCCTCAAAAAACAAGGCATAAAGGTGTTTTTAAGGTGGTTTTTGACCATTTTCTCCCTGTAAAAGTTGATTAATTGGGCTGCCAGGTGTCCAAAGATGATGTAGGATTCATAAGCTATCCAACCATGTAGAAATTTGTACCATTTGGAGCTCTCCAGAAAAAGCATAGCATGGCCCACGCTATGCTTTTTGCAAGGTGGCTGTGCCAAAAATTGCCAATTTTTTGGGTTTTCTGGAAGCATAAGCCTCCAAGATGGAATGGTATCTCACTAACCATGAACTTTTTTTAAACACTAAGAGAGTTTTGTGTTCTTTGCCATGTTAGGAACAAAAACCTTCTCCCGTTTCCAAATATTCGTCTCCGATTGTCCAAAATATTCTCTGAAATAAGGTGACTTAAATAGGGAATTGCACAGTCAAAACAATAGGCTGTAAAGATGTGAATGGGTCTCTCATTCTGTAATACCTGTGTAAATTCTGAAGTAGGTTATTTTACTTTGGTAGCTTAGGAACCAAAACCTCCTCCATTTTCCCAAAATTCATCTTTGTTTGGCCAAAATATGTTCTGCAAAGATATTAATAAACAAGAAATTTATGGAAAATATGCCTTCAAATATGCCAAAGTGTAATTTTCTTGGCTAAGAGCCCTGCTTATCATTCAAAGAAAAAGCACATTGATGTTCAATATCACTTTCTGAGAGATATGGTGGAGGATAAAACAGTGTTGCTAGTAAAGGCAGACACTTTGAAGAATGTTGCAGATGCATTGATGAAGTCTGTGACCACTCAGAAGTTCTCTTGGTGTAGAGAAAAAATGGGTGTTGTGGGGCTGAACTACTGAATAAGCTCTCTTGTGGCCCCCTGCAAAAAGAAAACAACAAGTTGGAGAATGTTGGGTATTTGTTATATTCTTTCCACAAATAGTCACACGTGCCTATGTTTTGGTGCATGGGTTTGCACATGGTTTTGGGGCATGATGGTTTTCGGCCCCTGGTATTTTGTAGATCTAGTCAATGGAACTACGATTATGTTTTAATCCAGGGTTAATGGATTTGGGTTTATGAAGGCTTCGACGTGTATATATATGTGTTGTAAGACTAAAAGGAATATAATGAAAAATCAAGTTGGTAGTCTCGATTTGGGATCTAGGGGAAAAATATTTGTGTATATATGTTTTATGCTCTCGCTATTGTTTATTTTATGTTTTTAAGAATTCGCTTACAGATAATTTATGTACAGGGTTAAAACCTACATTCTATTTCCAAAAGAAAATACTGATGAAAAACTAGAATTCTTTGATCCCCATCTTTTGCCTATTTATGAACCATTACCCAATCAATACATCAGATATGATGCCCCAGACTTCGGTGGAAAGGGAAGAATTCCATAATCACAGACTTCCATCCAGAGGCACATAAAGAGTGGAACATTGATATTCTGAGTGTTGATTAGATTAGGAAAATGATAGATCATATGTTTACTGAATACAAGCTAATGTGCATGAAAGGTAAAAATGAAGTAGAAGCTTGTAAAAATTTAATTCAATGTTTTACTAGAACCCTCCAAAGATGGTGGGAAGTGGAATCTTCCCCAACACTGGTAGAAAAAATGGCTGAAGAAGTAGTGAAGGATGAAGCTGGTGATGTTGTACATACATTTGAAGGAAAAACTTAGAATACTATGATAGGAGCACTCACTTCTATGACTCTTGAGTATTGGTGCAGTCCAGAAACTGAATCTCAAACAAACATGCAATGATTCTCATCAATCTTAAGTGCAAGAAAATGTCTCAGTATGAAGACTTTCAAAACCTCATATGTGAGTGGATTTGAGCAATGGGGATAGTACTGTATTGTCACATCAAACGATCTAAACCTATATCGCTGTGAGACGCCAGGGTTACAGACAAATAAAGGGAGCCATTTTGCTTCTGTGTCTTCTCCCTGCCATCCACTTCATTGCCTCTTCCTCATCCTGTGATTTGGTGAGATGCATCTAAAATATACTAAATTGTATGCTCTCATTCTTTTGAAATTATGTATAAGTATTTATATATGGTATTCTTCTTCCTTTTTCACACGATGGTGTAAGCTCTATCGCACTAATAGTTCATTATTAGATTGTTAGGGTTATGTGATGACACAAATAGAATCCCCGATGCTGCACTCTCATGGACATTGGTGAATTTACCAAGACCATAATTTATTTATATGCATCCTAGAAGCAGTGATTGTTCTATTTACTATTTTGGTTATATATAATTATTATTATTTTCTTAATGTGCAGTAATGAATTCATGATATATAATTAAGATTTATATAAGTTTATCTTAACTCAAAAAAAAATTCAAATTTTTTTAATTTATAAAAAAATTGAGTCCAAGAAATTTGATGTTTTATACATAGTAAATGATAAATTAGGGATTAAGATAGATAAAATTAGTTCTATAAATAGTTTAACCACTTTCCATTTCCATATTGAATATCGAACAAATTGCACACTCTAATGTAAAAATCATTTTTTAAAATGTTTTTTTAAGTACCCCGCCCTAATCCTTGAATGTGAAGGAGTTTGTGCAATGCCACTGTCACACTGAAAAAAGGAGCTCGATCGAGCTCCCTCCTACACCTCCATAATAATTTTCTTGATCGGCTAGTAGTTTTATCGAGGTTATATTAAACCCTTGATTGAGCTATTTCAAATTTTACATAAATTTCTTGATCGAGCTTTTTAAGTGCTCAATCAAGCTGGTGAGGGACTAAAAACAAAGTTTTATCCCCGCTTATACAAATTTGTTTACAACGTCATCTTGTAGCATGGAAGACTTAAAGCGATATTTGTCATTAGGTGGTAGATTTGATCATGTTGGATTCATGAAGGAAGCCTCTATCCTTAGAGAATTGATTCACTCCAGCAACACACCATAAGATTGCATCAAGGACATTATGGCCCCATGAAAAGTGGAGATGATTAGTTTTGATCCAGGTTGCACAAGGAATGAAATGAAAGCTAGGTAAGGAAATGACACACACACAGAAATAGAGAAATATAAGAGAAATAATAGTAACGTGGTGATAACAAAACTTCTATAATAAATGAAATGTCATAATATTGTGGAACACAAACTGGATAGAATGGTGGTAGCTATCTCTAATGAGGGAGATATGGTGGCTACATGCATTTGAAGAAAGATATTACAAGAGATTGAATGAATAGCCTTTCAAAATAAGGAAATAACCCTATAGGTACAAAACCTTAACCCTATAAAATGAAGTGCCAAAAGGTTTATAGTTATCGAGGTGGTTAGTTAGTACTTGAAATTTCGGTGGGTTGCAACTTTTGCATACAATGTCTATGTGGGTTACAAAATAGATTGTTGGAATGAACGATACAAGGACTGCAACTTCAATTTGGGGTTATAGTATTGTTTAAGTGGCTACAACTCCCCAAAAATTTTACACTCTAAAATCTGGAGCCTCCTTTATCTTGAAATCCTAAAAAGTGCATTAGAGTGGTTATCCTAAACTTATCTACCCTTAAGATTCTTCTAATTCTTCTTCTACTTTAACTCTTCCCAAAAGAGTCTTGTAGAAAAATTTTGTGATTAGGCACATCGCATACTTGCATTGAAGAAACACGATAGGTTCAAAAGGAGAAATCCTTTATCGCATTCTATCACTGCAAAGTGTGACTTGCCTTATGGAATATCATATTTACAATTCACCAGGGATTCATAACATTCTATGATAGTGATATGCGACTAAGGGAGGCCTCCTACCATAAACTTATGTGATTACGTTCCGTGTGGTGACCATGCAACCAAGAAAACTCCATCACACCGCCTCACTCCACCCTGCATATTTATTTGTGATAGCACATTTAAATCACCAATTCCCTCGCATGTGTGATCAAATTCTATATAAATGGGTCACCACAAATTCATAAATTCTCATTTCATTTTGGTATGAATGCATGAGTATGTAGTGGAAGGAAGCTCTTTAGATTGTGGTATACCTTTGTAGTCTGCGATAATGATCAATGCGTGGACCTAGGTTAGTATTTCCCTCTCCTCATGTAATTGACAATTCCAATTGTTGTCTTTTCATTCTTTGTCATTCAAGTTACCCTATCATTCCATATTCCCAATGTTTCGCCTCCCTCAGGCCTCTAACTATATAAATACAATTATCCTCTACACTTAGCCATAATACATCTCGCCCTACAAACTCTTTTAATTAAAACACCCTCAAGCATTCACTTTCCCTACCCGCGCCCAAAGTCTTAAGACTTAGAACTTGACCTTCCCTTTCCTTACTGCATTGATGGAGTCTAGGACAGTATTCTTGTCCCTCATTCACTTAATAATTATTCCGCGAATAGATCATTTCCCCTACTACATCACATTTTGTTTCTACAAATCATGATTTCACAAATACAACTTATTGCAAGTCGCCAACGTAAGTCATAATTAAACCCATCTATTTTATCAGCCACTAGACACTACCGCTTACATTCTTATAACCACTAAAACAAATTAACATTGATTTTGTTTGACCTTTAAATAAGGTACATTGAAAATACTTTCCAAACTTTATTTATTTATAGTGATTGTTTTTTAACTAAAACCTCCTCTTATTTTAAATTTAATTATCACAACTTTAAAATTTAATTATTTATGCTCAACTACATATATTACATTTTTTCTAAACATATTTAAATAGTTTTTATTACTTTTTACAAAGCAACTAACTCTTTAGGATTATTCATTATAACATTACTTACAACAACTTTGTAATTAGGCTTTAAGGTGTTCTTATTTGAAAAAAACTCTCCTAGCTGCCAATGTGTCCATGTTTGAGCCATTGGATCAAATATTAGACGATTGAAACATTTTAGGCCATTAGATCCACAGGTAAATAGTTTTATATATGTTTTTTATAATGTTATTTTTTTTATAATGTAAAATAATAATCAACTATAAAAACAACCCATGGTATTGACCCATGGTATTCATGTGGAATGTAGCTTATTTAAAGGTGAAATTAAGATAAGTATTTAGGTTTTGGTGACTTTTAAGTTAAAACGATGTTATTAAAAATTTTTTATAATTAAATAAAATTTATATCATAAAATTAAACTCCACAAAAACTAATTAATTTAAATTGCATGGATAAAAAACACTATAAAAAGGGAGAATAACTATTTATGTATTTAAATATTACATTTTTGTGTCACAATGATCTCCAACAAAGTACGATAGAAATGTTGTTATTAAAATAATAGTAAACTGTAAAAACAACCTATGGTATTGACCCATGGTATTGATGTGGAATGTAGTTTATTTAAAGGGGAAATTAAGATAAGTATTTAGGTTTTAGTGACTTTTAAGTTAAAACAATGTTACTAAAAATTTGTTAGATTTAAATAAAATTTATATCATAAAATTAAACTCCACACAAACTAATTAATTTAAATTGCATGGATAAAAAACACTATAAAAAAGGAAAATAACTATTTATGTATATAAATACTACATTTTTGTTGTCCAATGCTCTCCAACAAAGTATGGTAGAAATGTTGTTATGCCATGTTTAACATTTTGACTATGTCAAATTACACAAAAATAAAAATAAAAGTAAATTAAATAAAAAGATTGACATAATGTAATGAACACTTTAACTAGGTCAAAATACAATTAAAAAATAAAAATAACAATAAACCATAAAAACAGCCCATGGGTCAATGATCCATGGTATTCATGGGGAATGTAGTTATTTAAAGGGGGGAATTAAGATGGCCTAGATCAATATCAGGAGCCAAGAGAGATCAAATGTATTGATATGCAAAGCTCTTTTAGAGTGAACAGAAAATTGATCCATCTCATAAATAGTATAGATCTAAACTAATTATTTAATAAAATTATTTTTAAATGTTTATAACAATTATTCTTTATATCCAAGGTTTTATTTAATAAAATTATTTTTAAATTTTTATAACAATTATTCTTTATATCCAAGGTTTCAATGAATCACATACATAGTGATGGACCTCATGGGAATTTGAGTGCACATAAAACTCCACCCTAAAAATTCTATACTCTTGATCAATTTAGAATAACCTAAGATTTCTAGATTGGATGTCGAGGTGGGTGGTATAGTAATTGAGGGAGGTGGGTGGTATAGTAATTGAGGATGCTTCTTAAAGGGTAAGGAAATTTAGATACTCTATCCTTCCACCAAAGCTATAAAAAGTGATACTTGTAGATTATAGTTTTAAAAAATTGACACTATGTGATTAAGAATAAGTTACAAACATAAGTAACAAGAGGAATGTACATGAGGGCCATGGTAATTAATGTTATTTTTTGTACTATTTTTATTTAGAATAGTTTTATTTGTATTTGTATTTGTATTTTTTAAAATGAATATTCTTAAATGTGTAATTGAGTAAAATGTATTAAATTGATATTCTAATTTTTAAGATATTTATTTCAAAAATTCAAAGTATGGTGAGTTTTGTTTTATTAAGCTTTACTCTAGATGTGCAGAGAATGAATATATCTCAAGTCCCAAACAAGATTCTTCTTTATCTTCTTATTCTAGCTTGCACCTTGACACTCCTCCTCTCCTCCTCCTTGCACAAATTTAAATCATAATAAACTTTAAAAACAGCCCATGGTATTGACCCATGGTTTTCATGTGGAATGTAGTTTATTTAAAGGGGAAATTAAGATAAGTATTTAGATTTTGGTGACTTTTAAGTTAAAACAATGTTATTAAAAAATTTTTAGATTTAAATAAAATTTATATCATAAAATTAAACTCCACCTAAACTAATTAATTTAAATTGCATGGATAAAAAACACTATAAAAAAAGGAAAATAACATTTATGTATATAAATATTACATTTTTGTTGCCTAATGCTCTACAACAAGCCGAATGCTCTACAACAAAGTATGATAGAAATGTTGTTATGCCATGTTTAACATTTTGACTATGTCAAATTACACAAAAATAAAAATAAAAGTAAATTAAATAAAAAGATTGGCATGATGTAATGAACACTTTAACTACGTCAAATACAATAAGAAATAAAAATAATAATAAACTATGCAAAGCTATTTTAGAGTGAAAAGAGAGTTGATCCATGTCATAAATAGTATATATCTAAAATAATAATTTAATAAAATTATTTTTAAATGTTTATAACCATTATTATTTATATCCAAGGTTGCAATGAATCGCATATATAGTGATGGACCTCATGGGAATTTTAGTGCACATAAAACACCACCCTAAAAATTCTATACTCTTGATAAATTTAGAATAACGTAAGATTTCTAGATTGGATGTTGAGGTGGGTGGTATAGTAATTGAGGATGCTTCTTAAAGGGTAAGGGAATTTAGATACTCTATCCTTCCACCAAATCTATAAAAAGTGAGATTTTTCGATTATAGTTTTAATAAACTAACACTATGTGATTAAGAATAAGTTACAAACATAAGGTCTGTGGAGGCGGCGTAGTGGTAAGGTCGCTCTCGTAAAGACGGATAGGTCCTGTGCTCAATCCTAAGCGAGGGCGTGGCTCGCCGCGCGGGCCAAGCCCATGACCTTTTGATAAGTTTTTTTCCTCAAATGCGCGCGCGTCCATGGTGGCTCTGCAGCTGCCCTAGCTGCGCCTGGTCAGCGCCTCTCCTTCGAGCGATTACCTCCATGGATCCTGGAGGTGGCCCTGCGGCCTCCCCCCCCTCGCCTCCTGAGCTCGCTGCCTTCATCTCCCTTGTTGCAGCTACGGGCAACCAGCTCTCATCCGGTTCTCAGTAGAAATTCGTGAAGAAATTGGCTAACATCCCCACGGTGTCTTTGCCGGTGGAAGAAACGTGCAAATCTGCTCTGAATCTGGAAGAAAGGGGTCTTATAGGCTAGTTCACAGGGCTATGGCCTTCCCCGAAGGCAGTCGACGAATGGGTAAAAAGGAACTGGATTCCTCTGGTTAAGGAAAGCATCAAGAGTCATTTTGTGGGGAAAGGCTTTTTTGTTTTCGTCTTTGACAATGTGGAAGACAAAAGTTTGATCTTCCGAAACGGGCCATATTTTATGGGCCCTCAAGGTCTTTACCTGAATAAATGGTCGCCAAATTTCGACCCTGCTTAGGATGTGCCCATGGCGGTGCCAGTATGGGTGCGACTTCCCCATCTTCCCCTTCATTGCTGGAATCAGAGATCTTTGCAGTCTATTGGCAACGCCCTAGGACGATACATAGATCAAGCGCCGAGGAAGGACCAGTTTTCTTGTGCTCACATTTGTGTTGAAGTTGATCTAGAAGTTGGGCTGCCTGAAGCCATCAAACTCACTGTAGCAGATTGGTCACACATCCAGGAGCTTGATTACGAGCAGCTCCCGTTCAAATGTCGACACTGCCATGAATATGGGCACTTTGCAATATACTGCAAGAGAAAAAATGAAGAGCTAACAGAGAAAGAAAAAGGAGAACAGTGGAATCAAGTCAAGAAGCCATCAAACAGCAGACAGAATAACAAAAACAAAGGCAAAGGAGTGGAGAACAAAGCAGGGCAAGAAAATGCAAATACCCAAACCGCAGGAAGTAAGGATAATGCCAGTATAGAAGCGGATAACAACCCCTTCGAATCTCTAAATCTTCAGTCAGACCTTCTAGAAGCAGAGCCGGATGGCCCAATCCCAATGAACAACATCACTGTCCCAGATCCAGGCATCATCTCAATCCCCTCCCAAGGTAATACCTCTTCCCCTTCTTATGCAGATATTATCAAGTCTAAAAAGAAGAATACAGAAATCATGGGATCCTCGGACAATGAGACCTTCGAGAGGCCATCAAAGAGAGCTGGAAGGAAATCAAATAGAGAAACTAGGGAAGAAGAATCAGAAAGACAAAAAACCCTAGGCAGCCAAACTACCATTGAGATGACCCTAGGAAGGAATACCAGATTAAGGACCCCCAAGGGAGGTGGACCTACCCCTTCTAGTTTTAAATGATGCAGATGGTCTCTTAGAACTGTAGGGGTCTGGGGAATCCCACTAAGTCAGAAGCAATTAAAGATCTACTGAAAACGGAATCCGCAGACATTCTAATGCTTCAAGAGACAAAAATAGAGGGGGAGCACCTTCTGAACACAAGCAACACCAAGTGAAAATTTGACTCAGGCAAGGCAATCAGTGCAAGAGGCACAGCAGGGGGAATAGGTACTTTTTGGTCTCAAAAACTCTTTTCATTAGAAAGATCTCATGAATCTCAACATTGGCTTTTTACTGAACTTCGACATAAAGCAAGCAATCTAGTCCTGGCTTTGTTTAATTTATATGTTCCTGTACATTATGATGAAAAGAAAGAGTGTTGGAAGTCACTCTCGGATTACCTAGAGCTTCACAATCCTCAGAACTTAATTTTAGGAGGTGACTTGAACATTGTGCTGGAACCTAAAGAGAAGAGAGGCGGGAGTTCTTTGAGGGATCCCTTCCTCCCCATTGTGGAAGATCTTATTCAACAGTGGGACCTTGTAGACTTCAAGCCAGTTAAAGGAGAATATACGTGGACCAACAACAGAACAGGGGGAGATCATATCTCAGCTAGATTGGATAGGTTCCTCATCAGCAGCTCCATAATGCTGGATAACAAAATTGTGTTAACCAAGATCCTCCCAAAACTCACATCAGATCATAAACCAATTCTTCTATGTATAAAGGATGAAGAAGATTTAGGCCCTTTTCCATTTCATTTTAACCCTCTCTGGGCAGAAATAGATGGGTTCTATGAAACAGTCCAATCTGCTTGGAGAATAGAGGTCACGGGCTCTCCAAGTTATGTCTGGGAGCAGAAGATAAAAAACACAAAAAAGGCCTTAAAAGATTGGATTAATAAAGCCATTAAAACTCCCACCAGCCAGAGGAAAGAGGTTGTTCTTCAGTTGGCAGATCTACAATTTGATTTGGAAAAAAAAGATATCTCTCCAGCAGACATAATAGAGGAAAACGCTGCACAAAGGAGAACATACAATTCTTTTAGAAATGAAGAGGAGCACTGGCGTTTGAAGTCTCGCAGCCTTTGGCTTAAAGCTGGAGATAGGAACACTGCATATTTTCACAGACAGTACAGGGCCAGATTATCCAAAAATCATATCGATGAAATTACCTTGGCCAATGGTCAGGTGTGTAAAGGCTTTGAACAAGTTAAGGTTGCTGCCGAGGGACACTTCCATAATCTCCTCACTGCTGAAAGGAATGGGAGTGAGGAGGACACCAATGAATTCCTGTCAAACATTTTGAAGCTCGTTAACCCTGAAGACAATTCTTGCCTTTTGAATCTGGTCTCGGAGGAAGAAATCTACAAGATCGTGTGGTCAATGGAGCTGGATAAAGCACCAGGCCCAGATGGATTTTCAATCCATTTTTACAAAATATGTTGGGCGTTAATCAAATCTGATCTTCTCAAAATGATTCAAGGTATCATGAGAAAGGCTAAGGTCGGTGGTGGAATTAACTCCACATTCCTTGCACTAATCCCCAAGGAAGAAAATCCTGGTTCTTTTGACAGATACAGGCCAATTTCACTATGTAATGCCTCCTACAAGATAATGGCCAAACTTCTGGCGAACAGACTAAAACCACTTCTGCAAAAATTGATCTCTCCAGCTCAAGGAGGATTTGTGAAAGGCCGTCACATTTTGGACAATGTCATTCAAGTCCAGGAAGCTCTGCACTCCATCCAAGCCCGCAAAGAACAAGGTATGCTTATTAAATTGGACATGTGTAATGCTTTTGATAGAGTTAATAGATCCTTCCTGTACAGGGTTCTCTCCTCCTTCGGGTTCAGCCAAGACTTTATAAATCTTATCAAAGCCTGTCTAGAAAAGACATGGATTGCTCCATTGGTCAATGGCAGACCGACAAACTTCTTTCTGGCCACTAGAGGGTTGAGACAGGGCTGCCCTCTCTCCCCATTCCTCTATATTATTATGGCGGACTCCTTGAGCAGAAAGCTTACCAAAGAAAAAAACAATGGAAATATCCCTGGTATTAGAATTTCAAATGGCATCGATCCAGTGAATCATGCCTTCTTCGCCGACAATTCGATCCTGCTTGGGGGTGCCTCTGCTAGAGTGGCAAACTCCTTCAGAAACACTCTCCAGAAGTTTTGTAGTGTTTCAGGAGCGCTCATAAGCGAGAAAAAGAGTGCAGTCTATGGTTGGAACACTGACCAATACACTATGGAGAAAATTTCCAATGACTTGGGTTTCACAGGCTTTGCAGAGAGGGACAAGTTGAAATATCTGGGGCTCCCAATTACGTTAAGATCCAACAGGAATCATCTCTGGGAGGACGTCATTTCGAAGTTCAAGAAGAAGATAGGTGTGTGGGGAGGATTCTGGCTCACCACTGGGGGCAAACTCACACTCATCAAGGCTGTCCTCTCAGCTCTGCCCACATATTAGGCAGCACTGATGCTAGCCCCAAAAGCAATCACTGACCAGATCTCCAGACTTATGCGAAACTTCTTGTGGAAGGGCAGACATGGAAATCACAGCAAATTTCACTTAATCAATTGGGAAATCATGAAACGCCCTCTTTTGGAAGGTGGATTGCAAATTCGCGATCCCCGGCATGCCAATTTGGCTCTGGGCTGCAATCTTCTGTGGCAACTAATCAACAATCCCCTACATCATGTCAGTCAAATCTTCAAGATCAAATATCTCAAGAATCGACCTCTTTCCTCATTCTCAGTTGACAAATCCCCAAAAGGCACGCAAGTATGGAAGCTTTGCAGCAGAGGTATTAACTTTTTCAGATCTCACCTGTACAGAGTACCAGGAAACGGGAAAAACATTAGGATCTGGAGAGACAGCATTATGGGACGCTCTCCCCTTGACGATTCCAACGACTTCATAGAGTTAAGAGACTGGCTTAAAGAGCAAGGAATAAGAAAAATCGATGATATATCGAAATGGGACACCAATGGCAACTGGCTGCAATGGAATTTACCCAGGCCTCTAGCGCATTTACATACCCAGTTAGCATCTTTTCAAAGCGCCATCTCTGACTACGCCCCGGTGCATAAAGACGAAGCAGACCAATGGGGCTGGGGGAAAACAGGGGTCTATACTGCAAAGCAAGGATATCTCCAAATTCAAAGAAAAAAAGACTCGCCTCATCCGGTGGCTGTTTGGAAGTTGATTTGGGACAGATTTAGCATACCCAAAATTAACTTTTTCTTCTGGATCTTGTTTCAAAACAAAATATTGACAGGAGAAAACCTGAGCAAGAGGAATATTGCTGGTCCCCATCGTTGTGCTCTATGCAAAGCAGCGCTGGAAACTCCAGGTCATTTGTTTCTGGAATGTGAATTCACGAAGGAAGTTTGGTCCTTCTTTCTGTTTGGACTGAACGTGCACACACCTTCTCAATGCGCAATAGACTCCATGTTTCTCTCTTGGAATTCAGCTTACCCCCATAAAACTGCTAGCAATTCCTTATGGCATAAGGTGTGGACAGTTGCCCCAAAATATGTTTGTTGGAAGATCTGGCTGGCCCGAAACGAAATCATCTTCAGCAATAAAGAAATGACAGCAGCTAAAGTGGCGGATCAGGCCAAATCCCTCCTAACGGAGACCTTGATTCACTCTCAGAACAAAGAGGATAACACCCTTCGACCTGAGGAAAGGAAGTGGCTGGCTCCTTTCACCGGCAAGACCATCTCTCCAGCAAAACCTCGTCCTGTCTACAAGGAAAATTGGCAGATTCGCATTCCGGAGGACAGATTCCACCAGTGGTGGAAATCTCAAGGCAAGTATTCTGTCTTCTTTGATGGTGCCTCAAAAGGAAACCCGGGAAGATCTGGTGATGGTGGGGTGATTTACTATCCAAATGGGAATAAAGAAGAATTCAGCTGGGGCCTGGGTCTGAAATCCAATAATCAAGCAGAAATTCTAAGTTTATGGAAAGCATGTCAAATTGTCAGAAAAGAAAATCCAAGCGAAATAGCAGTCTTTGGAGATTCAGAGGTGTTGATAAAAGAAATCGCCAGCAAGAAGGGACTTAAGAACCCGGTGCTCAACAAAAAATTAGTAAGAGTCAACAGAATGCTGAGGAATTTCCCCTCAGTAAATGTCTTCCACATACTCAGAGACCTTAATAAGGAAGCAGATAAATTGGCCAACATAGGCTGCACGCTTCAAGAAGGAATGATAAGCCTAAATGCAGAAGCTTCGTGTATGACCATTATCCCTTAAAAGGCTAATGGTGGTCTTGATGTATTGGCTGTTCTGGTTGAGATTTTGATTGTATTGGCTGCATAGGCACTGCCCTATCAACGTTTTTTCTATAATATAACCGTTCTAGTTTAAAAAAAAAAAATAAGTTACAAACATAAGTAATAAGAGGAATGTAATATTCTTAAATGTGTAATTGAGTAAAATGTATTAAATCGATATTCTAATTTTTAAGATATTTATTTCAAAAATTCAAAGTATGGTGAGTTTTTTTTTATTAAGCTTTACTTTAGATGTGTAGAGAATGAATATATCTCAAGTCCCAAACAAGATTCTTCTTTATCTTCTTATTCTAGCTTGCACCTTGACACTCCTCCTCTCCTCCTCCTTGCACAAATTTAAACTATGAGGCAGAAGGTAGTTGTTGCATATAGGAACAGTTAGATATGATAAGAAAAATGTGATACTCTATTGTAATTTTCTCTACAAATGTGATGGCAAGTATGCCCTAAATGTTGACAATTTCATGGTTAATGTAGTATAAGCTACATGAAAATTTACATTAGTGTATACAATATCAAGAAATCTATGCCCAATATCCAACACCATGGAGCAAGACTTGTTCGTGTTAGAAATTAATGGAGATTAGGTGATATTTTGTTACGTAGTTATGATTTTGATTGTTATTAGACATTCAGTTCCTATTATTTAGGAATCTGTTTTACCTAATGTATCTATTTAATTATTGGTGCTTAATGAGAAACTCCAAGAAAGTGCATTTGCTTGTGGGAGCTCCTGGTGATCTGCACCTGTGAGCTCCTGTGTTGTTTGCCAAACTTCATGTCTTCTGCAATTGTTGACATGGTATCAGAGCACAGTAAAGGTAGCAGATCGAGTTGAGTTGTTGTTGCGTAAGGAGGGTCGAAAGATAGCAGTCAGATATTGGCTGATCAAACTTCCAAGAGAGCGAGGTGAGCAGTAAGGCAGATATAAGCCAGCACGAATCCATTTGTCCCACGGTGACACGCTGAACCCTGTGGAGGTTGGTAAAGGCGTGTGAGTGGCTTTGTCCCACAGAGACTTTGTCCACGAGTTGTTGAGTGGACTGCTTCAGACACATTGAAATACAGCAACAAGCGTGCAAGCGTAGACAGCAGGGTAATAAATTGTATTAGCAATTTTTTGCTGCGATGTGTGGTGTGTGGCCGATCAATTGTATCAGCGCGGTGTGTGGCTGATCATCTGTATCGAGCAGAGCCGATTTCTGTTTTGGAATAACTTATTGTTTGGTCTAGAGCGTCAGGGGCCCAGCCAACATACTTCCATTGCTACACTGCGTTATTGATATTTGAACCTGTGTTAATTTGAGCTGCTGTAAGGTGAGACCTACATTAATTTGAGCTGCTATAAGGTGAGAGCTGCATTGATTTGAGTTGCTGTAAGGTTTTGCAATTCTTGACATGGTTGCAAATTTTTTTTATTGGAAAAACAAATCTGAAACAAACAATTCTCCCTTCGTTTTTTATTATATTGGACGACCCAATAATCTTGGGAGAATTGTCACTTAAGATTAGCCTTGGCGATATAAGTTTCTAGCTCTTGGGAGTGCAGTCGTGTCACTTTCCATTTTTTCTGTTGTGTTGTTGGTGGAAGATATGGAAAAACAGTGTTTTTGATTTTCCGTGTGTATCTGCATACAAGGTTTTAACACTGCAAATTAAATTTTTTACGCTGCAACAACTCAGGCCGCAGCCATTGCTCCTCGAAGCTCGTCGTTTCCAGACTTGTGGTAGAGCTGTTTTTTATTGTTGATCGAACTTGATTGTAGAATATTTCTATTATATATATATATTGTCAATTTTATATATATATATATATATATATATATATATATATATATATATATATATATATATATATATATATATCTATATATATATATTGATTCGACAATTTGTTCCAAGTGTAGTTAAAAAAAAATTGGATACAGTGTGAGATCAAGAGTTTTTTTCTGTTTCTCATTGAAACTTGAAGGCCCTCATTAAGTAAATCTTGTTTTAAATTTTTTATCCAATATTTTTTTCCAAGATGAATGCTCAGATGGCAGATTATTTAAATGAAAGCAGCAAATTGGATGGTTCCAATTACACAAATTGGAAATTTAAGCTTCAGACTTTGCTTGAAGGACATAATACCTATAGCATTGTCATCGACGATGAAGTTAAGCCGACTGTTGCAAATGGTGGAACGAATGCAACAATTCAAGAATGGAAGAAAAGGGAGTTGAAGGCAAAGGTTCTACTAAAATTGTCAGTTAAAGATTGCATCATCCCTCATATTCGAGATTGCAAGACAGCGAATGACATTTGGACAACTCTCAAAGACATGTATGAAATCAAGAACACCAGCCGAACCTTATTCCTTAGGAAGAAGATCCTCTCAATCAATATGGAGGAGAATGAGTCTGTTTCGTCATTCTTATCCCGGATAAAGGAAGTTAAAGATAAACTATCTGATATCGGTCAAATCGTGGCAAATGATGATCTCGTGACAATCACCATGAACGGTATGATGGATGAATATCAGATGTTTATAACTAGATTGAATGCAAGGGAAAAGCCTCCGTGTTTTGAAGAGCTTACTGGAATTTTGCTACAGGAAGAGGAAATGAGGTCATCTCTCAAACCTCAAGATCCAGATCTTGCATTGATAACAAAGTTCAAGCCAAAAGGGAGAGCAATGGTTGATCAGAGGAGTGGCAACCATTAGGGGAATTTTGAGCTCTAAAATAGGCCTCCTAAGGAAATAATAAAATAATAGTTTAACCAATAAAATAATATATATGAATTTGCAATTCATTTTTTGCACCACAATCCATGTAACCATAGTTAAATTCAATTCAAAAGTTGTACCAAAATAAAATTAATTAAAAAATTGTATTGATGTGACTATAAATAAGAATGAACTTTTCAAGAAAAAGTCATTATCATTGAACAACTAATGCATTTGTCCTTTGTACTTAAATAACTTAAAATTAAATATAAATATAAATTTTTAAATTTTTAATTATATTATATGCTATTAATTAAAATTATATTATTTAAATTGTATAATAACATGTATAATAATAATTGTATAATAAATTGTATAATAAAGGGAGGAAATTCCCTCCCTTGAAATCTCCCATCCATCGCTGGATGACCAATCTCAGGCATTTGCAGAAACAACCATCATATGCAGGTTTAATGGCCTATGGCCTTGAACGGCGGATCTATACCAGTGGATCCATTCTAATTGGACCAACAACTGCAAAGTCTTCTTTTGCTCAAAAGGCTTCTTCATTGTGGCATTTGCATTCAACAAAGACTATCAGAAAGCCTTACAGGAAGGACCTTGGTTTTGGGGTTCTGCGGGGCTTTTTCTTACTCCATGGTTTCCAGACTTCGACCCCTCTACGGTTGTCATCACTAAGCTTCCCATTTGGGTCAGACTTCCAAACCTCCCGGCGCATCTCTGGCACTTCTCAATTTTCCAAGGGATCGAGGATACCTTAGGCCGTTTTCTGGCAACAGATACCTCAAGGGGGGAAAAGGGTTTATACACCTTTGGCAGAATATGCGCGGAAATAGACATCAGCAAAGGGCTCCCCGATCAGATAAATCTCAAAGTTGGGGACTTCCACTGGACCCAACCCCTGGACTATGAGAACACCGCTTTCCGATGTCGCCATTGCCATCAGACGGGGCACCTCTAGAACTCATGTGCTACGTTCCTCGGAAAAAAGAAGAACAACAAAGGTAAATCCAAATCAAAGAGTTGGAAGCCTTGTGATCGTCCCCCCATGGATGATCCTGACTCCTCTAGTTCGGATGAGGAGGAAATAGAAATAGAAGAAACAAACACTGAGAACGCGAAGGACTCCCCCATAGCTAGCCCCGAGGATCCATCTGCTCCTCCGATCCCGCAGAAACGCTCGCACGAGACCTCTTCCTCGGATTCAGATAAGGAGTCGCCTCCTTCAGCACAAAACATTTTGCAACTGGTTCCTGTTCAGCCAAGCCATAATGACTGGATCAAACTCAGTAAGAAGAAAGTGAAAAAATGCCGTTTGGAAGTTTCTACCCACTCTGGGTAGATCTCCTTGTCTCCTTCTCTCTTTTTTCCTTGCCATCTTTTGCGATGTCCAAGCTTGTTTTTGGGTCCGAGGTTGATACTTCATCATTTCCGGACCCCTGCTACTATGCTTTGCTTTTGCAAAGCTTTGATCGTACCATATATTCCTTTTCTTAATAGAATAGTCTCACTTAGAAAAAAAAAAAACATGTAATTAATATACTATATAAAAATAATATAATATAATAAATGTATAGGGACATGCATTGTTTCTTTCAAGAAATATGAAATGACAATAATATATTTTTATTCAAAAAGTGTGAAATGACATTTATTATGAGTACTTTACTTTGACTTTAAAAGTACTTAGAGCACTACCATGGTTAACCATGATTTTTTATTCACCTTTGAGAATGTGACAAGTAAGTACCTTTAACTCAAGCAATGCCACCTCAACCATTAGGGATGATGTCATCCCCTAAAATGTGATTGGTTCTCATAAAGTGAATTTTTATTGTACATTTTCCTTAGGAGGCCCATTTTAGACCACAAAATTCCCCTAATGACATCAAAAAGGACACCACAAGGTATGACCTCGTATAAAAATGACTCTGCTCTTAAATGCTTTTATTGTGGTAAGATAGGCCATATTGCTAAATTTTGTCGTAAGAAGAAGGAAAATCAAGAGAGGTACAAGCAGAGAAGACATGCAGTTCATTTGGCAGATGCAGATGCAGATGCGGACCCAGATCAGAATTTGGATGTTAGATTGTTTATGGCTGAGGCTGACACTGCTACTAAGGAGGATGAATCAGATATTTGGTTTGTGGATTCTAGAGCCTCCTCGCATATGTCAGGTAAAAAGCAATGGTTCAGAAATTTTAAAGAATCCAACTCTGGAGTAAAAGTCTATCTTGGAGATAATAGAGGGTACAAGATCAAGGGACATGGAGATGTCCTTGTTACTCTGCTTGATGGTAAGATCAGGAATATATCTTATGTTTGATATGTTCCTGGCATTAAGAAGAACCTGATTTCTGTGTCAAAGATTATAGATCAGGACCTCAAGGTAGAATTTTTTAAATCTCATTGCATTATTAAAGATTTGTTGGATCAGATGAAGCCCATTGCTATAGGTATTCGCATAGGAGGACTCTACAAATTGGATGTGAAAAGTACGCCTCAGCAAGCCTTGATGTCGTCGAATAAGTCTGCTGAAAATTTGTGGCATCAGCGACTTGGGCATATTAATTTCAGTGATCTCCTTCTGTTGCAGAACAAAGGTATGGTAGATGGTCTTCCTGTTTTGAAAAATTTGCATATTGATTGTGAGGCATGTGCATTCGGTAAATAGCATAGAGATAAATTTCCTGCCGTTAAAGATAGAAAACAGAGGGATATACTCGAACTTGTACATACTGACTTATGTGGCCCGATGCAGACAAGGTCATTAGGGGTGGCCTATTATATTTTAGTCTTTGTTGATGAATGTACAAGATTCACATGGGTGTATTTTCTTAAAAAGAAAAGTCATGCTTTTGAATATTTCAAGCAATTCAGAAACATGATTGAGAAGAAAACAGGAAAGTTCATCAGGATTCTTCGATTAGATCAAGGGGGAGAATTAAAGAAAGGAGTCTTCATCAAATATTGCAAAGAGCATGGGATACAGTAGCAATTTACAACACGTTACACTCCTCAGCAGAATGGAGTTGCTGAGAGGAAAAACAAAACACTGGTGGAGTGTGCTCGCAGTATGTTGAAAGGTAAGAATCTAACTAATGGTTTTTGGGCAGAAGCTATTAATACTGCAATGTATTTAAAGAATGGGAGTCCTACTAAAAGTCTTGAGTATAAAACTCCTTTTGAAGCATGGTTTGGCTTCAAGCCTACAGTAAGTCATCTTAGAGTATTTGGCTGTAAAGCTTTTGCACATGTTCCTAAAGAGAACAGGAAGAAGTTAGATTCAAAGGCCATTAAATGCACGTTCATTAGATACTGCAGTGAGTATAAGGCTTATAAATTGTTTGACCCTGCTACTCACAAGGTGTTTGTCAGTAGAGATGTATTATTCCATGAACAGATTGATGATGGAAATCCTATCCAAAACAATGAAGAATGGCATGTGCCCTTACTCTCAGAAGAGGATAGTGAAATAGGAGTCAGTCAGCAGCAGGAATAGAAGCAGGAACTGCAACAAGAACAGCAGCAGGTACAACAACAGCAGGATAATGTGGAGTTCAGTCCACAAAGGGAAGAAATAAGCAGAATAATTGAACCCCCACCACTCAGAAGATCAAGCAGGCCAAAACAGTTACCAGCTCGATATAGGGATTGTGCACTTATGACTGGTATGTTAAACATTGCAGAACCTTCTAATTTTTATGAAGCCAGTAAAAGTCTTGAATGGAAGAAAACAATGAATGAGGAATATGAATCTATCATTAAGAATAATACTTGGGATCTAGTAAAACTTCCTGATGATAAACAACCCATAGGTTGCAAATGGTTATTTAAGTTGAAATTTAGAGCAGATGGATCTATTGATAAACATAAATCAAGGTTGGTGGCAAAGGGATATTCCCAGATAGAAGGTATTGATTTTGAGGAGACATTTGCCCCTATTGAAAAATTAAATACCATCAGAATGATTATTGCCTTAGACACTAAACATCATTGAAAAATACATCAATTAGATGTTAATTCTGCTTTCTTAAATGGTGATTTAAAAGAAGAAGTATACTTAGTACAGCCTGAAGGATTTGTTAAGAAGGGAGAAGAACATCTAGTATGTAGATTAAAGAAAGCTTTATATGGTTTAAAGCAGGCACCTTGATCTTGGTATGAAAAAATTGATTCTTTTTTCCTCATGAATGGTTATGAAAGGAGAAAAAGTGATCCCAATTTATATACCATGTTTAATAATGAAGGACATATAGTGGTGATTTCTTTGTATGTAGATGATCTGATAATAACAGGAAGTGCAGACAATCTCATTGAAGACATCAAGCAACAATTATCACAAAAATTTGAAATGAAGGACCTTGGAGAAATGCAATACTTTTTGGGTCTAGAAGTTTGGAGAGATTCAAGTCAAACTTTCTTATCCCAGGGTAAGTATGCAAAGAGTCTGTTATCCAGGTTTAAGATGGATGAGTGTAAGCCTTCATGCATACCTTTACAGCAGAATAGCAAAATTCAGATGAATGATGATTCGAAATATGCAGATGCAACATTATACAGACAATTGGTTGGTAGTCTTATTTATTTGACTACAACAAGACCTGACTTAGCTTATACAGTAAGTGTTTTGAGTCAGTTTATGACTCAACCCCATGACAGTCATTGGAGAGCAGCAAGAGGAGTATTAAGGTATCTGCAAGGAACATCAGACTTTGGTATTTTGTATTCTGACTCATTTGATGTTAAGTTGATAGGTTATACAGACTCTGATTGGGCGGGAAATCTAGATGACAAAAGATCAATTACAGGTTATGCCTTCAACATTGGTTTCGGGGTCATCTCTTGGTGCAGCAAGAAGCAGCATACTGTTGCTTTATCCTCAGCAGAAGCAGAATATCAAGCCATGTGTGCAGTGACATGTGAGGCAGTTTGGTTGCGTAGACTTCTCCAAGATGCAGGGGAAGAACATACAAAAGCTACGATCATCAATTGCGACAATCAGAGTTCCATCAAACTGGCTTACAATCCTGTGTTTCATAAAAACACTAAGCACATCGACACTCAATTTCATTTTGTTAGGGAGAAAGTGCAGTCCAAAGAGATTTCTGTAGAGTATTGTAATTCTTGTGATAATATGGCTGATATATTCACTAAGCCACTAGGAAGACTGAAGTTTGATTTGTTTAGGGATACATTAGGTGTGTTTAAAAATCCCTTTCTCCATTAAGGGGGAGTGTTAGAAATTAATGGAGATTAGGTGATATTTTTTTACGTCGTTGTGATTTTGCTTGTTATTAGACATTCAATTCCTATTATTTAGGAATCTGTTTTACCTAATGTATCTATTTAATTATTGGTGCTTAATGAGAAACTCCAAGCGAATGCATTTGCTTGTGGGAGCTCCTGGTGATCTGCACCTGTGAGCTCCTGTGTTGTTTTCCAAACTTCATGTCTTCTGCAATTATTGACAGTTCGCCAATTCAACAGTTGCTTCCAAATCTCTCTCAGTGCTAGAGTTGTTTTCTCAATAAACTTGTTTGTTTTGCTCTTGATGAAAGCCACCGTTGTTGCATATTGGAGCATTTAGCTCTGATAAGAAAAGTGTGATAATGTGTTATAAACTAAAAAAACAACCCATGGGTCAATGACTAATGGTATTCATGGGGAATGTAGTTTATTTAAAAGGGGGAATTAAGATGGCCTAGATCAATCTCGAGAGCCAAGAGAGATCAAATGTCTTGATATGCAATGCTCTTTTAGAGTGAAAATAGAATTGATCCATATCATAAATAGTATATATCTAAACTAATTATTTTATAAAATTATTTTTAAATTTTTATAACCATTATTCTTTATATCCAAGGTTGCAATAAATTTTTAAGATATTTATTTCAAAAATTCAAAGTATGGTGAGTTTTGTTTTATTAATATTTACTCTAGATGTGCACAGAATGAATCTATCTCAAGTTCCAAACAAGATTCTTCTTTATCTTATTATTTTATCTTGCACCTTGACACTCCTCCTCTCCTCCTCGCACAAATTTAAACTATGAGGCACAAGGTAGTTGTTTCATATAGGAATAGTTAGATATGATAAGATAAATGTGATACTGTATTGTAATTTTCTCTACAAATGTGATGGCAAGTGTGCCCTAAATGTTGAAAATTTCATGATTAATGTAGTACAAGCTACATGAAAATTTAAATTATTGTATACCATATCAAGAAATCTATGCCCAATATCTAACACCATAGAGAAATACATGTTCACCAATTCAACAGTTGCTTCCAAATCTCTCTCAGTGCTAGAGTTGTTTTCTCAATAAACTTGTTTGTTCTGCTTTTGATGAAAACCATCGTTGTTGCATATAGGAGAATTAGCTCTGATAAGAAAAATGTGATAATGTGTTATAATTTTCTCTACAAATGTGTTGGAGTTTTTTTTCTCAATAAACTTGCTTTTACCGCTCTTAAGTGATGAAATCCATAGTTGTTTCATATAGGAGCATTTAGCTCTGATAAGAAAAGTGTGATATTGTGTTATAATTTTCTCTACAAATGTGTTGGATTTTTTCACAATAAATATTTTCTTAGGAGCATTTAGCTTTGATAAGAAAAGTTTGATACTGTGTTATAATTTTCTCTACAAATGTGATGGAAAGCCTGCCATGAATTTTGTAAATTTCATTGTTAATATAATATAAGCTAAATACAAGTTCATTTCTTCTACACAATATCAAGAAATCTATGTTGAGTAGCCAACACAAGAGAACAAGACATGTTCGCCAATTTCATAAATGCTACCGAATCTCTCTAGGTGTTGGAGTTATTTTCTCACTAGCCTTATTTTTACTTCTCTTGAAGTGATGAAAGCCACCTCTCCATACCTTTTTTCTATCTTCACAAAGAAAAAAAGAAACCAAATTATGAGTTTACTATGTTTTGAATCCAGAAGAGGCTTCATAGTTTAAGAACTATATCTTAGATACATGATTCTATTAAAATTTATGAAACAAATTCAATTTTTACAACTTGTATGTTTAAATATGTGATTCAGGCACTTGATTAGTATTGTGAAAGAAATTTGAGTATATCATTAAGGACTATGAATAGTTCATGTAGTAGTTGCATTACTTATAACAGAATTCAATATCCTTTCTTGCTGATATATACCACCTAATCCATGAAAAATTGTAACAATGTCTGCAATGATATATGCTAATCATTTTAGTGTAGTAGTTGCATTACTTATAACAGAATTCAATATCCTTTCTTGCTGATACATACCACCTAATCCATGAAAAACTATAACCATGTCTGCAATGATATATGCTAATCATTTCAGTTTTATGTTGATGCCAATAGGCATGAAGATGCTTCTAATTTTCAATGAAGTAGTCTTCAAAAGTTCCTAGCTCTATTTTAATTACATAAATGGATTGAAAACCATCTCATAGTATTTACTTCAGTTATTTTATTTGGATGTGTTGCAAGCTGACACAATCAAGAAGAGGCTTAGGAGTTTAAGAACCATATCTTTCTGGTTGATAACTCTTATCATTAATATCTTTGAAACCTCCATGACGTGCTTCCATGGAAGCAAATTTTTCCTTTCATTCCTTCACGATGGCTCCTTCTTTGCAATATCTTATTTATTTTAGGCTACTTTTTCCTATTCTATTGCCTTAAGGCGTTTATTTTGCAACATGTGGTGCAATTGCTAGTTTAATTAATTATAATTGAGTCATGTATCACCAACGATGTATATTGCTTTTCTCCTGCATGTTAATTGTTTTATCAAAAAATAAAAATCCATTCATTATAATATGATTGACCATGTATATTGCTTTCCTTTTTGTCTATCCATATAAATTGCTTTATGCCCCAAACTTAACTCATTAATTATTCATTGTAATATAACTTGTTTGACCAGCTTTAATAATATTGATATTTTTTCCCACAATTTTTTTTTAAGGGTTGTCACTGTTTCTCATCTTTTACTTTTATCTCACATAATGTCTATATTTTGCAAAAGTGGATGATTCAACTTTTTAGAATAATTTCAAATCTTTAAAATAATAAATTATTCTAAAAATTTATATTTCATAATTTGTATAAATTTAATATTATAAAATTAATAAATTATTTATAAATAAAAATTTACTAATTTAAAAATTAAAAAATCACAATATGAATTACATTAAAAGTAAAAATTTTATATTTCATAATTTGTATAAATTTAATATTATAAAAGTAATGAATTACTTATAAATAGAAAATTATTAATTTAAGAATTAAAAAATCACAACATTAATTACATCAAAGGTGTTCGGTCTATGGAGATGTAGTTGTTCATTCCAGGTTGTTATTTTCCTTTTCCTTGGTCGAGTAAAAAATCCACACTTTTTGGGTTTTGCTTTTTGCTGACACATTTTATTTTAATTATTTAAGTAGAAATTTTAAAAAACTCACAGAATAATCTAAATTTAGTAAGATTACGAAAAATTTTGATATATATTTTTGAAAATTTAAGTTATAATAATTTTTGATGATACTGATCTTATTTATACAATAAAAAATAAAATTCAAATACCCCAACTATTTAATTTTTTGAAATTTTTTATCTAATTCTGACAACAACAACCAAAAAAATCAGTGCAAACTATTATGTTCTGTTGTGTCAGTAGACAATTCCATTTCCATTGTTATTCAGTGGCTAACCCCTTTTCCCAGTTATTAATACGGTGGAGTACCGCTGGGGAAAAAAAACTGTAGTCCTAGCTCTGTTCTGTTGGGTTAGTAGACAATTGCCTAATTCATTGGCTAACCCCTTTTCCCAGTTATTAATACGGTGGAGTAGCGCTGGCAGATATAAGGACGATTCGACCGGCAAGCCTTATATCCCAGTCTGTCGGCCCATAAATGCACTGAGGGAGAAAATGGCCACCGTCAGATTAAAGCAATAAATGATCCTATGGTGGCCATTTCGTCTCTCAGTGCATTTATGGGCCGATAGACTGGGATATAAGGCTCACCCGATTCGACCTGTGGGTAGCATGTATACACAGTTACTGGCTCAGCCTTTACCGCCCCGTATAACACAGTTGGTAACTACAATAAGCAAATTGTGATATTCTACATATTAATGGGGTTACATTTGGCTAACTTCCATACAACCAAAATCCCTCGAGTGTAGGTATTGTTATGTGGGCTTCTTAGATTTCTAATGTTGTTATGCCACAATTCCCCATGCATACCAAAAACTGTGTGCTCCTAATGCGACAAGTTTGTTTAATCTCCTCCATGCATGTAGCATTTGATGAGTGAGGATTTTGGTTTTTTAATAATAAAAACTCCACTCTAATTCTCGTTTGGAGAACAAAGGCAAAAACACTTTGTTTTATAATTGACTTTTTTGAGGAGTCTTTAAGCCATTCTCTAATGTGGGTGTATACTTTTGCATAAAATCTGAAAAAAAAAGATGGTAAAAAGTGCCAAGAAAAGTATCGAAGAATAGTCCAGTACATTAGATATTTATTGCAACATGCAGGAGGTTTTTGTCAAAATGGAGCAAAAGGGCCCCATACTAGTGAGTGATATCATTTGTTTATTTGTTTCCTTTCTTGAATTTGAGATGGCCAGAAAGCTGCCCTTAGAACTAAATCCAAAATTTCCTTAATTCCACTGTACGAATTGAAGGATCTAAATGTTGGAATTTATGATAATTCTAGAACAAACCAGAGAGAATAATACTCTCCTCTTTAACTCAAATAAATAAAAAAAATTCTTCACTGGAGAACAAAGTTTTGCACTTGAAAATCTATTTCATTAACTTCAAAATAAAATTGTTACAACTTCTGGACTACTTCAAAACGCAGTGCCCAAAGAGACTTCTCTGTCTCACCAAAATATCACACTACAGAGAAATATGCTTCGTCAAAAAACTCTGTCTCTGTTTTAAAAATAAAACTCTACACTGTTGTGTAAAAAAAAAACTCTCTGTCTATTACAAAGAAAAACGCATTGTTGTGCTTTCACAAATAAAACATTTCATTACATAGGCTCTCGAGCCTTTTCAACTTTTATATGCCGCGCATATTAAAACAATACAAACTATATTAAAACTTAAAACTAAATTCTGTTTAAAAAAACTTTCGGGCCCCACTACATAAATCGCGCAATGTAAATTTAAAACATTACAATATCACAAAGGTTGTAAAACCTATTGTCGCGCGATATGAAAAAAAAATCAACATAATAAAACTTAAACATAAAACCTTTTGATCGCGCGATGAACCTCCGGATTTCAAAAACTTATGAGCCAAAACACAATGCACATTTCGCGTGACAAAACTGGGTTGAGTGACGTATGCATTTTTGCGCGCGATGGATTATACAATCCAGTGCATAAAACCTTATCGCGTCCGCCGGAGGGCTGCTGATGCAAGCTGCTGTTGTAACGCGAAAATTATTTATCAACTCCGATTCATAATGCCATCGGGTCCGTGACTTTAAACAAAACAAAACGACCAAATAAAATCTCCGATGCCGATGGAGGAACGGACCCGTGATGGAATATTAACTGCGCTATATAAGAAGGGATCGGGTCCGCCATTTGGTTATTGCAATCGGGACATAAAAAAAAACACTCTCAATTCAAAGTTGCGATTGAATATTATACTGCTGCGTGGTTATGTGGACCCGCAGACCTTGGCTTACGGTGGAGGGTGATTATAATATAATGTAACATGCAATTGCAGTGAATGCATCGCATTGGGCCATAAAATAAAAAGGGCTCTGGTTTATTGAAACGTTCCGATTGCGGAACTCGCCACATCAAAAAGACACTGTGCTGTTTGGGGACCACTGTAAAATAAAAACACCCGCACATAAAAACAAAATATCTCTTTGTTTCTATTTTACCACTCTGTTTTGAAATACAGAGTATTGCATAAAGAAACGAACTGACTGTTCGCAAAATTAGAAGGTGGTCCTGTGCTAGGGCTTTTCAAACAATTACAGCAAGCCGTTGGAGGACAAAAAACTGGAGAATAAAAATGGAAAGCAGCTCTGCACAGCGACTGTTGAAAGTAACATTTCAACACTCCCCCTTACTTTCAACTGTTGGGTTATCAGTCATACCCAGGCATTTTCTCAAAAATTCAAAACTCTTCTGCCCCAATGGCTTGGTCAGAATGTCTGTAAACTGCTCCTGAGTTCTGCAGTGTTCCAAAACAATTTCTCCATTGTTTACCAATTCCCTGATGTAGTGAAATTTGGTGTCAATGTGTTTCGTTCTCTTTTGAAACACAAAATTCTTGGATAATGCAATAGGTGAGCTATTTTCACAAAAAATCACTGTTCCTTTTGTCCGCTCTTAGCACAAACTTCTTAGCACCCTCCTCATCTAAATTGCTTGACACGCTGCTGCTGTAGCTACCACATATTCTACCTCTGCTATAGACAATGCTACAATAGGATTTTTTTAAAAGCCCATGAAATGGCTCCTGAACCCATGTGAAAAACATAACCGGAAGTGCTCTTCCGATCATCTACACTTCCAGCCCAATCACTGTCAGTGTATCCAATTAAATCTGAACATTCTGAAGCAGTATATAAAATGCCATACCTTTTAATACATTTAACATACCTCAGAATTCTCTTCGCTGCCTGCCAATGTGCATCCTTTGGCTTCTCCATGAATCTGTAAATCAAACTAACAACATGCATTATATCGGGCCTAGTTGTAGTCAAATACATGAGGCTGCCAACTATGCTCTTGTACAAACTAGGATCAAAATCCTTGTCGTTGTCCTCTCTGCTGAGTTTTAATTCCATCACTGTGGGAGTGATTGCTGCTTTGCTCTCCTGCATATTAAATCTTTCCAACATTTCATTAACATATTTTTCCTGTGAGATAAAAATCCCATTTTCATCTTGTTCTACTTCTATTCCTAAGAAGTATCTCAACAAACCCATGTCATTCATTTCAAATTCTTCTTTCATGACTGTTTTAAAATTTTCAATAAGGTAATCATAATTACCTATGAAAATAACATCATCAACATATAAAACCACAATAAACATTTTACCATCCTTTTCTTTGATGTAGAGGGTGGGTTCTCCCTCACACTTTTCAAATCCATTTTCCAGTAGATAGGAATCTATCCTACTGTACCATGCTCTTGGCGCTTGCTTTAGCACATAAAGAGCTTTCTTCAACTTGCACACTTTGTGCTCTTGGCCTTTCTTTTCGTAGCCGAGAGGTTGTTCAATGTAAACCTCTTCCATTAACACTCCATTTAGGAATGTTGACTTCACATCCATTTGGTAAACTTTCCACTTATTTTGTGCTGATATGGACATCGCTGCTCTCATGGTTTCCATTCTAGCAATTGGTGCGAAAGTTTCCTCATAGTCTATCCCATGCTTTTGCTTATACCCTTTGACAACAAGTATGGCCTTGTGTCTCTCTATTTTGTCTTCAGCATTACTCTTGGTCTTGTAGACCCATTTAACTCTAGTGACATCTTTACCGTTTGGGAGTTCAACCAAATCCCATGTCTTGTTTCTTTCTATGGCATTAATCTCCTCATCCATAGCTTCTATCCATTTCCTATCCTTAATATCTTCTTCGAAATGAATAGGGTCATCAACATGAAAATATAAAGCAAACAAAGAATTCATATGTTCATTTTCTACCTCTTGTTCATAAATTTCATTCAAATTTCTGAACTTTGTTCCTCTTTCATTAGGTGTACAAGTGCTTGAAGAAGCACTTGAATTTCCTCCTTGTGGTGTTCTTGGATAAGCACATTCATTTCTTCTCAAGGGTGTCTCTTGCTGCCCTTGTGTCGGTGCTACTGTTTGGGGATGTATTTCAGCCAACTCATCATCATTTTCATCATGAGATAAACAGTGTTTAACATTCACTGTTTTTTCTATGCTTCCACCCCAAGCTTCCTCCTCAATAAACTGAACATTTCTGCTCACAATAAACTTCTTGGTGGATGGGTTGTACAACCTGTAAGCTTTGGATTCCTCACTGTATCCAATGAAAATACATTTCTCCCCATTGCTATCCAACTTCTTCCTTAGCTGATCTGGAATGTGTGCATAAGCCACACATCCAAAAACCTTCATGTGTGTGACACCTTGTTTTGTGCCACTCCATGCCTCTTCCGACACTTTGTTTATAATTTCTTTTGTAGGGCATCTATTCAAGATGTACGCTGCACAATGTACAACCTCAGCCCAATAATAATTAGGAAAATGCTTTTCCCTTAACATACTCCTTACCATGTCCATTATTGTTCTATTCTTCCTTTCGGCAACCCCATTTTGCTGCAGAGTATATCTAGTTGTAAATTGCTTATGAATCCCATTTTCTCTACAAAAACGTAGAAAATATTTAGAGATATACTCACCTCCTCTATCAGTCCTTAGGACTTTGATATGTAGCCCACTTTGGTTCTCAACAAGTGCTTTGAAATTGTAGAATCTTTTAAACACTTCACTTTTGTTTTTCAAAAAGCAAACCCAAGTTTTTCTAGTAAAATCATCAATAAATGTTAACATGTAATGGCTGCTAGCAAGTGATGGAGTTTGCATCAGTCCACACAAATCTGAGTGGACAATCTCTAAGGGTGCTTTTGCCCTTATGCTTTTCCTAGAAGAAAAACTTTATCTGTGTTGTTTCCCCAAGATACAACCTTCGCAAAGGTTGTTCGGTTTCTCAATCAATGGCAAACCTCTTACCATTCTTTTTCTATTCAACAAGTTAAGACCTCTAAAGTTGAGATGTCCAAATCTCAAATGCCACAACCAATTATCATCTTTTGGTTCGCTTTGGAAAGCCTCTTGTGTCACTGCTGCTACTTCTTCTTCATTTTTCAAATCTGCTCTCATTCTGAGAGGGAACATCCTGTTCCTTGTCATCTTCACTTCAACAATACATTGTTTGCTGGGTGGTTTATCCATGATGGTGCAAATATCATCATCAAAGAAAACATTGTACCCATTTTGAACAAGTTGTCCAATACTCAAGAGGTTAAATTTCATTCTTGGAACATAATAGACATATGTTATGGATTTCTTTTCACCTTTCCTTGTTAAAACATTTACATCTCCTTTTCCCATAACTGAAACTTTACTATTAGTCCTTAGTGTGACTTGTGACTTCACACTCTCATCTAACATGGAAAACATGGCTATGTTTCCTGTCATATGGTTACTACAACCGGAGTTTAGAAACCATAAATCTTCACTCTTTTCCTCAGCCCTATTACAAGCGAAAAACAATTTATCTTGGCTAATATTTTCTCTAGTAAAATTTGCATTTGTTCTATTATCCATATCATGTTGCTTCTTTCTACACTCATTTGCATAATGTCCATATTTTTTACAATAGTGACATTGGACATTGGATTTATCATACCTTTTTCCTTGAGAATTCTGCTGACCACTCTGTTGGTTGCTGCCTTGGCCTTGATGCTGATTTGGATTGCTGCCCCTTCCTTGAGCATTTGCTGGACTGTTTCTTCCACCTTTGTTTTGGCTTCTGCCTCTTCCTCTCTTGTTTCCTCTGCCTTGCCCTCTTCCTCTTCCGAAATACATCTGGGTCTTAAAGGCATGCTCTAGAGATGAGTTTTCATTTCTACCCAATCTCTGCTCATGTGTCATCAGTGATGCATGTATCTCATCCATTGAAAAGTTTGTGAGATCTCTGGTCTCTTCTATGGTGGTGACAATCACATCAAACCTTGAGGGTAGACTCCTTAAGATTTTTTCCACAATCCTCCTTTCTTCAAGAGTCTCTCCATGAGACCTTATCTTTGTGACCATTCCAATCACATGAGTAAAGAATGAGTCAATGTTATCTGACTCCTTCATGCAGAGAGTCTCAAAGTTTCTCCATGCCTTAATAGGTTGTCTTGAGAGTTTTCCATGCTTCTTTGGATCTCTTAGCTGCTGCTATTCTTGGAAACACACTCTCATGCACTGCTTGATACAAAAAGTAGAGGGCTCTAAAATCCTTCTTCTTATTGCTCTTCAGCAGTTCCTTCTCTGCTTGAGTTAAATCATTAAACTCATTTTCATCTGTTGGCTCTTCAAAGCCATCCTCAACAAGTTCCCATAAGTCTTGGGAAGCAAACATGGCTCTCATGGTTATTTCCCAGTAGTCATAGTTTTTCCCATTAAATTGTGGGAGCTGGGTATTTCCAATACCCATGCTAGTGCTAGCTCCAACCATTCTTGCACTCTTAACTATGCTTCAAAATACTTGACTATGTTTTTAAAAAACAACTGACTGTCTTCAACAGTAACACAAAAAAAATGACTTGAGAAATACCTTGGATTCTTCTTGGCTGAGTCTTCACACTGCTGGAGAAGCTGCTACAACAAAGAACTCCTTCCTTCAGCTTCTTTGACCTTCAAAGAGCCTGGACTAGCTCCGATACCATGTTGGAATTTATGAAAATTTGAGAACAAACTAGAGAGAATAATACTCTCCTCTTTAACACAAAGAAATAAAAAAATTTCTTCACCGGAGAACAGAGTTTTGCACTTGAAAATCTATTTCATTAACTTCAAAATAAAACTGTTACAAATTATGAACTGCTTCAAAACGCAGTGCCCAAAGAGACTTCTCTGTCTCACCAAAATATCACACTATAGAGAAATACTCTCAGTCAAAAAACTTTGTCTTTGTTTTAAAAATAAAACTCTACACTGTTGTGTAAAAGAAAAAACTCTCTGTCTATTACAAAGAAAAACACTTTGCTCTGCTTTCACAAATAAAACATTTCATTACACAGGCTCTTGGGCCTTTTCAACTTTTATATGCGCGCATATTAAAACAATACAAACTATATTAAAACTTAAAACTAAAGTCTGTCTAAAAAAACTTTCGGGGCCCACTACATAAATCGTGCAATGTAAATTTAAAACATCACAATATCACAAAGGTTGTAAAACCTATTGTCGCGCGATATGAAAAAACAATTCAACATAATAAAACTTAAACATAAAACCTTTTGATTGCGCAATGAACCTCTGAATTTCAAAAACTTATGAGCCAAAACATAATGCACATTTCGTGTGACAAAACTGGGTTGAGTGATGTATGCATTTGTACACGCGATGGATTATACAATCCAATGCATAAAACCTTATCGCGTCCGCCGGAGGGCTGTTGTTGTAATGCGAAAATTCTTTATCAACTCCGGTTCATAATGCCATCGGGTCCGTGACTTTAAACAAAACAAAACGACCAAACAAAATCTCCGATGCCAATGGAGGAACGGACCCGCGATGGAATATTAACTGCACTATATAAGAATGGATTGGGTTCGCCATTTGGTTATTGCAATAGGGGCATAAACAAAAACGCTCTTGATTCAAACTTGCGATTGAATATTATACCGCTACATGGTCATGTGGACCCGCGGACCTTGGCTTACGGTGGAGGGCAATTATAATATAATGTAACACGCGATTGCAGTAAATGCATCGCATCGGGCCATAAAATAAAAAGGGCTATGGTATATTGAAACGTTCCGATTGCGGAACTCGCCACATCAACAAGACATTGTGTTGTGTGGGGACCACTGTAAAATAAAAACACCTGCGCATAAAAACAAAATATCTCTTTGTTTCTATTTTACCACTCTGTTTTGAAATACAGAGTACTGCATAAAAAAATGAACTGACTGTTCTCAAAATTAGAAGGTGGTCCTGTGCCACGGCTTTTCAAACAATTACAACAAGCAGCTGGAGGACAAAAAACTGGAGAATAAAAATGGAAAGCGGCTCTGCACAACGACTGTTGAAAGTAACATTTCAACACTAAAAAGTACAGAAGATTAAAAAAATGGCAATGCTTTTGACCCTGCAAAGCATATTGAGGCATATCTTCGTATGAGAGTTGAGTAACGACTTAGCACCTTGATGCAATCCCTTCTTCTGGCTGGATATTTGGGCCTCATTCTATGGGGTTGTCCTGCTTACATGGATATAGAAAGTTTACCAAGAAATAAATTATGAGAAAGATTGCTTCTAATTTTCATTGCTTCAACTCAGAGTTACAAGTGAGTTCCAGAACTTATGATTATCATAAGATTTATTTGTTTGTTTAGGATGGGAAGCATTCAATTTTATTAAGCCGGCTCTCATATATCTTTTTAGGCCACATGTTCAGGAACGTTGATGGGTCACTGTCTCTCTCCCAATTTTCATGCATGGGGTAGTCATATCTCTTTTTTAGATGTTGTTTTATATACTGATACCTGCATCTGGAATCTGCTTGATGAAACCGGATATATTATATGTTGTATATGTACAAACTTTGCAATATGGACTGTTTTATTATAAATAAAAAAACAATGTTTTTTCTCTTTTGAAAAAAAAAAAAAGACTTCTAGAACTTACTATTCTAAATTTTTAATAAGTTATGACCATCAATCTCAGCCATAGTTACCTAATTTTTCTAAATATTTAATTAGTAATGACCATCAATTTCAGCCATAGTTATCCAATTGTAAGGATGCTTTATCAAAACTATGCTACTCAGAAGTTGATCTTCTTGTTTTCACACTTATAATTCGAGAGGAAGCAGAAAAAGAGATAGCCACATGTTTATGATGTAAAACACTGTAGAAAAGTCTATATTGTAACTCTAGTTAAAAATTGATGTACTCAAATTTAAGCACTAGTAGGTTATAAGATTGTGTTATAATTGGGCCACTAGGAGTAAGAGGCATTCCATTCTTTCGAGAGAATTTTGTTACATAGCTGAGCAAATATAGAGAGGGGAGATAGGAGGTAGAGCACATAGATAGGATTTGTGCATTGTAGCTTCCCACGGGCCACATGCATTACTTCTTTGTACTTGTAGCCTTATTTTCCAAACATACAAAGAGAGCTAAGCGAGCTCACCTTCCAGCTGGGTTTTCTCCCGAAAGAGTTTCCCAGAGCATATTTTGTATCTTTTGTGTGTGTGAGAGCTTATTTTTTCGTTCTTTATTTTTTTTCATAATTTCCATTCACATGCATGCACTAATTACAATTAAATCTACAAATCTTAATATTTAATAAAACCGTAATAATGTAGAATCTTATATTTTTAATATAATATTATCATATATATTGTGATAAATTATCTTATTAAATATCCACAAAAATTTACAAATCACTTTTATATCTCAAATATTTTTCATTAAGTAAAATAAATACGCTACTCACATGACTTATTCAAACCATTCAAGTGTTTATTGGAGAGTGGAAAGCCTCAAAATGAGCACAATCCCATCTACCAGGAGTTATCACGTGGTAGAAGGGTTGATGCCCTTCCCTCCCCGCATTAACCAAAATCGATCTATCATCCATCATGTGATGGGTGGCTTCTCTAGCCCAACACCCCATCGGGGACGAATCAAATCCTTTTTATAAAAGCACTTTCTTTACTTTTTGGTGACTCATTGCATATTTTTAATACGTTAAGCTTTTATTTATTTATTTTAGCACAGAATTGCATATTTTTTTGGGAACCTTTTGGACTTAGATGACAATGCCACCATTTAAAATGGAAAAAAATCTGAAGACATTTGTGTCGTAAGATAGGATTTGATCGGATAGTAAAGTTGTCACATGCCTCATTAAGAATACCGTGTATTGTAGCATGACCGAGGCAAGGAGTCTTGTTTCTCATTAATGAGATTTCATTAATTATAGATTTGAGATTTGTTAAAAGGGGCGAGAGGGTGAATATAAGCAAAGTGTTATTATTTCAGAAGAGGGTTTAAGTGCTTAAACAAGTCACATGCTCACTTTTACACTGTGTTAGCATTTTTTTTACAAGGAAGTCATACAATAACATTATAATTTTGTTATTTTATTTTATAGGCAGGATGGGCAACATATAAAGAATTTATTAAAGCTTATGGTTTTTGCTAAAAATTTATTATTATTATTATTAGAGGTTCAACAAATTAAAGGTGTTTTTAGAAAATATTTAAATTGTTTTTAAAAAAATAATAAATAGTCACATTATCATATTAGTCAAGTGTATATAATAGAGTTGCAATTTATTGGTTAATTTGGTTATTTGATTGTTAAAAAGAAAATAACTTAAGAAAATGGATTCTAATAATATTATCTATAATTTAATTTTAAAGTATTTTTGTTTTTATGTTTTTTATTAAAAATTTAATAATTGTTTATTGTTCTAGTTACAAATTATATCATTTAATGTTATTAAATGGCCCTAATAGTATAGGGTTTACACAATAAGAGGTTTAACTTGAAAATTGTTTTTTAATGATAGCTAGTTTGATTTTAATCCTTTTTTAGAGTATATTGTTAGTATGGATATTGGGAAATGTGGAAATTATGCTCTCAATTGTTAATTCTAAATTTTTTAGTTCTTTTTACTTTTTCTTTTTTTTTTTTTTTTTTTTTAACTACTTTATTTTTATTTATTTTTTAATTATAGAGTTTCCATCTAATTATTTGTCTCTTATGTATGCCAAGGATTTTTGAAAACAATACAATTTTCCCCACTGTCTCACAATCCCCAAATCTGAAAGGAATTTTAGAGACTATGAGGGAGAGGATTACTCATAGGAAGAATATTGAATTTCAAAATATGGAAGAAGCACATAACAACTTCAACAATTGCTACAAAGACAAGACAAACTAATTTTGGCATTTTTTGATGATGTTTGGTCTAAGGAAGATTTGTAAAAGTTTTTATTTGAAAGGGAAGGACTAAGACGCTCGTGACAAATTGATATCATTCTACAATCCCTAAAGAAACTTCTACTCAACTTTATGAATTTCAAATATTGGATGATGTTGATGCTTTGTCCCTTTTATGCTTTTGGGCTTTTGGACAAAGATAATCTCAAGTACGTATTGTAGATGAAGATCTAGTTAAACAGGTATACTTATGAAACAATGCAATGTTGTTCATATTGAACATATCATTGTGTCAATAGTTTTGTTAGGTTTACTGATTGCAATATACACCATCACTATAAATCTCCCTGATTACAAGTTATTACAACAATGATATATCCCTATGATAAGATTCCATTCCAAAATTAATACTTCTTTTAAAGGATGGAATCAATGTTTCAATAGAAGAGAAGAAATTTTAGAGATATACTCAATATCCTTTAATAAAATCACTATGTACACAGAATCCTAGACAATATCATATTCTTAAGCCATAAAATAAAAGTTGCGAGTAAACTTTAACCTTCTTATGAAAGACGTTTATGCTTTAAGAAACCTAAGTGTGGATTTGATTGGTTTACACTCATAGAATTTTCAATCATTGTTATTGATGTATCATTCATGTGTCAAAGCAAAATGTAAAGTCTTGCCACTTGATTTGAAAGTGATTGGAAGCTCTTTGTATGGTGAGCCTCGCCCGACATTGGAGAGTGTCAGGAACAAGCTTTTAAATGGGGAGCCAACATCAAATTATCAAAAAGAAGGACTTCTTATGTACTTGCAGACTAGTATTGTTGTCTTGGATCAGGAAGTACAAGAGTGCTTCCTAGACTTGGGATCATTTCCAGAGGATACAAAGATATTTTTGGATGCATTACTAGACATTTGGGCTTATGTGTGGAAGATGGAGTGGAAATATTTTTTTCCATATTGTTAGAACTTGCATGTAGAAATCTATTTATTTCCATTGAGAATTCATGATATTATCCATCTTCAATGACATATGATATGAAGCTTGTTCATAATATTTTTCATTCATGTCATAGGTGAATCCATTATTACATGCAATAGGTTATTATTATGTGATATACATGCAAAAAATACATAAGTGGATGTTATAGGTGAATCTTAGATTACATTCAATAGATGATCAATATTCACTATACATGCACTAATCACAAAGTAATTTATATGTCTCACTTGTCTATATGAAATATTTTTAAAATATATATGTAATGATTTAACAACTTATGTCTAGTAACGTTTAATTATGATTTAACTTTGTATTTGTGGATTATTTATGTAGGATCCATGGAGCATAATCAATGGTGTGAGATTATTTTTTGTGAGGTGGAGGATTTGGTGTTAATCTTTTGTGCAAGCGAATACTCTCTTACATCATTCTTGAAATCTATGAAAGCTAAAATTTGTCGTAGTAACTAATTATGGATGCAATAAAGATATTGTGAATGGCCTACTGGTGTTATATTCACTCACTCAACTTAAGCCTATTTTCATAGAGAAGTTGATTGTGGCCCCATTTTAAGAGCACATGAAAATATTACAAAACTTAGAAAAGATATCCTTGAACATATGTGTAGGGCTTGGAAATTTTCCTAGTTTGAACAACACCGAATCAAGGCTAAAGATTTACATAATGCTATATTTTAATTTGGATCATTGTTTTGATTTGGGTGAGTTTCCCTTGGGAATGTGTGACATGACTTCAGTTCAAAGGTTGTCTTTTAGAAACTGTCACCTTCTTCAAAATCTCCCTAGTGACTTGGAAAATCTGAATTCTTTAAGACTGTTAAGGTTATTTGCATGTCTAGGAATAAAAGAGCGTCCATCATCTATTCAAAGACTTGGGAAGCTTGAATAGAAATAGGAAAATTAACGAAACTTAAGGAGCTTGACATGAGAGAGTGTTATCAGTTGAGAAATTTTCCTAAGTCAGTTGGAGGGTCGATATCTATGAGGCATGTTACATGTGATGAGAATATCGGGATGCAATGGATACATGCTAAGAGATTTTCCGTCATGGAACTTCAACTTGATGTGGTGCAAGAACAATTTAGTTGGATTGGCTAGATGGTTGACATGATACCTAGACATGTTGTAAGTGAAAGGAGACTATTATGCATTGACTTATATTTGTAGATAATTTTCTAGAAGTTCTAATTTAAACCTTCTTGTTTTCACACCAATAATTCGGGAGGATGCCGCGTCATCCCCTACTATTCATGGAAAAATGGATAGCCACATGTTTATGATGTAAAATACTCTAGAAGAGTCTATATTGTAACTCTAGTTAAGAGTTGATGTAGTCAAAATTAACCACTTGTAGGTTATCAGATTGTGTTATAACCTCGCCACTAGGAGTAAGAGGCATTCCATCCTTTTGAGAGATTTATTACATAGCTGAGCAAAGATAGCCAGGGGAGATAGGAGGTAGAGCACATAGATAGGATTTTTTCATTGTAACTTCCCACGGGTCACACGCATTACTTCTTTGTACATGCAACCTTATTTTCCAGACATACAAAGAGAGAGAAGTAGGCTCACTTTCTAGCTGGGTATTATCCCGAAAGAGTTTCCCAGAGCATATTTTGTATCTTATGTGTTTGTGAGAGCTTATTTTGTCATTGTTTATTTTTTTTCATAATTTACATCCCCATGCATGCACTAATTATAGTTAAATCTAGAGATCTTAAAGTTTAATAAAATTGTAATAGTGTAGAATCGTATATTTTTAATATAATATTATTAGATACGTTGTGATGAAATCTCTAGTGGAATATCCATAATATTTTATGAATCATTTTTAATACTCAATTTTTTTTCATGCAGTAAAGTAGATACACTACTCACATGACTTATTCAAACAATTCAACATATGTGTTTATTGGAGGTTGTAAAGCCTAAAAATGAGTAAAATACCATCTACGAGGAGTTCTTGAAAATCCTTATGAAGGGAATTGAACTAGTGAGAATGTGTGAAAAGATAAGCCCTTTTAATATTTTTCATAACCTCAGATATGGCTCTCAAATTCGCCAGCTCGAGGAGGAGATCTCTCACTTCCTTCAGTAGCATATGCCTCTGAGCATGTTACTTGACGTGAAGAATCTCATAACATAGGTGAAGGGCATAGGCCATTTTTAGCATTTGCAGTCAATTGATGAGATCAATTTGATTGTGTCCACGCTGACTAATGATCCACATGAGAATTCCATGCTACTTCAACAAATGGTTGCAGGTGATACGATTGATGGAAATTTGGATGAACCTCCTTGTAGTTAGGATGCGTTACTAGAGTCTGATTTTTTTGTGGGTTTGGAGAAAATATTTGGAATTTGAAGAGGATTCTGCTCCAAAGAGAGGTATCCATTGTTGGGGTGCAGGGTATAGGAGGCATTGGAAAAACAACTATGGCATTGGCCCTCTGCAATGACCAATAAATTAAAGGTGACTGTGTCTCCATTGAATCGAATCATTTCTTTTGTAAGTCGAAAAGTTTCTATTAATCAAAAGGCATTTGCATAGATATAAAAATACATGTGGTATCACCTCGATCATATTTTTTGACCAATGCAATAACCATACAACATACAAAAACAAAAATTTCCAACTAGGAGGTCCATAGCCTGAGAGGCCTAACATACCAGAAAACTAGAAGAACAAGAAAAACACCAGTAGTCATAATCAATCGTCAGAGGTAACTGAAGTAGGACTATTTGGCCCTATACCTAGAGGAGGAGGAGGGTGATACGAGAAATTGACATGATGCTCAAAGTGAGCAAGCCAAGTTTCCAGTTTTTCCACTTTTTCCGTCAACAAATTTCTCTCATGCTGGACAACCACCACCCTTTCGAGAACATGGCACTAGAAGTATTGAAGTATTTCAAGTTTGGCCATGATGACCTCATGTTCCTCCCTTCGGGCTCCATTGACAGCTTCCAACCGAGCCATGGCAGATTACACCAACTCTAGGGCCACCGTGGAGTTTCTTGTATGCCTGGAAGGATCCTGACCTACTAACTTATCACGTCCTTGATTGTTGCGGCCTTGAGAAACCATAGCATGACCACAACCCTGTCCTCGGCCACCTCCTCCTATGCCTCATCCACACTGAATTGACATAATTTTGTGGTTGCCTGCTAAAGAAGTTTCCGAGGAGTTGCGACTGCCATGGGTGTCACGACTCACACGCCTCACACCCCTCGATGGACCCACACCTCGCTTAGAAGTTCCACCACGCACAATTGCAGCACCACCCTGAGAACTAGTATGAGTAGGTGAACCTTCCGCCTTTTTCAGGGCCAAGATGCGTGAGGAGCAGAGATTAGGCTTCATGATGGAGACCATATGGAAGTCAGAGTCCCGAAGAAATGAGAGCCCCAAAGCGCAACCACCCTCCACCAAGGGCCAAGCAGACCCCATCGCAGACCAAGCAAGAAAGATTATCCAATGCAGAAATTTCCATGAAAGGAAATTCACCACCAGATTAGAACTGAACCTGACCAGAGCAAACGAGAGAGACCAAAATGGAAAAGACCAGATGGGAAATAGAAAACAACACACGAGAGAAAATTGAAAATTGGGTTTCCATATTCCAAACCAACGCCAGAGTCGCAACGAGATGCCGAAGGGAGGTTTGGAGCCAGTGACGTCAAAAAGGAAGAACCGAGAAGCGAGAGTGCCCAGAGACCAACATCACACTTGAGCCAATTTTGCAACCCAAAAGGAAACAACACCACCGTCATACCTGTTGATCATTTAGTTAACATCAGTCATTTTTGAAGATAACCCTTAAGTAGCCATGTATCGAATGTTATGACTCGTGGTGAAACATTTAAATGATGGTTGGAAAGAAACGATGTTAAGATAAGTCACGTGGCTAAAAAACTAAGCACATGTTCGAAAAGGGGAAGAAGACGTAAAGGCTTCAAACATAAAGCAAAAAGGCAAAGGTATGGTATAAAGGACCTAAAACAAAAATATCATAATACTTGCTGCTTTTATATTATGCACGTGAAGTGACTCTCCGTATGTGTAATTCCAGGGGGGTCAAGGAGCGAAAGGGGGAAGAGACCCATACCCCTGCGGAATTACGTTGACGTGTCACAGGGGAGGACCCAAGGTAAGAGTGATATGGTAGAATGAAGTGCGGGCCCTAGAGGTTTGTATGCTGTGTATTTCACAAATTCCACGAGGAATACGTTTCGAGAACTAGGTTTCCTACGCAGCAAAAACGTAAGGTAAGTCCATAGGTGAACTGGTACCGAGGCCCGTACCAGTATTAAACTCAGCACGCGGTGTTCACCAACCTGCAGTTAAATGCCCAATCCCTATGCACCACGTGCTCCATTTTCAGTGTCCTTACGACGGTCACCCCGCTTACTTCTCCTTTCTGCCTTTTTACCAAAGAACCCTTAGTCCTATATAACGGTCCCCCATATTTTACCGCAGTAAAACTTACAGGTATTTTAGCTACGGTATAAACTAAAGTGGGAGCTAGTGTCAGGTCTACCCAGTCACTGTTACTACCCATGTGTCATTTTCCCGAGCATATTTCCCACTGCACAGGTATTCTGTCCCTCGTATTCCCTCTTCTTTCCTTTTGTTTTAAAATTTTTTCATGTCAGTCATGGGAAAATGCACCCCCAAGAAAACAAAACCAGAGACCCCTCAAGTCCGTGAAACCAGAAACCCTCCCGGGTTCGAGCCTTTCATTGACCTACAAGCCGAAATCTGTGATCCGCAATACCCTTTTCTCATTAGTAGTGTAAAACCCGAGCTTTTTAGACGACATGTCGAGAATAGGGATCGATATCGGGTGGTTTTATCAGGCCTATACCATCAGATTACCCCCCCAATTTACCCTGTGGTTGAGCTTAATTGTTGGCTCAGAGATGCCTACGACGAGCGTCGAGTCATGTTTACCTCAGCTCATGGGAATAAGATTTTTTCTCTTTCTCCCGACATTATCAGGCAAGCCCTCTGCTTTCCCACTAGCGCGAGCTATACCAGTTTCAGTGAAATGACTTTAACCCCTCAGTTCGCTAAATTGCCATGGGAACAACAAGGAGACTTCATTTCCTCTATAACCAACAACCAAGCCACGTCTCTTCCTTCTGCAGAACCTTTCCCGTTGAGTCTGTTCAAAGAAGAATTTCAGCCCATCCTTGCTCTCATTGCAGGTCTTTTAGGTGTAGGCGGTTTGGGGGAAGTTTCTAGGGCATGTGTCTATTTCTTGCGGTTAATGTCTCAAACAGGGGTAGTTCTGGATATCCCTGGTTTCTTTGCCTCTAACATTCAAACCCAGTTTCAAGAGATTTCAGAAACTGGTCACTTCCTCTTTTGTTCCATGGTCTTCTACTTCTTCTTATATCAGCATGCCGATAAGTTCAAGGGTTTGGGTTTAGACAGGGTATATAAGGTAAATTCTCAACCCCGACCAGTTTTCGACTGGAGCTTTGCAACACACCAGTTACCAAATGGGGTGGGTTATTTCAGATTTCGAAATGAGTTCATGCCTGTTGCCTACACTATCATCCATGATTCTCCCTCACCTAGGGTTTTTCCTGAAATGAAGAGTTGGTTACAAGCTAGTAAAACCCAGAGTACTGGGGATTGGTACCTATTTGACAATTACACTAAAATTCGGGTCTATGGAGTCGAGGTTCCCCCTTACCAGCTACCTGTGTTCCCTGCTCGACGAATTTATGCTCTGGAGTACATTCGACAGACTTTGAAATTTGACCAACTCCACTTCGTCCCTGCAAAGAAAGGTTTCATTCTGAAACTCCCTATCACTATTGGCCCTTTTATCGTCAATTCAAGACATGCCCTCCCCATTGTTGAGAAGCTGCTGCAAGACATGGATTTAAGGAAGGGGAAGACTTGGCCCTACGATCCATGGGGGATTATCTCTAACAGAAGGAGGAGGAACAAGTCTACTCCTTATGCGCATGAAACGAGATCGTTTATAGAGTGGAGTGCTAACCTTGAAACTTGGCCTTTGATTTCGCAGATGGAGACAGACTCATTTGCAATAGGGGAAGGAGGAGAAGCCATTAAAGGCTAAGAAGAAGAAGAAGTGGGCCCCTCAGGAACAGGTTCCCCCCTCCGCAAAAAGCAGAAAACAGTGACAAGCGAGGCAGAGATAATAGGGGAAGAACAGTTGCTCGAGCCGTTCATACCATATGGCCAACCCGACGGGAGAAAAGATGGGCTCAAGGTGCTACGAGACAGTATCACATCCTCTGACTACTCTGAAGTTTCACAGGCCATTAGAGATGATACTTCACTAGTCACAACTGAAAGGAGCCTAAAAGCGAGAGCTATCAGGGATAAGTACAAGGCCGAGCTAGAAAGTTACGTGGAAAGGTATCATACTAGGATTTCAGCTTCCATGAATGTGGACACGTAACACCTAGTATTGGCTATGGCTGAGGCCATTTTGGATCCAAATGAAGGTACCACCAGCTACAGAGTGCTCGAGTACGCAATTGACATGGCTAAGGTACCAGCTCTTGACAAATGTAACATGTTCCAGGTGGTTGGTGATATGTTGAAAGATGATGTAATGCGGCTCACGATCACGCTGCAAAAATTGGAGACTAAACATGCACAAGTGAGGGCAACCCTAAAAGAGGAACAGGAAAATTCCTCCGCCCTTTCGAATCAAGTACGTGGTCTCCATGAGTCAATTAAAGGAAAGGAAACCGGAGAATCAAATCCACAGTGTTATGTCATTGAGCAATTGCAGAAGGAGGTCGCGTCCCTGAAACACAAGGTTAGCATACCGGCATCCCACCATGTTCAGACTGCCAAATTAGCTCAGGCTGAGAAAGACAAAACAAACCTAGCTGACTCTCTGGTAAAGGAGAAGGAGGAAAAGGAAAAAATGGTAGAAGAAATGGTCGTTCTTCAGGGTAGGCTGACGGAACTACAGATAACCTGGGACACACACAATTGTGTGCCAACTACAGTCCAACCAGAGACTAGTTCGTTGTCTGAGCAGCTAATTACAGCGAAGGCTACAAATGCTATACTAGAGAAGAAGGCTTCCACCACGAGGCTAAGAATCACTAAGTTGGAAACTGCCTTGGCTGAAAATACGAGAAAGATAGAGACTATGCAGAAGGAAATTGAGCAGGAAAAGAAGGAAAAAGCTAACCAACTAAAGACCATCACTGATCTCAACAGCCGCCTGAAGGGTAATATCATCCTTAGGGATGCAAGAAGGATAATTTGGTCAAAAATCATCTCGGAGGTGACAGGGCAGTGGGGGTTCCTGAAAATCATTGAAGAAACAAAATCGTCTATGCTTTATCTCCGAAGGAAATTTCAGGAGGGAGATCTCAATTTATCCAGCAGAGCCCAGCATGCCAGAGGTTATATTTCTTTCTTGAAAGGGTTGAAATCTGATGATGTGGAGAAGCATGGCATAGCAAGTCAATTCAAGGAGGCCGTTGAATGCCAGAAGATTATTGACAAAGAGTCTGCTCGCGTTATAGCTTCAAGGGCCCTACAACATGTGGCAGCCAATATGGATCGGTTTGATACAGTTTGGGCTGAGATCACAACGGCTTGACTTCCGTCATGTTGGGATCCTACCACTCCTTCCGTGCTACAACCATTATCAGAGTATGAAGCACATCTCCAGGAAGAAATGGACCGGACTGATATATTGTCAGATAAAACCGCGCGGTTAAAAGCTGAGACCATTGTTTCGTCGCTCCGCCAAGAATTTGCTCTCCTTCATCTGATAAAACACAAGATCCCCACCAAGGCAAGTTTCGACGACCTCACCGAAGCCTATATCAAGGTGGAAGGATTCACATCGATGCCTGAACCTACAGCAGATAGTCAGCGAAGATGCACCCGGTATGCCAGCGAGATCGCCAGCTCATCAGCAAACGTTCCACCACCTGTGTCAGCGACCATCTCTACTCCATCTCGTCAGTGAATACTGTCAATTCATGATTCGGCCCTAGTGGCCTTTTTATTTTTACTTTAGCTAATTACTTTTAAGTTTCAAGTGGAATTCACATTCCACTCCAGCGTTTTACTTTCTGTCAAAACTGTTGTTTAATATTTTGTTTAAAAATGGCCAAGCACCTAACTGTAAATGATGAGATGCCTCTATTCCTCATCATAAATTTTGGTTATTTTTGATGGAGACCTCCAACTGATTACTGGCACGCGAGGAAGATATTTTTCCCAAAAATATCTTCTCGCTCATGTTTCTGAGGCTTCTATATAAGCAAGAACTTAAGAGAAAAACGGGTTCCAGATTTTCTGAAGAATTTGCTGTGAAAGAGTTTCGTATGCATTTTGTTGAAATCTTAATACAAATGTGAAGAGCCCGTTGGGTCTCAATGAGAAGGAGTTTTATCTTTAATGAGGATTTTGGTCTTAGTGTTTTATAGTCTGTAACTCTGCCTTATGTGATATTGTTTAGCTTTTCATTTCACTATTTCCATTTCTCTTATATCATGCTCTGGAATGTGAGTGGCTCACTGGTTCTGGTATAAATTTATCACAATTGATACTTATACTAAACTTGTCTAGCACTTTAAATATGGCTCAATCATGATATGCTATTTCATTTTCCACTTCATTCATGTTTCTTCTATATTAAGTGCTATGGGATGTTATTCTTTGAAAGCTATGGACATGTATGGATTCTTATTATCTTAAGCCCATCTCATGTTTAGATATGTTTATGGAATTTTATCTCATTAGTAGTTAGTATTCCTTCTATGTTTCTTACATAGCAAATGCCGTCTGATTTTCAATCTCTGTAAAGCATTTTAGAATCCAACCCTCTTTACAGAAAACTGTCTTTGAGTTGTTTGATGCATTTATATTGAGGATTCACTCCTTGCCTCTGCAGTGTCTTTTCATTATGCTGAGTCTGTGAGTATTCTGATGCCACCTACATTGCACCTTCCTGTTAAAATTGAAGTAGTAAAGAGCCTTGTTCTCATAATTGTCTTAGATTATATCTTATGCTCCTTACTATATAAGATGTCCTAGGCACTGGTATTTCACAACTCAAGGATGTCTCTAGGAATGACAACAATACCCAAAGCCAATAAAACAAGCAGCGGACACCCGACACAAACAACCCAAGAAGAACCCACCAAAAGGCCAAGTCGAGAAGCCTAGGGAGTGCAAGGTGATTAAACTTGAAATCAACTAGAGCCGCACGCGACGCACCCTTTGTTATAGGACAGAGGGAAATTTTCTCAAATTTCAAGAATGAGCGAGAGAATGTTGCATCAGACCTAGAGGAGGAGCATAAGACAGATGACCACCACCCTAGCCCAGGGACCAAAAGAGATGAGAGCAAAAAGGAGTACATAATACTCTGTGAGCCATTTAAAAACCAAAGTACTTTACAAACCATGCAATATAATTGAGAGTGTGACAGTGCCATTAAATCCCATATCAAAGCGAATCGATTGTACTTAGACGAGGGCGAATGGTTCACAAATACGAACACAAGAATAATAACTATCGCGTAGTAGAAGGGTTGATGCCCTTCCCTCCCCGCTTTAACCAAAGTCGATCTATCATCCATTATATGAGGGGTGGCTTCTCTAGCCCAACACCCCATCGGGGACGAATCAAATCATTTTTATAAAAATCAATTTCTTTACTTTTTGGTGACTCATTGCATATTTTTAGTGCGTTAAGATTTTATTTATTTATTTTCCCAAACTAGTTTTAAGCACGAAATTGATCCTTTTTGGGGAACCTTTTGGACATAGATTACAATGCCAACATCTCAAATGGAAAAAGTCTGAAAACATTTTTGGTGTAAGATAGGATTTGCTCGAATAGTAAAGTTGTCACACGCCTCATTAAGAACACCGGGTAGCATGACCGAGGCAAGGAGTCTGGTTTCTCATTAACGAGATTTCATTAATTATAGTTTTAAGATTTGTTAAAAGGGACGGGAGGGTGAATATAAGAAAAGTTTTATTATTTCCGAAGAGGGTTTAAGTGCTTAAACAAGAGACATGTTCACTTTTACTGTGTTAGCATTTTTTACAAGGAAGTCATACAATGACATAAGTTGTTATAATTTTGTTACTTTGTTTTATAGGCAGGATGTTCAACATATTAAAGGTTATGGTATTTTGCTATTTTTATTTTATTTTATTATTGAAGGTTCAACAAATTAAAGGTTAGGGTGGGAAAATATTTAAATTATTTTTCAGAAAATAATAAAAAGTCAAAGTATCATACTAGCCAACTGCATATAATAGAGTTACAATGTATTGGTTAATTTGGTTATTTGATTGATAAAAATAAAATAACTTAGGAAAATGGATTCTAATAATATTATTTATAATTTAATTTTAAGGTATTTTTGTTTTTATGCCTTTTACTGAAAATTTAATAATTGTTTATTGTTCTAGTTAGAAATTATATCATTTAATGTTATTAAATGACTTCTAATAATATAAGAGGTTTAATTTGAAAATTGCATTTTAATGATAACTATTTTGATTTTAATCCTTATTTAGGGTGTATGGTTAGTATGGATATTCAGAAATGTCGAAATTATGTTTTCAATTGTCAATTATAATTTTTTAGTGTTTTTTATTTTTAAAAATAAAACTATTTAATTTTTAATTATGGATTTTCCATTTAATTATTTGTCTCTTATGTATTCCAAGGTTTTTTGAAAACAATACAATTTTCCTCATTGACTAACAATCCCCAAATCTGAAAGGAATTTTAGAGACTATGTGGGATAAGATTACTCATAGGAAGAACCCTGAATTTCAAAATGTGGAGGAAGCACATAACAACTTCAACAATTAATACAAAGACAAGGCAAACCAATTTTGGTAGTTTTGGATTATGTTTGGTCTAAGGAAGATTTGTAAAAGTTGTTATTTGAAAGGGAAGGACTTAAGAACCTTGTGACAAATCGAGATCATTCTACCATCTCTAGTGAAACCTCTACTCAACTTTATGAATCTCCAATGTTGGACGATGTTGATGCTTTGTCCCTTATCTGCTTTTAGGCTTTTGGACAAAGAACAATTCCAAGTATTGTAGATTAACATCTCGTTAAACATGTATACTTATGAAACAATGCAATGATATTTATATTGAACATACCATTGTGTCAAGAGTTTTGTTAGGTTTACTTATTGCAATATACACCATCACTATAAATCTCCCTAATTACAAGTTATTACAACAATGATATATCCCTATGATAAGATTCCATTCCAAAATTAATACTTCTTTTAAAGGATGGAATCAATGTTTCAATAGAAGAGAAGAAATTTTAGAGATATACTCAATAGCCTTTAATAAAATCACTATGTATGCAAAATCCTAGACAATATCGTATTCTTAAGCCATAAAATAAAAGTTGTGAGTAAACTTTAACCTTCTTATGGAAGACATTTATGCTTTAAGAAACCTAAGTGTGGATTTGATTGGTTTCCACTCAGAATTTTCAATTACTATTATTGATGTATGATTCACATGTCAAAGCAAAATGTAAAGTTTTTCCACTTTTTTTGAAAGTGATTGGATTCTATTTATATGGTGAGTCTCGATCAACATGGGAGAGTGTCAAGAACAAGATTTTAAATGGGGAGCCAACATCAAATTATCACAAAGAAGGACTTCTTATGTACTTGCAGACTAGTATTGTTGTCTTGGATCAGGAAGTACAAGACTGCTTCTTAGACTTGGGATCATTTTCAGAGGATAGGAAAATAGTTGTGGGTGCATTACTAGACAATTGGGTTTATGTGTGAAAGATGGAGTGGAAAGATTTTTTTTCCATATTGTTAGAACTTGCATGTAGAAATATATTTATTTCCATTGAGAATTCACAATATTATCCATTTTCACTGACATATGATATGAACCTTGTTCATAATATTTTTCATTCATGTCATAGGTGAATCCATTACTACATACAATAGGTTATTGTTATGTGATATACATGCAAAAACCATATAAGTGGATGTTATAGGTGAATCTTATATTACATTCCAGAGATGATCAATATTCACTATACATGCACTAATCACATAGTAATTTATAGGTGTCACTTGTCTATATGAAATATTTTTAAAAAATATATGTATTGATTTCACAACTTATGTTTAGTAACCTATAATTCTGATTTAACTTTGTATTTGTAGCTTATTTATGTAGGTTCCATGGAGGAGAATCAATGGTGTGAGATTATTTTTTGTGAGGTGGAGGCTTTGGTGTTAATCTTTTTTGCAAGTGAATACTCTTTTCCATCATTCTTGAAATCTGTGAAAAAACTAAAATTTCTGGTAGTATCCAATAATGGATGCAAGAAAGCTATTGTGAATGGCCTACCAGTGTTATCTTCACTCACTCAAGGCTATCTTCCTAGAGAGGTTATTTCTTAGAGAGGTTGATTGTGGCCCCATTTCAAGAGCATATGAAAGTATTACAAAAATAGAAAACATATCTTTGAATATATGTGAAGGGTTTGGAAATCTGTGTTGCACACCTAATCAGCTAAGGGTTAAGGTGTGGGAAATGGACAGTCAAAGGAAGTCCATTTCCCCAATGTGAAATCCAAAGGTCACCACAATGTATTACAAATATACATCATATTAATAGTAATAACATCTTGCGCTTATCCTATCTCCTTGTGTTCTTACCATTCCTGGTTTTAACATGGTATTAGAGCTAGCTCCCAAATCAGCTTTTCTACCCTTGTAACTCCCTTCTGCCATTTACACAGTCTATCAAATTCGTGCCATCCTCAACCTTGAAGTGATTCTCGCTCCCTGGTGGGTATGAACATCGGTTCTGCATTTTTTGCTTTGGCATGTTTGAAGATGGGTGTGGAGATTGGGTCGAGGCATTACAAATTGGTGCGATATGAGAGTTGAACGTTTTACAATGAAGCTGGAGATATGAGAAGGCACACTTGTAATCTGCTTCCGGTTTGAAAGGAATGAAACAGTGTGGGATTTTCTAAGAGATGATTGTTTATGTGGCCAATTTCAGACATGCCTCAATATTACCTCAACACAGTAGTTTCAACTGTCGATGTGAAGGTCCACGTATATGTGTTATCCCTTGAATGGTTTTTAAAACACACTGAATTTTGTTGAAAGGCCTTTGAAGGCGGTATGGTGTGATGTGTTGTTGTTTTATATACTGGAGTTTGTTTACATGATGACATATATTATGGTGGTCGAATTGTTTGTTGCCTCATACATCTTTGTGGTATTTCGAACATGCATTAGCTTTTCCGGGGTCATCTTCACCTCCATTTCCATTCTAGATGCTTCTTCATTCTCGCTTTCCTCTTCATATTCCACCTCACTGCTCCCACCTGATGCAGTCATGGCCTGCTCACGGGCCCTCCATTTCTTCGTTAAAGGATGAGCAGTTTCACCGAATGATTCGAAAGCACGAAGTCCCGGCACATGGACCTTCGCTCGTCGTCCAATTTCTCGTATGTCGAGACAACATCGTCATCCAAAACACTAGCCTCGACCCCCAAAAATCCTACATAGGCACTCATAATAGGTCCTTATTTCCCCTCACCAGGAACCGGAAACCTATGCGCCTCTTCTGTCAATAGATCAATCAATTCCGCCAGCCGTCGGAAAAATTCCTCTTGGGGGTTGAACTTGGCCTGATAAAAGGGCTTCTTGACATAAATGAAATCCGGCCTGAACCAAGTCGTGCTATGCGTAATGCGATTCCTGCAGCTCCCAACCGAACTCCTCCGCGCAACCGAGGCATCAACTCCCCAGTTCTACTATCACCATTTCTATTTGCACAGTTCCTGTCACCATGGATGTTTGTTTCAAGTTATGGGTTTTCAAGTATCTTCCAAGGTTTATCTCCTTCAACAAGTGATACTTTTCGTGAGAGGAAGCGTCACTAGTGTAAATTCACCATTATGATTGGATCAAGCTATTGAAGAGTTTTTAGTCTCTTGACGAAATACAAATAGTGAACAATAATCATTATTTTTTCATTAATTGCTTCAATTACCAAATCTTCTTTTGTCAAGGACATCGCCTTGAAATTTTAAATACAGTAAACGCTTTTATAATGTTATGGGCTTCGAGTTATTAGTATATTTTTGGAAGCTATCATACAGATCGAGATTGCCTTCCTGCATATATTTTTGGTAGTTATATTTTTGGAATCCTTGCACACATTTCTTGAAAAGATGTCACTCCTCATTCGTTTTCTCGAGCCTTTAATTTTGCAGACATAATAGCCAAAATTGATGATGTATTAGAATCACTGAATGCTCTAATACATTCCACTCGTAATGAGATAGTAAACATCAACAAGGAAACTCTCTTTAACATTCAGACATATCTACAAAATGCACATGAGAAGATTGAATTTTTGCAGCTTAAGTGAGAGCTATAGCAAGATGAGCTTCAACAAAAGAGTTGTCATTATGAATTTGTTTTTATTCAGAGCAAGGATACAAATTCCCATCAACAACAAGATATTGGTCAAATCACTGATCCTAGTACAAGAGCATATTTGAATGCGGAAGCAAAAGTCCAGCTTGCACTTCCCAAGCCCATCATCAAGCCTTGGGAAGTGCTTGTCCATAACAAGCACAAAACAGGTCTTGGATATGACAAGGAGGTGTCCTTTCATATTTGAACTACTCAAAGCCACCATCTAGTTCCATAGTGTTGGATTTCTTCATGACAATGCATCTTCAGATGTTCTAGATCCTGCTCCTCTTCCACAACAGCCACAACAGATTGTGAAATGCCAACATTGTGATCGAGTTCGTCATATGAAAGATCATTTTTTTTATCCTCGCTCGTGAAAGCATTGTGGTCAGTGCACTCATTCTTCACACAGATGCTTAAAGAAAAAGCCTCCTGCAAGAACACATATTCATATTGGATGGATCGCTTCTTGGAAATGGGCATCAACAACCAAGAAGATGTTTAATTCATACGTCATAACTTGTTCTAGAGTATTGAACAATCTTGTAGATGAGTTTTTGCCATCATATCACCATGTTTCTGACAAGGAGGAAAATGATAGTCATCTACAAGCTTCAAAGCCACTTCAAGCGAGCTTGAGGTACCGTAATAATATACCATAATATTGCATCAAAAAATTTATGCCTGCATGAAAAGTTGATATACCTAATTTTCCAAGATAATATAGGCCATGGACATGGAAATTGTAGAGTCCTTAATGTGCAAGTATAATGCACATGAAAATTAAACCATGAGGAAATTACTTGCCAAGTAAATATTTAGTTCTACCATAATATTGTGCAATTATTAAGTGATAAGTGTGAAACTAGGAATATTGGAAAAAACTTCATTCAACACAATTTAGCAATTATGAGATTGCATTGGTGAAACATTCCATTGATTAGCCACATGAGATATATAATGGCATGAATTATATATATATATATATCTGTGGCGGGGGTGGGGAGGGGGGTAGTGGTGTGGTGTGGGTGTGTGTACATGTGTGTGTGTGTGTGCGCGCTTAAGAAGTGGGCTCATTTTTGATAAAAGTGTTGTATTATAACTTTCAAGATAATTTCATAAGAAACATGTATTATGCCATGAAATGTGTTCACCAAGTGTGACAAGTTTAATCATTGAAGATGTGTAGAATATTGCAAGTGAAGTGTTGTCCTTAAGACCAAGGTTAATGAATTAAATAACTCAAATATGTTTCCAAACCATATATTATCATTGAAAGATTAAACATAGCCATGAATACTAAGGTGGTTAAGAGCTTGGAGTAGAGTATTTCTAGAATACTTTTTCCTTCAAAATAAATGTTGTGTATTTTAGACACCACTTTAAACCATGATGAAACTAAAAAACATTTTATCTCCTAAATGAGAAATAAATGAAAGGTATTTGAACAAGCACAAGTGAAATAAATGGAAATGAGCTGCAATTTTCTCTCTAACTTGCTAGATCTCACTACGATGTAGCATTAAAGATCTAAACTAGATCTATTGTGAAAGCTCCTAGTCATAAATTAAAACAAGCTAGCAAGATGTTTCGAAACAACTCAAAATCACAAGAATTTCCATTGCTCCTAAGTGACTACTATGAAATGAAGAGAGGGTGCATTCCTCATGTTTTGTTTGAATAAAGAGGAAGGTGTTTGTATGTGTTGAGGCACTAAATAAAATTTCTAATAGGTCAAGGCGGATTGTATGAAATGGTAGATACAATGATGTTGATAGTGGTGCAAGATATATAGGATGCATAGTTGAAGATGATGATATATACTAGAGGATATATAAATAATCATGAATAAACATGGAATATAATATTGAATGGTATTTAGTGTCATGCAAGAGTGAAATTGGTAAGTGTGTTGAATGTGATGAAGGTGTAAATGTGCATGCGTAGGCCATGTGGATATGTAAAGATTGTGTATCCATGAGTATTGACACAAATATTTCATTGTAATATGTGAATGCTTGTTTGTGATAGTAATGCATATATAGTGAATGATATTTCATTGCATTTAGTATGTTTATGGTTGAAAGTAATTGAATTGATATGTCATAACTCTGTCATCATTTCATGTGTTGTTGTGAATTTTGTAATGAAATATCATCTGGATGAATACTTATAGTGTTTGGCTAAATGCAAGTTATTAGAATATGTTTAATGTTTTCTATAGTTTTATGTAATTACTTAGTGTGATAACAATGATCATTATAACATCATTTTCAGGGCACTTACACTTGTAACATGGCCTTAATATACTTTGGTAATATTGCACCTGTAGATGGAGATGGATTTGGAGCTATTTGGAGCTGACTTGACTCCTAGGTAATGGTCACCCACACTCGTAGTTAATTCTTATCCACTACTTCTCTCTCGATGATTTTATCTTCAACCTTTATGGATTGATTGATCTCCATCCTTGATTGTGCCTTATGATAAATGGTCTAGGATTTTGCTAGTTATTATAAATTGAGGAAATTGATCTTGAATTTGAAGAATGGAGAGTGGGTTATGGCATTGATCATTATCTTGGACTGTAGGGGTCTTTAGACTATATCATCTACATGTTGAGAGTTTTATGCATCCCATTTGATCTCTATATATGTGTAGTATATAGTCGATGTGATTGGCATATTTTTGAAGAATATAAGGCCTTAATTTCATGGATGTTTCCCCATTTTGGTGTTTTACCATGTAATTTTTATGTCGCCTCTTTTTTATTTAATAGATCCACATTTATTTGTCTGTTTGTTTTCATAGGAGTTCAAATGAAATATATCTTGTTAATATGTTCCTATATATTTTTCATTTTCTCATGGTATCAAAGCCATACATATAAATCCTTGGATGAACTTCTTTGTTTGTTGAAATATTAGATAGGAGATCTAATGTTTCCCACCATGTGCATTTAAAAATATACATGATTGAAGTTTCCTTTTCTTGGCATTAATTTTTATGTTGATCTATTATATATTTTTTAGATCTTCTAGTATAAATTTTAAGATTTTATTTTTTAATTGCAATTTTTTATAGATATTCAAATATAGATTTGAATCATATCCTAGTTTCTACAAATTATAAGTGTATTTTTTTTTCTAACATCACCATTACGTCAATGTCCATGTTGCTAAATTTGGTCTTTGTTTGGACCACACCTAAGATTAAAGATTCATGGGTGCACTTCAAATCTATATAAATTAGTGTGGTTTTTGGTTAATCTGATTATTTGATGTTTCTAAAGTGGTATAATTAGATAAGATCAACCATTATCCCAAAATTTGAGAATTGTTTCTAAAAGAGGTGGGTCATCATTCCCTATAATATTTTTTTATTTTATTTGTTCAACAACAAACAAAATGAATTGATATCAAATACCATGGATTTGATTTATAATAATACGTGATGTATTCATTGTGTTATGTGTAACAACCCCATTTTGATCCCCATGATTACTATAATTAATTTGATTCTTATGCCTTGTATCAACATTAATAATTTGTTTTTATGATGAATTAAATTGGGTAACTTGACAACACTCCATATTTAATTATTTTTTTGTTAATTTATATATACTAACTTAATTTGATTGGGAATGAAAGCATTGATACATGATATGATATCATGATTTGGAGCTAGTGAGAGGGTTCTAGGAATTAGTTGTGCCTACAATTACTAGGAGAAATTGAACAAAAAATTGAATTTGAAATTGTGTTCTTATCTTTACCATCAACCTACAACTCATTGAATATGGTGTTGGTTAGTTGAAACAACCACCTACCACAACAAAAATGTGGATGCTAGACCTTGGAAGGATTAACTTCAAATAAAAAGACATAAAAAATCCCCCCCCTTAATAACGATATTAGCATATGATAATAATAGTATGAAATGGTTTTTGATTTTGACTATGGCATCATTGTTAACTAAATTATTGGCATTGAGGTTGATAGTTTATACTCATTCTAAACCAGGAGAGAATGATGAAATTTGTGGTATCACCTCCATTCTCTCCCTCCTCCAATCTTCACCCACCTAACCACTATAGTAAATGAAACATCATATAACATCTCATAGTAATAGTCGTGGTAAAAATTCATGTAAAACTATAACCACGGTTGATGGGACACGTATTCCAAGTTGAATGGTGGGAAAAACATCCTAGCGGGTGTTCATTCAGTTATTATGGCTAAAGGAAATTGGCAAAATCAATGTCAAAGGCTTTGGAAAGGTAAAAAGTATTTTTGGCATATTTATTTATGAAAATAATGAAAAATAGGAGAAAAGGGAGGTGAAAGGTCATAGGTTGCATGCGAGGAGGAAAATGAAGGAAAATAATGGAAAATTAAGAAAATAGAGGCCTCATTAATAAAAAGGCTTATGAGGATCACTTGGTAAGATTTTTCTCACACTTATGGCTCTCATTATATTCTCTCTCTCTCTCTCTCTCTCTCTCACATACTCTTGGATACTTAGAGTTTCTTGGAGCACTCTTGGAGAGTATGGCATACTTGGTGATTTGGAGAAAGAAGGAAAAGGAAGAGCAGGGAAGCATAAGAGGACATCTGATTCGGCATCTACAACAGGTTTTCAGTGTAGGTACCAAGTTTCATGTATGCTTTCCTCCCTAGTTTTTGCTTGCATGGTGTATGCGTGTAGATTTCCTAGCCTTGCCATTTCCTGGAAAATCGTGGTATTGTGGGGTTATTTCCATTGATTGTTTCTTCGTTGGTTCTGATGATTCCTTTAGTTGTGGGTTTATTTATTAGTTCCTCGAGCCTTGGTTGGACAACTGCTCTGGACCCCGGTGGACAAATGTGCGTTGAGATACTAGTCCTAGAAGCCTTGGTTGGACAGACGCTCTATAACCCAGTAGAAAATTGTTGGGTTGAGTTATTAGTCCTGGAGCCTTGGTTTGAAAAATGATTTGGATCCCTAGGTGTGGAGCCTTGGTTGAACAAACTCTCTGGAGCTCAGAAACAAGTGAGGTTGAGTTACTAGTCCTAAGAGCCCTGTAACAGTTGGTGTTGAGTTACTAGTCCTGGAAGCCCTGGTTGGAAAAAACACTTTGTATCCCTGGAACAACTTGGATAGAGATCAATCTGTGATGGTTAGCGATGTCCAACCGTGAGGTGGAATCACTGGTTTGGGGTTGAGACTGTTTGGTCTTTGGAGGCCCGTTTTGGTGTTGATTGATGTCTTTGATAAAAGTCCCACATTCATGCTTGTAATATGGCATGGGTGTGATTAGATGAAGTGAAACTTGGCTCAACCAATCTATGGTCGAGTGGAACGTGGAAGTCCCATCTCCGGTTGCTTTTTACCTTCAGTAATGAAGAGCTCATTCCTCTGGTATTCGGTATGAAAATGTGTTGGTTTATGTATGGGTTTATTTTTTGTTATATCCATCGTATTTATGTTCTTATTATGCTGATTATAAGCATGTATTTGATCAGTGGTGATGTATGGATATATTTATGTTTTACCAGTAAATGAATGCACAATGTATTTACGGTCAAATATATTGCATTATATCTTATGATGTAGGGGAGAAATGCTTCTTAGGCATTCTCGGATTTGTAAGAGACCCCATGTTTAAATCTGTTGTTTATACCTGTAGATGCAATGCTTGTGACATGTTTGATGAAATGCCTGTCATGGATGGGTGGGGTCGGATGAGTTATTAATGAGGTGATTTCTTCCATACATTTTTTTAGGTTATTTATCCTCTCTTAAAGTTACAGGAAATATTGGGCAATGGCCTGGGCTCATGGGCTGAAAATGTGGCACAAATCACGGAGTTGCAGGCACAATATTGACCTCTTGGGGCCCTGAATGCGACCTTGACAAGGTAATCCATCAGCTAAGGGTCTATAACCTCTCCCTTTCCCTTGCATGCCCGTGTCTAATTCTCAAATGGGTTAAACATCAGTCCCCCCTAGGGAATAGGGCCCTTGAAGGTTGGGTTACCTCCTGGGGATGTCAATGATGCAGTGTAAGGTATGTTTGTCGTGTTTTCATCCGTTCCATTTCTTCAAATTCATATAGGAGGTTGAATCTCATATTATTAGCCTATCGCCACATGTTTACCCCGGTTGGTCGATTACCTGGGTCAATGTGGGAAGAGGGTGTTACATAGTGGTATCAGAGTATGTTCAACCCTTGGACTGGATGTGTAGTGTTTTGATCATGCACTTATGTTGGTTTCATATGTGTTTAGTATGCTTGTGGTCTATATGTGCCTGTTGCATCTATGTTTTTTTTACCATGGTGGTAGTGGTGTTTTCATGGAAGTGTTGATGGTGTTGTTTTCAACATGTTGTCATGAGTGTATGACTGTTTATGTGTGGTTCTTTCTTATGTATTGTTCATGCAAGCTTGCTTACATGTTTCTATATGTTGTAATTGCATTGCTTGTTTATTCTAGGTCACGTATTGGTCATGCTTGTGTTTTTTCCGTTTATGCTTTCTAATGTTATGTTATATGTGGGACATGCATTGGTCGTTCATGATTGGTTATAAATGTCAAGTGGGTGCATATGGTCAAGTTTGCTTTGGTATGGTCAAAGGTTGTTGTGCATAAGGTCATTATATGAAATTAGGTCATCATGATGATATTGGTATGTTATGATGCTAACGTGTTGGCTAATATAGAGTAGGAGATGCAGAACATGAAAGTGAAGTTGCAACAATGGATTTTTGGGTAATATTAGATCGTTATAAAATTTTGTATGCTTAACATGTAGGTATGTGACTCATGGTTGTTATAAGCATTAGGGTTAATTATATGTTTTTCATTCTATTTTTATTATGGTTACATATGTGAAAAATGCTAGTTGATCAGCGTAGTTATATGCATTATGGTTATGGGTATTCCTTTCATTCTATTGATGTTATGGTTACATACATGATAGATGCTAGTTGATTAGTGCAGTTAAATGTCCGTGTTTCAGATAGTCATGAATGATAGTAACATGTGGTGGTATGCTTTTCTAGTGGTTTTTTATGTTATATAACTTATATATTGTCGACGAGTATGTTATAGGTTAACTTGTTGTTGTTGTATGATAGTTATCTTGACGATTAGGTTGCATGATGCTGATGAAAATTATATATAACTTGTTGTTATTATATGCTGGTGAATTGACGATTAGGGTTACTACATTAAGATTTCGATGCTATGTGTAACATGCTAATTTGGATTGGCCTATGCAATTGGTTATGGTTATGACATTCATATATGAGTCAACCTAATTATGATAGTGTGTTGTATTATGCCTAGACTGGTTGTGCATATATGATTGTATGCATGAATGACAAATGTTTATGAGGTTATGACCTGAAAATGTGAGTTATTTACTGTTATGGATATCATGACATTATTTAGGTTTGAGTTGATGTGTTGTCAATTTATATTGTGCTAAACTAGATTGATTTTGCATACAAGATAACCTCCCCTGAGAGACATTAAGGTATGAGTTTGCTTATGTTGTGTACTCAATGCTTGATTGTTTGATTATGTCATCTATCTGGTGTTGAATTTTTGGTGTCCATTGTGTTACCTAGTTGATTTATCTAACATGGTGTGTTTATAGTTTGTTTGAATGTTTGACTAATCACATGATATGAGTATGTGTTTATAATACTACATGAAGAAATGATCTTGTTTTAAGATGGTTGTACTAACACGTGTTTTGGGGTAGATGAGATGTACTTGAGTATAAGTAGGTGATAGTTGTAGTTTTATGGTTTTGACTATTATTTGATTATTGCATGGTTGTTATTATTGGTAAAAGTTAATTTCAAATTGATAGATATGTTGTCTTGATCTTGGGTACATATGGTTGACATGTTTGTTCAATTACAAGTCATCATGCTTAGCACGAAAAGGTAAGATAACTGGTATATTTTTATATTTAGTTATGCACTGGAAATTATGTGTTTATGGTAGTATGATGCAGGGATTGCATGACAAAGATATTTCCATGAAATCTTGAAGAAGGCTCAGGTTGGGGACCCATTGGGATTTAGTCATGGTGTTTGTTGCTAGTCTTGTAATTTTAGTCTTTTATGATTTGTTTTCACTTGATTTACAGCTTTGTTTATGTCCAGTGCAATGCCTTTCCAGTTTTTTGTGGCGTCATGCTACTTTTTATTTTGCATGGTCTTCTTCTTGATTTATCTTGTTCTTGCATTTTATGTTTTGGAGAGTCTTGGGAATTGGTTTCGAAAAGAGGAAATTTAATGGAGCTCGGGAAGAGCTGAATGAAACCAGATAAGTGATGTAAGACTCAGATGAAGCTCAGTGCATGAGTAATTGTAGGGGAAGTTAATACTATGACAGTCATTTGGAATGGTTGGGCCCATTGTGGTAAATGGACAGTGACAGTACAAACATGAGAAAGGTAAAGTAAATGGATTTGAGGTGTCATATGCCTTGGCTATGTTGGGAACAATTTTTCTGAATGTTGAACCCAGATAAATGAATTTCTCTTAACCTTGAACTTATGTTATATGGTAATTATGTTGTGATCATGATTATGCTAATGTTTAAATATGTATATATGTATGTATGTATGCATGTCGCGTATGACAGCTTCTTCATGGATCATGGATGTTTAATGCTAATGTTTATATGTATATATGTGTGTATGTATGTCATTGTCTGATACGATCATGATTTTTCTATGCTAATGATTATATATATGTATGTATCTATATATCTATGTCACTTTCTAGAAGGTTTTTCAAGGATCATTCTTGTGGAGGAATGATTTATTATTCAGGTGAATGGCATGAATAGGTTCTTGGCCTTATGAGGAATCACGTTGGAAAAGTAACTCTGACATATCTGTTAGTGTCAGTATTTTCATCCTACCATCAGTGATCAAAAATCCTCTTTTCATATCATATTAGGGTCTCATTCAGAAATTTTTATCATTCCACTAGGTTTGCATTCAAAAATTTACTCACTGATGGTAGCCCTAGTCCAAAAATATCACTTTTCCTTAAATTTGATTACTTGCGGGAATATTTTCATGCCTTGCTAACTGTACATCATCCATAAAGTCAATTTTATTATGCCATTTGTATCAGTCATGAGGTCATCATGTCATCTTGAAAATTCATTCTTTCAAGGTCTCATTAAGTGTTTTAGGGTTTTTCAAGGTTTCACTAGGTCTTTTATGGTTTCCAAGGTCCACTAAAACACCATATCCTGCATAAAATACCAACAAGTGAAGGAGTAAGAATAAACAAGATTTCATCAACAAAATAGTTTGTAATTTGAATTTTCAAGAAAAAATGTAATTTTATGGTTTTAATATGTAATAATTATCATGGTTCCAAGTGCTGCAAGTTCAAAGCTACATCAGCCAAAAGGAAGAGTTTCAAATTCATTATGTTTCCAAATCCACCAAGAAGATCAAATCATAAGATCAAGTTCAAAGGTAAATTGTAAAAGACAATTCAAGTTGGAGAAAGAAAAAGTGGGTCCTAAGACCAATTTTGAAAATGTAAACAAGGTATAAAGGCCATAAAATACCAAGGGAAGGCTCATTTTCACTCTCATCCATATATATCTCACTCACCTACACTCCATATACCTCCCTTGACCTTTTCCCAAGCCCATTCCTCTCATTTCCCTCACTTTCCTACAAACCCTAACCTATTGCTACACTTTTGACACCTTCCTAGGTTAGGGCCGTGTTTTTCCCTTTTGGAAACCTTCCCCTCCTTAATTTCTATAAATTCCACTTCCCTATACTCTCTAACATCTATCCATATCCCAAAAAATTTCCCCAATAATTTACACAGCCCCTAACCCCTTCATTCCACTCCCTCTACAAGGTAGTCCTAAATCACCATATCATTTTTTATCCTAGCTGGAGTGTCCAATTTACTTGCTTGATAAGTCAAAGGAAAAATATACTGGAAGATATTTCCAATGAGATATCATGATCTAAATTTGGAGTTGATGAAGGCCTCCAAACGTTTCCTACAAGAGCACACTACATTTTTGCACCCCCATTCTGCACCTTTTGACCAGTATTGGGAGAATTAAATTTTGAGGGGCTATACTTGATCATTTTAATTTATTTATAGGTACATTGTGTAGCCAATATATAGATATTTACAACTAGCTATCATTAGCTCAATTTGGACTCTAAGAAGGCACTCAAAAGTTGGTTTGAAGATGGCACTGTGCACCTGCCAGCTTGGAGGGCGCACTTGTAGTAGGCGTTGCGCACCTGCCCTTTTTTATTAGCAAGCTCCAAAATTCATGAAAATTTCCTCTAAACTTCAACAAAGTTTCCCACCTTCTCTTATCAAGTAATTAAGACACATTTGTACCTTCCTTTCATTCCTCAAAGATAAATTTTCATGGTGTTTGAATTTTCATGAAAAAATTGAAGTGTTCCTAAGCTACAAACACTAATTTGATTCCCTCATTCCAAATTTGATTTCCCAACACTCTAATACCATTCCCACATCATAGTGAACCCTATCCCTACCCCTAAACTACTATATCGCTGTCCCTAATTCCATTTTCACCTAAACCCTAAGTCCTAGGCATCTCAATTTCCTAGGCACCCAAATCCCCAAACTTGTAATGAAATTACCATTCCCAAATCCCAAAACATTTTGACCTCCTATCACCTCCCTCAGTTCAATAACTCCTTTCCTCATCTCCTTAATTTTTCCCACCCCATTTCCCACTCCAATTTCCTCATCCCTAGGGTTTCTAGACCAAAACACCATGGAGGAGGATAAAAGAGAATTGATGGAGGAAGAAGAGAGGGAAGAGAGAAGGCCACATAATAGAGGAAGGATTAACCACCTTGAGAAGCTGTTGAAAAAGGCCAAGAAGGAAAATGATATTCAGAGAAGGATGGAAAAGCATTATGCCAAGACAAACAAGATTGCAAGGTCAAAACTTAAGAGGGCAAATGCAAAAAATGAAACCTTAACCATGAAAAAGGAGGGAGATAAACTTGATATCCTTGTTGAAGCCTTGCTCGATGCATAACCTTCTTCATCAGCCATCATTCAAAAAAAATTGAGAGGTTTTGGGACATTTTTGCAAGTTTTGAAAATTTTGTGCATTTCAAGACAGTTTTGTGGCAGCTGCAAAGCCAAGTGTGCAACTCCCTAGGCATTGCGCTTTTGTTTGAGGCGTATTTTGGCCAAAACAAGACCACCTTTAGATTCATAATGATGAATACATGCAAGAAAATAGCTTTTCTAAGCTTGTTTTCGAAAACTGGTAGGTGAAAAAGTGAAAAAGCACCCTAAAAACCACAGTTCTGCCTTATTTTTCACCTTGGCACTGGGCACTGAGAATTCTTGGGAGAATGACATTTTGAGGGGTCAAATCAAGTTCATTATGCAAAGCAAGCATAGATCTGGAAATTCGACAGGATAATATTTCCAATGAGCTATCCTGAGCTTAATTTGGACACTAGGAACCCATCCAAAACTCAGCTGCAAGTTGGAGGGTGCACCTGACTTTTTCTGATTTTTCTCTATTTTTTATGAAAATTTGATTTTCATCTTGGGAAATAAAGTTTTTAGTTATGTAATTGATGGAAGTAAATGTAATTATCATTTTTTTACTGTTACCTATGGTAAATACATTAGATGAAAACTCATGATGAGGTGTAATGAACCAGTTTGCAAAAAGTGAGGGATGAGTCAGTTTGACCACCCTACACTCTAGGTATTCAACTCAATTTTTGGTGGAACTGCTCCTTCCCTCATGGATTCAATCATTAAGGCTAGGAGGAGTTTGTTTTAGGCCTATATCATGTAATTTTTTAGACATTTCACAAGTTGGAATCAGTTGGATGTTAGCATATTGATTAAAGACTCTATTGTAATCATTTTGGCAGGAACTTAATAAAAGTGTTGTAGCTATTTCTTTGGGATACACATGGTATGGTTGTTTAGCATTGTTTCTTCTCTTGTTTGATTTGTATGAATTTATTTTTGGTCCATTTTCCATTTCATGTCTATTGTATGATCACTTTCAAGTTAGAGAAACAAAATTCATCTCACATGCTCTGTTTTGGGAAATTTTTTATAGTCTGTTTATCTTTCTTTCAGTTTAGGAAGATTTGATCTTTCATGCTCTTCCTAGCTCGTCACCTATCTAATTCATTCCATACCAAGAACCCTAATGTGCTAGTCTTCCCACCTACCTTGCCCCATTGAATCAACTGTAACCCTAATCTTATTTTCCCTGACCTAGCCTCTTTGACCTAATATCCTCATCCAACAACCCAATAAAATCAAATCAAAACCCCTGAACTCATACCTAGCCTAAAACCCTAATTCATCCAGCCTCCTGGCTATGACATTGTGGAGAGAGCACTCTCTGGTTTGATAGGGCTAGATACCAAGCCAAAAGATTGGTCTGTGGTTACCTCTGTTGGGATTTCTTCTTCAGCCTTAGAGATCTGGCGGAGTGATAACATATTGGCATCGTCGTCGGGGAACGAGCTGACAGATTGTCCCTGGGAAAAATCATCAAATTTTAGATTTGATTGCTGATGGTGGACAGTGATCAGACACACGAAGGCTGAAATCATCCACATGGCGACTTCAAATCAGTTTCCAAATCAAATCCAAAGACTCCACTGGAGGATGAACCATGCCAAGAAATATGAAAGGACAACATGGGAAGATCATGTATTCAACTTGCACTTTCATTCAAGACATCATGTTCTTTATCATGAAATATTTTTTCTTTTTTCCTGAGAATGTCCATAAATTTTTCCAAGGCATATTATGTTTGAGAAAATATCACAGACCTTCGTTGGATTCCTCTCCTTTGAAGGTTGTAATTACAAATTCCCCGTACGCCTTTGATCTTGGTCTAGACCCTTTTTCTGAATTTTATGATGACCATATTCAAATTTATGAACCTCAAGAGATCAAGACTGATTCTATAACTTCTGTACATACTCCTACACCTTGTAAAATTCCATAAAGATACAAACCACTCATCTTACCTCATACTCCATGATTTTCGTGAAAATGATTACCTATATCTGCCGAGACTTTATGTTGAATGTGAAAATGTCACTGCTGAGAGACATCTGAAAAATTTTGAGACTTTCCTAGACCTTTTTGAAGTTGACGAAGAGGATGTCAGTATTTGCCTATTTTCTCTTTCTTTTCCAAGAAAAGTGAAGAGTTGGTTCAAAAACTTGCCTGCTGCGAGCATCTCAGATTTCCCATAGTTTGTCAAAGTTTTCCTCGACAAGTGGGTGGTCAAATAAAACCATTTCCCGATTCTAGAAGAGTATGATCAGCTGAAAAGACAACTAAGGGAGACAATATAAAAATTTTCTGCAAGCCTTCAATCGAGTCTATTGTTCGATACCTGCTAATATAAGACCTCCTCCTGTATCAGCTCTCTTACATTTCCCGGATGCCTTTGATTTGAAAATGGAGTTTCAGCTGAGAGAAAGGAACCTTGAAACACTTGAAGAGATGCGGAAAAATGCAGTAGATGTGGAGGCTACACTATTGATCAAAAGGGAAAAGATGAAGGAAGAAGAGAGGGATAACATTGCAGAGCACTTGACATCTTCAGAGGTAAAGCTCAACTTTTTTGTAAGTGCAATGGAGGAAATAATTCAAAAGATCACCGTGATATATGAATTTTCCGTTCAAGATCATATTGACCCACTTATTGCAGAAAAACAAGAGGTTGTTGACCTTAAACATTTTCCTGCAAATCCCAGCTACCATAGTTAAAAAAATGTATTTATAGATCAATTCGAGGAGAAACAATTTGCTGATCTAATGTGTATGTTTGATGAAATTCGTTCTTTTGATGATTTTCCCAAGTTTGATTAGTATGACGAAGATTATGTTCTCCAAACATAAGCTAATATTGTAGAGAAATCAACAGCTGGTTTGTGGAAGGAGGAAGTTCAGTTTAAATTGCTTGAACACAGTGATCAGTCGATGCATATCAGCTATGGCAGTGAGAAGGAAAGTGCAGAAAATTTGGAAGTAAGTGAAGGATATTTGCCTCTTTGTTTTACTTTATTTCAGTTCATCATAGACAACTTTAATGAAATCATAAATAAGCAGTCATTAAGTTTTGATCTTGACAATCAAAAGGATAATGAAATTCTTAATCAGAGCTCCTTACCCCTGTGTTTCTCCTCATTTGTAAAAATAAGAGAAAAAAATAAGCAAGAAGATAAGCGAGTGGTCAACACTATAAATGATAAACCTTCTCCTAAAATGGTTGAGGAAATCATTTGCGACATAGAATCCTCCTTAGCTCTAGATTTGCAACCACCGAGTTCCATTGAATTTCAAATTGCAGATGAAGGCTTGGAAGATGAAACATATGATCAAATGATGAAAGATGATTCTGTACCATTATGTTTTGAAGCATTTAATTTTTAAAGGAAAATTTTCATAATGTCTCCAAGAAAAGGATGAGCAGGCTGTAGAAAGTCATGCAGTCTCATTAGAACCAATGGAAAATAGGTTGTAACAGTATTTTCAAATTTTTCATGACCCTATAGCTGATGTGTTGGATGATATATGCAGTAAAATTCCTTCTCCATTAGCTAACTGTGACCCTGAAAAGAGTGTTGATATAAACTTGTTTTGATAACCGGTTTCTTTGTAATTTTCAACAGGATTCTCATTACAAAGCTCATCCAAACATTTTCAGTCATATCAGGAAAGTAAGGGTAAAGATGAAAGTTCATATTCATGTCATGAAGACTGCCTAGAATATAGCAGTAATGTATTAGATGGGTTGTAAATCAATATGTATTCCTATGAAGATCCTTTTGCAGCATTCTTGAGTTCAGCTGGTGAGCTCATGCTTTGCAATTTCATCAAGATTCAATTTGATTTCAAGTTTTCATGGGAGTTGCCTTTCAGTAGTTCTCTCTTCTTGCTCATAAGCAAGCACTTTTAAAGAATTGAACTAGCAGCCAGAATGCTTACATGGTTGCATTGGATGTTCCATTTCACTTGATCAGGTGATGAATGGATCAATTAGAGTAGGTTTTGTTGAATAATATCAATTCTGAGCATCTTTCAATTTTCCAGTTGTGTTTTAGTCTGAGTTAGTTTAGTTTATTGAGTCAATTTTTCAGTATTCAATTTGGTTTTTAGCTTTTGACTCCATGCCCAATGGATAGGCACTTGGTCTACAGTGTTCTTGGCACCTCCAAGGATCTATGATCCCTAGCTAGAGCCAATGTCAGTGTCATTATTTGCATCCTGCCATCAGCGATCAAAAATCCTCTTTTCATATCATATTAGGGTCTCATTCAGAAATTTTTATCATTCCACTAGGTTTGCATTCAAAAGTTTACTCAGTGATGGTAGCCCTAGTAAAAAAATATCACTATTCCTTAAATTTGATTACTTGTGGGCATATTTTCATACTTTTCTGACTGTACATCATCCATAAAGTCAATTTTATTATGCCATTTGTATCAGTCATGAGGTCATCATGTCATCTTGAAAATTCAGTCTTTCAAGGTCTCATTAAGTATTTTAGGATTTTTCAAGGTTTCATTAGATATTTTAGGGTTTCCAAGGTCCACTAAAACACCATCTCCTGCATAAAATATCAACAGGTGAAGGAGTAATAATAAAAAATATTTCATCAGCAAAATAGTTTGTAATTTTAATTTCCAAGAAAAAATGTAAATTTATGGTTTTAATATGTAATAATTCTCATGGTTCCAAGTGTTGCAAGTTCAAATTTCCATCAGCCAAAAGGAAGACTTTCAAATACAATATGTTTTCAAATCCACCAAGAATATCAAATCATAAGATCAAGTTCAAAGGTAAATTGTAAAAGATAAGTCAAGTTTGAGAAAGAAAAAGTGGGTCCTAAGACCAATTTTGAAACCTTAAACAAGGTATAAAGGCCATAAAATACCAATGGAAGGCTTATTTTCACTCTCATCCATTTAAATCTCACTCACATACACTCCATCTACCTCCCTTGATCTTTTCCCAAGCCCATTCCTCTCATTTCCCTCACTTTCCTACAAACCCTAGCCTATTGTTACACTTTTGACACCTTCCTAGGTTAGGGATGTGTTTTTCCCTTTTGGACCCCTTAACCTCATTAATTTATAGAAATTACACTTCCCTACACTCTCTAACATCTACCCCTATCCCAAAAAATTTCCTTAAGAATTTATATAGCCCCTAACCCCTTCATTCACCTCCCTCTACAAGGTAGTCCTAAATCCCCTGTTTTTCCTGCACCTCTGGAGTGACCTTGGGGAAATAATTTTTTATCCTATATGGAGTGTACAATTTACTTGCTAGATATGTCAAAAGAAAAATAGACTGGAATATATTTCCAATGATCTATCATGAGCTAAATTTGGAGTTGTGGAAGGCCTCCAAAAGTTGCCTGCAAGAGCACACTACATTTTTGCACCCCCATTTTTCACTTTTTGACCAATCTAGGGAGAATTGATTTTTTATGGGCTATACTTGATGATTTTCAGTTTTTGATAGGTTCATTATTTATCCACGAGAGATATATTTCCAACTAGATATCATGAGCTCAATTTGGACTCCGGGAAGGCACTCAAAATTTGGTTTGAAGATGGCGATGCACACCTGTTAGCTTGGAGGGCGCACCTCTAGCAGGTGTTGTGCTCCTACCATTTTTTATGGGCAAGCTCCAAAATTCATGAAAATTGCCTCTAAACTTTAGCAAAGGTTCCCACCTTCTCTTAGCAAGAAAGTAAGAGACATTTGTTCCTTCCTTTCATTCATTAAAGAGCAATTTTCATGAAAATTTTGAAGTGTTTATTAGCTACAAACCCTAATTTCATTCCCTCATACCAAATTTGCTTTCATAACACTCTACTACCCTTCCCACATCATAGTTAACCCTATCCTTACCCCTACACTACTATATATCTGTCCCTAATTCCCTTTTCCCCTAAACCCTAAGTCCTAGGCATCTTAATTTCCTAGGCACCCAAATACCCAAACCTGTAATGAAATTACCATTCCCAAATATCAAAAAATTTTGACCTCCTATCATATCCCTCAGTTCAATAACCACTTCCCTCATCTCCCTAATTTTTCCTACCCCATTTCCCACTTCCATTTCCTCGTCCCTAGGGTTTCTAGACCAAAACACCATGGAGGAGGAGAAAAGAGAATTCATGGAGGAAGAAGAGAGGGAAGAGAGAAGGCCACATAAGGGAGGAAGATTAACCACCTTGAGAAGCTGTTGAAAAATTCCAAGAAGGACAATGATATTTAGAGAAGGATGGCAAAGCATTATGCCAAGAGAAACAAGATTGCAAGGTCAAAACTTAAGAGGGAAAATGCAAAAATTGAAACCCTAACGATGCAAAAGGAGGGATATAAAATTGATATCCTTGCTGAAGCCTCACTCCATGCATAACCTTCATCATCAGTCATCATTCAGAAAATTTTAACAATTTTTGGGAAATTTTTGCAAATTTTGAAAATTTTGTGCATTTCAAGACAATTTTGTGATCGCTGCAAAGCCAGGTGCGCAGTGCGCTAGGTGTTGCACTTTTTTTTTAGGCATATTTTGGTCAAAATAAAAACCACAATTAGACTCATAATGATGAATACATGCAATAAAATAAATTTTCTAAGCTTGTTTTGGAAAACTGGGAGGTGAAAAAGTGAAAAAACACCCTAAAAATCACAATTCTGCCTCATTTTTCACCTTGGTGCCGCGCACTGAGCAGTATTGGGAGAATGAAGTTTTGAGGGGTCAAATCAAGTCAATTCTATAAACCAAGCATATATTTGGAAAATAGATAGGATACGCTTTCGAATGAGCTATCCTGAGCTCGATTTGGACATCGGGAACCCATCCAAAACTCAGTTACACATTAGAGTGCACACCTGGCACTCGGAGGGCGCACCTGGCATTTTGAGGGCGCACTTGACTTTTTATGATTTTTCTCTGTTTTTTCTGCAATTATTTTATTTTTATCTTGGGAAATCAAGTTTTTACTTATGTAATTGATGGAAGTAAATGTAATTATCATGTTTTTACTATTTCCTAGGGTAAATACATTAAATGAAAACTCATGATGAGGTGTAATGAATCAATTTGCAAAAAGTGATGGATGAGTCAGTTTGACCACCCTACACTCTAGGTATTCAACTTGGTTTTTGGTGGAACTACTCCTTCTCTCATCTATTCAACCCCTAAGGTTGGGAGGAGTTCTTTTGAGGCCTATATCATGTAATTTTTTAGTCATTTCACAAGTTGGAATCAGTTGGATGTTGGCATATTTATTAGGGAGTCTATTGTAATCATTTTGGCAGGAGCTTAATAAAAGTGTTGCAACTATTTCTTTGGGATACCTGTGGTATGGTTGTATAACATTGTTTCTTCTCTTGTTTCATTTGTATGAATTTATTGTTGGTCCATTTTCCATTTCATGCCTATTGTATGACCAATTTCAAGTTAGAGAAATAGAATTCATCTCACATGCTCTGTTTTGGGAAAGTTTTAATAGTCTGTTAATATTTCTTTCAGTTTAGGAAGAATTGATATTTCATGCTCTTCCTAGATCCTCACCTGTTTGAATCATTCCATCCCAAGAACCCTAATGTGCTAGCCTTCCTACCTACCTTGCCCTATTGAATGGACTATAACCCTAATATTATTTTCCCTGACCTAGCCTCTTTGACCTAATATTCTCATCCAACAACCCAATCAAATCAAATCAAAACCCCTGAACTCATACCTAGAATAAAACCCTAATTCATCCAGCCTCCTGGGTGTGACATTGTGGAGAGAGCCCTCTCCAAGTTTGGTAGGGCTAGATACCAAGCGAAAATATTAGTCTGTGGTTACCTCTGTTGGGATTTCTTCTTCAGCCTTAGAGATCTGGCAGAGTGATAACAATATCTATGAGGTCAATATCATGTGGATATGAATTGATATTATATGCTTGTACTATTCCTATGTTTATGTTATGGATAGGTAATGTTGAGGGGTACATCAATGAAGTGAAAGTTGTGTGATCTACGACATGATATGATAAGCATGGATAATGGAAAGACACTAGAAGCAATGTTTCTTATGGGGTCAATGTGTGGTCTATGGATGTGCAGTACTATCAGTTTGTATATGTTGTTCATGTTGTGATTGTACCTATGGTGATAAGTAAATCTTGTATATGTAGTATTATGTAAATGCGATGTTGTACGCCTATTGTATATAGGGTGTTTAATGTATATTTCATACGCAATGCTTAGTATAGATGGTGTTATGTACATGTGATATATGTGGTGTTGTGTACATATCATATTGTTTGCATGTTGGATGTGAAGTGTTGTGTGCATATGGTGTTCTGTGCATGTGATATATGTGGTGTTGTGTACATATCATATTGTTTGCATGTTGGATGTGAAGTGTTGTGTGCATATGGTGTTCTGTGCATGTTGGATATGTTGTGTTGTGTGCGTATGGAGTTATGTGCATGTTGAATATGTAGTGCTATGTACATATGGTGTTGTGTGTGTGATGTACATGTGGTGCTATGTACATTTGGTGTTGTGTGCATGATTGTACATATGGTGTTGTATGCATTTGGTGTTGTGTACATGTTGTACATGTGGCATTGTGTGTAGGTGGTACCATGTACATGTTGTGCATGTGATGTTGTGTACATGTGGTGTCGTGTACATGTCATGCATGTGATGTTGTGTACATGTGGTGTCATGTACATGTCGTGCATGTGATGTTGTGTACATGTGGTATTGTGTAAACATTGTAGAGGTGGTGCAGTGTAAATTTTGCGTTGTGAACACGTTGTGTAGGTGGTGCAATATACATGTGGTGTTGCGCACACGTTGTGTAGGTAGTGTTGTGTACAGGTGGTACTGTCTACATGTTGTGGATATGGTACTGGAATACATGTGTTGTTGTGTGTGTTGGCCACCTATAATATTTGATTATAGCAAAAGGTGGCTAAAACTTTTTGAGCCTCCAAGGAACAAATTTTATCACTAAAAATTGTTGGCTCTTGAAGACTCCTTGAAGGCCTCATGCCTCTGTCCAAAATCTTCATTGTTGTTCCCATTTTTATACTCATAAATTCTGCTAATTTCATGTGAAGAAAACTGCTGAAAAACCATCATTTTCCCCTTCCCCTCTTCCAAACTTACCTTCATTTTCTCCCCTTTTTCTCCATAAAAACTCCCTGTTTTCATGATTTCCCTTCTTCCATTCATGAAAATCATCTTTACAAGGTTAAAAACTCACTTCTTAACCTTATCGAAACCATCAAATTCCATTGAAAACTCTGAAAATTTCATAAAAAAACAAGTTTTTGTTACTATGGACTTAAGCCCCTTGGGCTAAGTCCTAACCACTTCCCCCACATGCCTACACTCAGAAACTAGGTGCTAAGCCCCTCCCGACGCTTATCGCATCGCACAAATTCAAAGTGCGCAAGTCTTTTGCCATCATCCAAAAGTTTCGATGCGATTAGCCTTTTTATGTTTAAAACCCCGATTGCATTGTCATTTTCATATTAAAACGTGGGCCCGTCTCGGCGCTTAAAAAACCTTGTAAATATTTCATTCCCGATTGATCTTTTTCTTTGTAAAAACATGAAACCCAATTTTCCAAAGTTTAAACTTAAAAAACCCAAGTCACGTTTTGAAATATTTTAATGGGTAGATTGAAAAGACCAGTCCCGATGGCCCGATTGCGATTGGCCCTTGTTTTAATACGCCCCGGCCATATCACGTTTAATAAAATCCAAAGGCCCCACAGTCGGGCGCCTGTCCTCCTTATATATATTTTCCGCCCCCGATCCATAAAACCTTTGTTTTATTCCAAAATGTTTGAGTTTTCATATTATAAAGGTTTTCTCCGCCGATCTATTCTAAAAAAATCCCAGTTGTTGATCGAAAGCCGATCAAGCGGCCAACACTCCATCACATTGGAGCTTTCCATTGCATCGCGTCCATTTGTTACTCCCGCCGATCAGCCATTCCCAGATTCACTTTTCATCGTTGATCTGATCCTCAAATCAACAGTCCGCGCTAACTCGCATCGCAAATCTCCATCGCATGCATTCGTTTGTTCTGCCGATTGGCCATCCCCCGATTTATTCTCCATCATCGATCTAATCTATAGATCAACGGCCTGCGCTTCATCACATCGCATGATTCAATTGCTCCATTCGCTCCTTACCCTTGATTTCGATCCCCCGATTGTGATTTGTCGATTGAATCCGGACCGTCCACGTGTCCATATCGGATGGTCCAAAATCACTCTCCTTTATTATTCTCCCGCTCTCCTTTTTGCCTTTCTGCGCAAATCTCCACCATTGGATACTTTCATCCAACGGCCACGTTTCTCCCCAACGCCTCCAACACAGTTTAACCTAATTCCGCAGGATTTCATAACATTTTGTTTGTTTTGCAGGTTACGAAGGTTTTGTCCATATTACAAAGGAAAAGAAAACCAAAGGTCCCGATCTTTCGGCCTTTGGTTATCAAAGGGACTAAAGGGTTTCGTTCCATGTTTTATCAACGCTCCATGGGAGCCGATATCATAAAGAGCCCTGCGCGGCCGTGCACATCGACAAGACACTGTATTTAAAACACGATTTAAAAGAGTATCAGGGTTGAAGAACAGAGCACAGCAAAGCAAAAGATTGAAGAAAGATATGGGAATTACGGCTAAGAATGCTTATCAAGAGCCTAATTCCCAGAATTAAAACACAATTAAAAGAAATCATAAATGTTTAAAAGACAGAAAGGCCTCCACTGCCACATCTGAGGAAAATTGATTCCTCCCAGCTACCACAGAGCCACTTGTTGCCTCAAAGAATTCAAACAGAGGCCGAATTTATTGAACCAGATCAGATATTTGTCTCAAACGCAGCCAGGAAGTTATTCTGCAAGGAACTTAATGAATAAAATATCTGTAGAGTTACTCCACACAGGACACAGAGCCTCAAAGTCAAATAAAAGCTCCCACCGAGCTTAATTCATAATTGTAAATAGTTAATATAGCCCTCCAACTGTAAACCTCTCCATCGAGCTCCTAAAAGGGCCAAGAAGTCTTGAATCTATATTAATTTCCTTGAGAGATCTTTTATCAGATCTCACCTCCTCATCCTTTTATAAATACCTCTGTAGAAGATGAGCAATTGTTGGTTGCAGAACTTTGAAATACATTTGAGCTTAAACTTCTGATTGTAAATAGTGTTCACTGGCCCTTGGAGCTCTGTTTGTGCTAGATTAGTTAGGCTGAATAGTGAAGATGATTGCTTAACTGAAACATTGGACTTGAAGACTGTAATTGGTTTGACATCAATAAAAAACCGTTTTCTTGGGATCCTGGTCTATATCACTGGTGAAGTGCCCCTCTCTTTGTTATTGTTTTCCTTCTATGTATGTCATATTGTTCACTATTCTCTGATAAAGAACAACATTTATAGAGTTAGGACCTACTGTATATCAGTAACCTTATCTAACTAAAAATCTTTATCTCAATGTTTTCCTCCTATTTGTTTATTTAGGAATGATTTAATACAGTTTAAGCAGTTAGGAATGTTGGAGTTCCCTCGTCCTACTGTTTGCTTTAAACATTGTTCTTGAAAGTTATTTTCCTTATTTTCTTATTAAAGTTAGACTAGAAAGTGATGGTTTGCCCTGTTTCTAGCTTCTATTCTCCAAAAGAAGATTCTGAAAGTTTCCATTGGTGTTAACTGAAAGCAGACTAGGTTTAAAAGTACTTTATCTGATCTTAAGTTTATACTCTGTCTTCTCTTATATGTTTTCATACTTTCTGAAGGTAACTATGTGGATTACTGGATTGTTTGTCAATTAAGCTGCTTTAATATAGACTTGCCCGAGAAAGTTTATGGTTAGCCCTGTTCTTGGTTGGTTTTAAACAGTTTCCACCTCTCCAACACCTTATTGTTCCCATTCAATCATTTAAATCTCAATAATATTGTGGTGTAGATGACTTTCCCCTTGGATCAGTCTTGATGTTGTTTCTCAATTAAAGCCCTGTTATGACTCCATAGCCCAATGGACTAAAAACCAACGTTATATCTATCTTTTTAGCCATAATTGTTCTATCCACTTGCAACTTCTCACCTTTGAAACTTTTTGCACTTGGAACTTTCTCCTCAAAATAATAATCATGCTCAATCATCCAAAAACAAACAAAACCTTTGGCCTTCATAACTAGCCTAATATTATTAACCCAAACTTCAAAGAAAAATCCATCTTTGCACTTATTGGAGAGATCCCTCTCCGGATTCAGGAGGGCTAGATCCTAGAATCCCAAAGTTGGTTGAAACGATGTTGTTTCTATGATCGGACTTTGCCAATCTTGTTGATTACAGATTCCTAATAGTGTGCATGTCGTACTTGTTGTGCTAAGGGCGTGCGGTACTATGTATGTGCATGGTGTAGTCATGTTGTCGTGACATGTGTATTCCTTGTGTTGTAATTTGTATATGTATATGTATTGTATTGTTTTTTACACCAGATTTAGGTGTATGTGTTGTATGTTGGTGTAGGTGTATGTGTTGCATTTTGGTGTAGTCGTATGTATTATGTGGTATTGTACACCGGGTGTAGGTATATGTGTCGTATGTTGATGTGGGTGTATGTATTGTGTGGTGTTGTACGTCGTGTGTGGATGTATGTGTTGTCATGTACACTGTGTGTATGTGTACATGATTGAAGGGAAGCAAAGGCATTGGGTTCTTTCCGAGTGTGGCAACCAATCCAGTGTGTATACAAAGGAACAAAGGCAGAAGCGAGGAACGATGAAGGATAAGTATCTTATTTTATTTATGTTTTACTATGCATGTGATATATGATTCCGACTTATAATGATTACATGTGATTTATGATTATTGTTTATGGTGATTTCATGTGATTCATGATTTTAATTTATGATGGTTGTGTTTTGAGCTAGTTAGATGTGATATATATATATACATGATGATTGATCCAACAATTGGTATGACTTGTTGTGAGAGGAAGTGAAAATAATTACAAGTGTACCTTGTTGACGAGCTACCAATGAGGTATAATTTGAGTTTATTTAAATTTATATAGAATCTAATGGAAATTATGTGCTTGGTACAGGAAAGCATGTAAATGCCCGGTTGGGTTGTTGAAACTGATTACACGAATTAGCAACAACAGCAAAAGGAATTGAAACAAGCAACAATATGTTGGTAGAGCACTTCAGGAGCAGGGCCATTGTAGGACACCGGTACCAAATAATGTCCATTAATTGCCATGATCATGTTATGACCTGTATGATGGTTGAGGCAGGTATATGCCTTGTTTTTTTAATCTTCCCATGCGAGGAAGCCTTTCCAAGGGATGGAATTATCGGGATGGGGATGCTAGTGGAACATGGAAAGTGAGTGACTGCATGGAAGGGGTGATTGGATTGCCCGAGGGACTATGTAGCAAAGAAGGGAAGGTCGGGGATATATTTTTTTTGGTAATTATCATTTCCAGATGGAATCATATGCACATTGGGAGTGTGCCCTGGAAAAATAAGTCGGTAATTGTTCACTGAGAGGATAACATCATGGGATTGTAGTGTTGGATGTTTGATGCAGTTTTGACTTCTGTAGTAGATTCTGGACTTCCTAGGAAGGAGGTGAATCATCATACTACTTTGAGGGTGGAGTTGTGGGCCTCTCGATTCCCTTTTTGTTGATACAGACATTGTATCCTTTTAGTTGTTAGTTGAGAAATTTTGAATATGTGTATATTATTATAAATATCGTAACTAGATGTGTTATAAAGCTCTAGTACACGGTATGATTGTCATGATGGTTTTTATTTTCAGTAGATTATTCATTATAAATACTGCAACAAGCTATGTTATAAAACTCCATGGGAAATATGTTTTCTTTTCAACAGTGTTTCTGAGGTATATGTGTGGTTGAACACCAAGGACGGTGTTCCCCCAAGGGGGAGGGTTTTTTAACAGCCCTGGTAAAAAATCATGTAAAAATATATATAACCACGGTGTATGGAACACATATTCCAAGTTGAATGGTAGGAAAAAAATCCTATAGGGTGTTCATTCAGTTTATTATGGCTAAAGGAAATTGGTAAAGGCAATGGTAAAGGCTTTGGAAAGGAAAAAAGTTTTTTTGGGACATTTATTTATGAAAATAATGGAAATTAGGAGAAAAGGGAGGTGAAAGGTCGCTGATTGCATGTGTGGAGGAAAATGAAGGAAAATAATGGAAAATGAAGAAAATATAGGCCCCATTAACAAAAAGTATTCTGAGGATCATTTGGTAATATTTTTCTCACACTTATGGCTCTCATTCTATTCTCTCTCTCTCTCATATACTCTTGGATAGTTAAAGTTTCTTAGAGCATTCTTGGAGAGTGTGGTATACTTGGTGTTTTGGAGCAAGAAGGCAAAGTAAGAGAAGGAAAGCACAAGAGAACATCAAGATCAACATCTACAACATGTTCTGAGTGTAGGTATTTAGTTGCATGTATGTTTTCCTCACTATTTTTTGCATGCATGGTGTATGCATGTAGATTTCCTAGCCTTGCCATTTCCTGGCAAGCATGGTATTGTGGGTTTATTTCCACTAATTATTTTTGTTTGGTTCTCATGATTCCTTAAGTTGTGGGTTGAGTTATTAGTTCCTGGAGACTTGGTTGGACAAACACTCTGGAGCTCGACAGAGAATTGTGGGTTGAGTGACTAGTCCTAGAAGCCTTGGTTGGAAAAATTCTCTAGAGCTTGATGGATGGTTGTTGGGTTGAGTTACTAGTCCTAGAGACTTGGTTGGAAAAATACTCTGGAGCCCTATGTGGGTTGAGTTACTAGTCCTGAAACCTTGGTTGGAAAAACACTATGGACACCAGAAACAACTGGGGTTGAATTACTAGTCCTGTAAGCCCTGCTTGGACAAATGCTTTGGAAGCCCTTTAACAATTGGGGTTGAGTTACTAGTCTTGGAATCCCTGGTTGGGACAAACACTCTGGAGCTGTAGAACAACGTGGATAGATATCAATCCGTGATAGTTACTGATGTTCGATCATGAGGAGGAATAATTGGTTTGGGTTTGAGACGGTTTGGTCTTTGGAGCCTTAGTTTGGCGTTGATTGATGTGTTTGATAAAAGTCCCACATTCATGCTTGGAATATTGCATGAGGGTGATTGGCTAAAGTGAGACTTGGCTCAGCAAATATATGGTCGGATGGAATGTGGAAGTCCCATATCCGGTTGGTTTTTACCTTCAATAATGAAGATCTCATTCCTTTCATATTCGGTATGAAATTTTTTTGGTTTACATATGGATTTTTTTCTTGTTATATCCATTGTATATGTTCTTATTATGTTGTTTATAAGCATGGATTTGATCAGTGATGATGTATGGATCTATATATGTTTTACCATTAAATGAATTCAAAATGTATCTATAGTCAAATAGATTGTATTATAGCTTATGATGGAGGGGAGAAATGCTTATTATCCATTCTCATATGTTTGAGAGACCCCCATGTTTAAATATGTTGTTTATACCTGTAGATGCAATGTTTGTGACATGTTTGACGAAATTCCTGTCATGGCTAAGTGTGGTCGGATGAGGTCCTGATGATGTGATTGCTTCCATACATTTTTTTTAATGTTATTTATCCTTTCTTGAAGTTACAAGAAGTTTTGGGCAGTGACCTAGGCTTAGGGGCTGAAAATGTGGCACAATTCATGGAGCTGCAGGCACAATATTGACCTTTTGGGGCCCTGACCATGGCCTTGATAAGGCAATCCCACTACTAAGGGTCTATAACCACCCCCTTGCCCTTACATGCCCATAGATAAGCCTAAAATGGGTTAAATATAAGTTCCCCCTCAACGAACAGGGCCCTGGAAGGTTGGGTTACCTCCGGGGGATGTTAATGATGCAGTGTAAGGTTTGTTTGCCATGTTTCTGTGAGTTCCACTTCCTCAAATTCATCTACGAGGTTGAATCTCATATTAGTATCCTCTCTTCACATGTTTACCCCGGTTGGTCAGTTACTTGGGTAGATGTGGGAAGAGACTATTACACTCATATTCCATCTAACAATAAAATATAGTTTTGGAAAAATACTATTAATTTTGACAGTAGGAAAGTACATCAAACATAATTCGTCAATGAAAATTGAATGTAACAAATCTTTCTAAGCATTCAATGTAGTCCCAAAAATACATGAAAGATGATAAGATTGTAGAATGCAAGTTTTTGACATAAATTCAAATAAAATTTGTCATGAAAACTACAAAGGTTGTCTTATTGGAAACAAAATCAAGCATTTGTTTAGTAATATGATACTAAGGATGTATTTTTCATTGAAAAAATCAAATCTTAGAACCAAACGAAAAACATTATGAATTAAAATACATAGACAATCCCTTCTAGCCTTAGCTTACCAAACTTAACCCATGTTTTTTCATTAGACCAAGCCCTTAGCATATTTTAACAGTATTAAACAAGTCCAACAATCTTTGAATCTAGCATGCAACCCAAACATGAAAACAATTTATAATTATTGATCCTTGCATGTCCACATGCAACAAATTATCTCTATGCATAAAATATCAAGAAACCCTTCTTATAATCACAAGGCAGAATATACCAATTTAAATTTATAGCACATTCAAGATAGTTTTAGGCATGTTGCATTCATGCATTAGTATGCTACAACCATGCAAGATTAATACCAAGTTATACATTAATTTCATAAAGAACCATTCAACAAGTTCGCAATGCATAATTTATTAACACTTATATGAAAGTATGTATAATGATGAATGAAACTAAAGGTGTTACTTCGATTTTCCACCCAACCATAGACTAAATGTATCCATTATTATTTGCATCTTTCACCCCAATCTAGATTCGTGATTCAAGGGGATTTCCTTCAATAAATATAGCAAAAATCCATGTTAATATCTAGGAGTATGGGAATTTTACATATATAGGTGGTTTATAGCTAGGAAAGAACTACAGGAATTTCAAACATTTATGTTGTTTATCAGTTGTGGCAAGCACTATGATAGTGTTTTATCAACCTTCTTTGCAAGCACCCTCTTTCCTTGTGGTTTATCATCATTTCAAGATGCACCTTGAGTGGTTTATTAGTCCTCTAACAAGCACCCATCACCCATCTCCTCATAGTGTTTCCTAAGCTTCTCCAATCTCGGACACACACAGAGTCAACAACTCCACCACTAGGGAATTCCATCCCTAGTTAGTAGGCCACACCAACACTCAAAAACTATATTTTTAATGCCAAATTACCCCTCTTTCTAACAAAATACCAACAAGAGACCAATCCCAATCCACCCTGACACCAACCCTACTTGTGTTGTTCAAATGTCTTCTTATTAATTTTCTTTTGTATCTCTTTGTGTTCCTCAAGGAACATTTTATTTCTCTATATCTTTCTTCTATGTCAAATTTATATTCCTCCTCCCTCTTAGATCATGGATTTGTGGTCCCACCCTTTAGGATATTCAATTAAGTTTCTAATCATTCATAGTCAGAGTACAATTACATAAAAAAAATCAGGGGGAGAATATTGGGGGTATTAGTACAATAATGGTGTTTCATGATCTTGAAAAGTAGATTACAAAGGTATAATCACATTAATGAGGTAGATATATAATGATGATTTTTTACTATGCTGACTCAAGGCACATAGTGGGGCCCATGCTTGTTGGATTGATGTTAACATGTATGGAGATGACCTTAATGTCGAAGGTGGACATAGATAGCACTAGTAGCCCATCGAGAGAGAAATATATCACATGGGTGGATTTTTTCCACAATTTAATGTTTTTCCATTAGGATTTTACTGACCTCGTACATACTTGAGACCTTCATGATTCCTTGAAAAAAATTATTACCCATTCTTATGCTTTTATAATTGATTTTCTCAATATGACAAAAACCACTTTATCACTATGCATAATTCTTTGAAGGTCACTACTAACATAAGGTTAAGAGGAAGGGCATTTTCAAAATATGGAACACCATTTTTCTATTATTTCAAGCATTTTTTGAAACATGACCCATGGGATAATAAAATGTAATCCTCTTCCAAAATCTAAAGGAAAACTATTGGTGAATGAAATTTGTATATGAATATTTCTTGACCATTTTAGAATGGTAAATTTGTTGTGATTCCTCTATCTCTAAGCTTAATATGTCTGATACTTAGTGATGTTTCAACCTTAGCTAGAGTAATACTTTATGTTATATGAAGGAGCAAGAATGGGCTTGGATATAACCTATCCAAATCTTGGAAATTTATGGGAATCTATTTTTCCTTTTACACTTCTCCCAAGGAACTATGAGAGGTGGAAATTTAATATCATGCATGTCCCTTGTTTCTAAATTTCAAATTTGTACTAGGGATTTGGGGATATGTGTGTGTGTGTGTGTGTGTGCGCGCGCGCATGCGCATGTGTGTCTATGCATGTATGCATGTATGCATGTATTTCTCCTTGCTCAATCCTTTCATCCTAGGAATATTATAATTTGGAAAATATTCTCATTCATTTTATGTTTTCAAACTCCAATGGAGGAAATGGATTCCATAGAGTCAGCTGGAAATTGCATTAAAATCCTATATATAAAGGATGTTGATAACTAATTCCATCAGAACCTCAACCCAAGATCTTTGTGACAAATTTGTCACTAGAGATATCAAGTGTTTAAATTTTGGTTATTGCTCCTTAGAAGTTGTATTATTTTTGGTGCCCCATATGGATGGAAGGTCTGGAGCAACTTGAATTTGTATAATCCCATGATCACCAATACCCTAATAAGAGAAGGGGTAACTTTGCATAAAATCACATGTGGTGATCTTGGGAGGCCATGAAACATAGATTGGTTTGAAAAAAATAAATATCCTAAGTCAGGTCTTAGTTTTAATGAACACAATCTTTGTATTGTTAGTGGCTGGTGGCGAGACTTTGGGTGAGGTTATTTAGTTCTCAACCAAATATTTTTTTTGAAGGGTATTCAATTGCGTAGGGACCTCTACAACATATTTTAGAAACTAGAAGTCTTAGGATACGATAAAATTAAATTTCAATATGAGCATCCCATATGGAACATTATTTTAAAAAATATTTTGGGACCTAATACGAACCAATATATTTTTGAAATGTAACATACCATGGTTTTATTATTCTTGAAAATATCAAGGAAGATACAATGGAAATGTTTCAAGAAATTCAAGTCAATCAATGGATACAAGTGGTTATCCTCTATTCTTGAGATGGATGTCAAATTGAAAAAAATTTCGAGATTCAAGTCAAAGGAGAAACCATGCTATACTGGTTCAAATCCATATGGAATATGTACCCTAGAACCTCAAAAAAAAAATGCTTGGTACTTAATCGATGATGGCCTACACATTACTTAACACTTGAAATACTTAGAGGTCCCCTAGTCAAAGGAGAAACCACGCTATACTGGTTCAAATTCATCTGGAATATGTACCCTAGAAACTAAAAAAAAAAAATCTTGGTACTTAATCGATGATGGACTACACATTACTTAACACTTGAAATACTTAGAGGTCCCCTAGTGCAAGTGCCCTCTATCTAGGAAAAATGAAACCCTCAAATACCTTATATGGTATTAAAAAGATTCCCAATTTTCTTGGGATTGGGCTTTTAATCTTTGGAATGAACTACTCCCTTTGAGTATCACTTGGAAGTAAGCCCTCTTAGGCGATTCTATAGAAATAGCTCGAAATTTGAATTTTCTAATGAATTCAGACTTAAAATGATAGACACAAATTTCTTCTACTCAATCTACATAAAGGAAAACATATAATAGAAACACATGCAATCATTCAATCAAAATGAACATTTTATTTTTACTGGGGAACCCTTCTGGGAGAAACCCCTCCTCTATTTTTTATTATATCTGATGAGAATATAGATCTATTACAATGAAAACTTCAATCCTTGAATCTCAACCTGCACTACAATATTTATCTCCTCTTGATCTCCCTGCTCTAATCAACACATATCCAAAATAGGCCTCCAAAGTTTCCTCCTATTTCCTTGCACAATTCCTGACAAAATTAGCTCCTAAAAAGTAGGAAAATTTCCTATTTCCTTGCGCAAATCCAAGAGAAATTGCTCACCTACTCCAATTCAAAATCTATACACTCAATAGTATACATTTATAATTACAATTATGCCTTTTTCCTACACTCAACTAGGCATTGCAAATTCCATGCATGACTAGGATTATTTTTAGTAAATTTATTAGTTAACTAAGAGATTAGTGAGTTAACAACAATTACAACTACTCAACTGAACTCCTACTGAATCTATTCATGACTAGATCTCAAATAACTAAGTTTCACTAAACATAACTCCACTCTATTGCTATATCTTAGCAATCAACTTATGCACAACTCTACTTCTTTCCCACAAACTTGAACTGACTGACTTAACTAAGTGACTTGGCCATGTCACTCCTGCTAACTACAACTCAATTCATCATGATGATGTGGAAATTCTAATTCCTCCATTTGACTAAGGCACAAGTCAAATGAATCCTTTTCGTGCTACAATCTAACGCTCCCTCTTAGCAAGAAAAGGTTTCTGGACAACCCCTATCCTACTCATGTGGAACCCTAACTTGCCTCTTAACAATGCCTTTTTAAAAATGTTTGCATCCTACTCATGGGAATGTATTATAACATGATTAAATTCCTTTGCATACAATCTCTCATATGATGATATCTGATGTCTATAGGCTTTGACCAATCACGAAACACTATATTTAAGAGAATTTGATACAACTCTAATTATCACGGTGAATCAATATAAGATCCATCCCATGACTAAAGAAATCAAACTATATTTTCCTTTTCCAAATAGCCTAGCATGCTACTTGACTAGTAGCCATATACTCGACCTCTGTTGAGTTGAGTGCTAAAGATTTTTGTTTCATGTTATACCAAGAAAATGTTGCTGATCCAACACTGAAGATAGATCTCGATGTGCTCTTCCTATGTGATGGAATCCCTGCCCAATATAAATTTGTGTAGCCTTGGATATTCAGTCCATTAGTCCTCCTATGCCATAAAAAAAAATATATTGTGCCTCTTAGGTATATGAGAGCATGTTTTTTTTCTTTCCAATGAAGCTTTGTAGGATCCCCCATAAATTGACTAAGCTAATTAACCGAAAAAAAATATCGTGCCTTATATTCACCAAGTACATCAAGGAACCCACCAATTGTTTGTAGATAGTTCCATCTACTGCCTCTCCTGTAGAAGAATCCTATAATATTCCAAATTTGGAACAGCTAGCAAGGCATGACTGGAAAACACATTTTCTAGTAATGGCTACTATAGGAATTGAAACCAAGACCTGGATCCCTTAGATCAATGTATCTAAGTGCTAAATACAAGAAATGGCTCCAAATAAATCCTTATAAGTGGGTTAAACAAATCTCGCACACTTAGATGTCCTCAGAAAATGCCCGATGAGGGACTACAGCAAATGTAAGCACATGTAATGGATTGACAACGTTATTCTTATAGTTGTGAGCACATGAAGATATATATAGCCAAAAAATATCTGATATAGCAGCAAATGTATACAATATGTGGAGGAATCAATCACTCCAGCTAGGCAATGGAAGCCTCAATAGAGCATATACAAGAAAATACAAGTGTACTGCTACATATGAAAAGCCCTGGCTAAAATAACACAGTTTATATGAGACACTGCAACAAAATACATGATATGACAATGATAGTTCAAATAAATGAGGGGGAGCAAGATCTAAACCCCTGAAAACACTAATACAGCAAAATACACAATCCTTGGAAGGATTGGCTACAATATACATGAAATTGGCAATTCTGCAGAAATGCCAGAGTTGCTAGGCAACAGCTACAACTCAAGAACTGATACAATATGGAGATGGCTGAATAAGATATCCAATATGCAGCAAACCTAAGTACAAGGATGATCCTAATACTAGAAATATTGCCCTCCAAAATTCCGGTGTAACCTCTTACTGCAGATGCACTCTAGAATAACGCAATCAAGGCACTGGACTGCGGTGTCTATGGTGGGAGATGTTGGCCTTGGTGTCAAGATGTGAAAAATAGCTCTGAAATCCATTTTCACTAACTTCTCGGAGGAATAGGAACTCCCTCCTCTGAAATATGAGCTAAAGAGAAGTGTTGTGGAACCCTCCACTGCAACACCCAGCAACACTACGTTATACTTCAGCAGAAATAACACAGTGACTGAATAATGGCTTTGGCCTTGAGCCAAGATGTGGAGAAGATGAAGTGAAATCCTTCAATAGGCCTCTCAAGGAGAGGAAAACCTAAACAGGAATCCCTCGTGCTAAGCAGCACTGCAGCTCAGTTGAACAGCTGGAGACTGCAATTTGTCTGAATAGATAAATATCAAATGATCCAAGATGATCACTATGGTTTCCTCTTCCTCCTTTTATACAAGTGAAAACTCTCTTTCCCCGGACCCCACACTTTAGGGTTTCTTCCACATGGAATATTCCTCCCTCTCAAATTGCATTGTCTTCTCATGAAAGCTACACCTCTTAGGCAACGTTGTTGACTTGGTCAAACTTAACCTTGTTCTCATGCAATTGCCCCTTTTCACACTGGAAGGTGAAAAATTAAGCTGCTCCATTGATCCTTTTCACATTATGAAGGATCTTATTTCTCCTCATGGGCCTTTTACCCATTTTATTCACCTCCTATATGAAATAAGAAAAAATTAATATTCCAATTATCTTCATGAAAATTTTGGAACATTACAGTCCTCCCCTCTCAAAGATTGGTTGTCCTCAAGCAAGTGAAACGATAGACTAAGTTCTTTTCTCCTCCTCTTCGTGTAGCATCCATGTATGATTATCTCCTCCAAGGAAAGTGATGATATCTCATCAATAAAGCCTCCACATTGCCCCTCCTCAGCATGTAAGTTAGCTATCAAGCCATCATCATGTAAAGGTGAAATACTCAAGAGGATAGCAAAGTGATGTCTAGAGGTTCCCTTGAGGAATAGGATATGAAGTCTTATGGGAATTATCTCTCCCATATGGATCCTCCATCCCCAAGCTATAAGCCATGCAAAATGAGTGACCTTCCAACTAGGCAACTCCTGAAAGCTGTCATCTGCCTTTGGCTCTGGAAAAGTAGGTGGGATGAAAATATGCACTTGCTAGACTATGTAGCCTACCCCATGCTATCCATCTCTCCACTTATGATAAGTGTAGAGTGTCTTCTGATCCTAGGCTTTAATAAGATTTCCCTCAGGTGGCAAGATGAGGACTAGACCTCCAAAGATCTCTCCTCCAACGCTGCAAATCATGCTGGCCCACATATCCCCATATATGATGAGTTGGAAATCATAAACATATGGCATCTCATCCATCATATGGATCACCTCATAAAGTGACAACTGTGTTGTTAAGGTAACCATATAATATCTCATGTTCCCCTTAGAACATGTAGTCCAAAAGATGTGAGGAATCTCTCCCTCAAAGGACACATTCACCCAATGTGTCTTCCTCCCAAGCATGATCCTCATAAAGATAGAAACAAATGAGCCATAGGGAGCAAAGATGAGAATCATGCTTGCTGCCATATGTAACAAATGTGAAGGACAATGGTCCCTCAAGTGCAACCAATGCATCTTGACCCTCAACTACAACAGAGACTGATAAAATGAGTGGCTTCTCAACCACTTTCTGCTGCTCCAATCTCCTCATAAGTATGGAGGAAGTGAATAATGTAAGGTGTACAATGAGCATGTCCTCCATAATATCTATCTTCCCCAAGTCCTCCTGGGGGATGGCCATCAACCATGCTTATGGTCTCAGCTAGACCATGAAGCCCAAAAGAAAGAATGCTCCTCCTTGGAGCAACATCCTGCACATGTATGGTTAAGGGACATACATGAAAATAATCATCACACTTACCATAGGTTCTGCTCATACAAGTGGATTGGATCATAAGTGAGTCTGATCTCATCTCCGAAGGGAAAAGAGGTGGCCATGCTAACTCTCTCAAAGAGTCATGTCTCTCCTCCATCTCTATGTGATCTATGCATCTACTCATATGCTGGTGTATCTCCTCCTCAAAGCCCATCCAAAAATACCCCTCCATGATGGTGTGGTATGCTCTCATAGAAAAAGTGAGGATGAAAAGGAAATCCTCCTGAGCTTCTTGTAGCAACTTCTCCTTGAGCTTGGAAGCTCTAGGAAAGAAGATCCTACCATGATAGAACATGACCCCATCTTTGACTGAATATGCCTCCTCATGAAACTGGCCATCCAATATCATACAAGTAAAAATATCCTTGGAATACTCCACCAACGGATAGGAGTTCCAATAGGGATCTATCCTCCATAGTGACAGCACTGATGATCTCTCATGAAGAGCATTTGTCATATGGTCACCATATGCTTTGACATTTCCCATGCCAAAGATGCAAGTTGGAAGGTTTCTATCCTTCCCCTGCTGCTTCTGCCACAATGCAAAATCTGGAATGGAAGTGGGTACTGATGATGTTGAGAGAATTCTCTCTCTCTCCTTGAGTCTACCCCAGACTCCTAGCGTTGTATCAAGCTCTCTCCAGGTCTCCAACCTCCTGAAATCAATGATTGGTGCCCCAACATGTGAAGCATCCATCCTCCTCTGCTGGTCTAGTGGTCTCCCCAGCAAAATGTCTCCATGCAATGAGACATCCTTAATAAGAGATGACTGAATATATGAATGGAGATAACCCTCCATGCTTCCACTAAGCAATCCAATCACCTTCCTAGGTACATCAACCTCCAGAACTGAATAGGGATGTGTACTCCTCATCTAATGATGCTGGGTCTTATCCCTATCTCCTCCTTGTGTCTCTATGGTTTCACACCTCCTCAACAATGGTACAGATAGAACATGAGTTGTGCCTTGATCTCCACACATGAGATCCTGGGGACTTCCTTACAAAGATGCAAGCATCCCTCTATTTGGAGCAAGAGCTCCTCCTTCCTTTACATTAGGTGCTAGATCAACTCCAGATCTAACAATGTTGTTGCCATCAATATCTGCAATATGAGTGGGAAACTCTCCAATGAATGGATCCCTTTTTGAAAAAGAGACCTCCATGCTCCTTTGCTCAAAGGTGTGAGATGGAAACTTTTTCTGCCGACAAAGTCTGGTGCAAGTTTTCATGCAAGGGTTTTGCTTGAGTTTTCTTGTTTACTCCCACCATGTGTGTCTCATTAATCTTTTTATCAAATATTTCCACTAATGCTTTAGTGAAATTTGTATAAGATGCAATGTTTACATTTCTCAAAGAAAAAGATTCAAAGATCCACCAGGCAAAAGCCTTACCTCCCAAATGCATCACTGCAATTCTGATGGCTTCATCCTCCGACATTTGGTGCTACTGCAAGAAGGTATCTAACTCCTCCACCCAAGCTTTGGTTGAACATGTAGGTGAAACCTCAAAGTTAGATAGAAGAAATCTATCCTTCTGCTCTCTCCCTTTCACCTTCATCTTGCAAAACTCTGAAAAATTGAGATGATCTCTGAATTTCTGAGTTTGAAACTCATACTATTTCAAGAAATCACTAAGGGTTTCCCTCCTAGTAACCTCTTCTTCTTCTCTTTTCATCTCTATTCCGGCAACCTTGGGCATGTGACTGTGCTGTGCATGATGGTGTGTAGTTGCTTGCTCACACTCCTCATGTGAAAATCTAGAGTTTGCCTTTGGTACAAACTCTCTTAGAGATACTTCACATATATCCCTCTGGATCTCCTCAAACTCTTCATGAATCCAATGTATAGATTGAGGAAGAAGCTTGGTAAGCTTATCCCCTTTTCCTTTTTCTTCTCCAAAAGATGGAGTCTTTCTTCTGCTTATTTCTTTGTCTCCTTGTTGAGAATAGGAAGTGCAGGGTTCTTCCTCTTCTTTCTTCTTATCCTCCTTGGGGAGTTTCTTCATGGATCTGAAATATGATGAGATAAAACTAATCCTCTTCAATATTTTTATCTCTTGGGCTTGGAATCACAGGCTGAGCCAAGACTATGCTTTGATACCACTGTAATATTCCAAATCTGGAACAGCTAAGAAGGCATGACTGCAAAATGCATTTTCCAGTAATGGCTGCTACAGGAATTGAAACTAGGACATGGATCCCTTATATCAATGTATCTAAGTCCTAAATCCAAGAGACGGCTCCAAATAAATCCTTATAAGTGGGTTAAACAGATCTCCCACACTTAGATGTCCTCAGAAAATGCCCGATGAGGGACTACAGCAAATGTAAGCACATGTAATGGAATGAAAACGTTATTATTATAGCTGTGAGCACATGAAGATATATATATCCAAAAAATATTTGATGTAGCAGAAAATGTATACAATATGTGGAGGAATCAATCACTCCAGCTAGTCAATGGAAGCCTCAATAGAGCATATACAAGAAAATACAAATGTACTGCTACATATGAAAAGCCCTGGCTAAAATAACGTAGTTTATATGATACACTACAAAAAAATACATGATATGACAATGATAGCTCAAATAAATGAGGGGGAGCAAGTTCTCAACCCCTGAAAACACTAATACAGCAAAATACACAATCCTTGGAAGGATTGGCTACAATATACATGAAATTAGCAATTCTGCAGAAATGCCAGAGTTGCTGGGCAACAGCTGCAACTCAAGAACTGATACAATATGGAGATGGCTGAATAAGATATCCAATATGCAGCAAACCTCCTCCAATGGATTTCCTAAGTACAATGTTGATCCTAATACTGGAAATCTTGCCCTCCGAAATGCCCGTGCAACCTCTCACTGCAGATGCACTCTAGAATAACGCAGTCAAGGCACTGGACTACGGTGTCTATGGTGGGAGATGTTGGCCCTGGTGCCAAGATGTGAAAAACAGCGCTGAAATCCCTTTTCAATAACCTCCTGGGGGAATAGGAACTCCCTCCTCTGAAAGATGAGTCAAAGAGAAGTGGTGTGGAACCCTCCACTGCAACACCCAACAACACTACGTTATACTTCAGCAGAAATAACGCAGTGCCTAAATAATGGCTTTGGCCTTGAGCCAAGATGTGGAGAAGATGAAGTGCAATCCTTCAAGAGGCCTCTCAATAAGGAGAGGAAATCCTAAATAGGAATCCCTCATGCTAAGCAGCACTGGAACTTAGCTGAATAGCTAGAGACTGCAATTTGTCTGAATAGATAAATATCAAATGATCCAAGATGATCACTATGGCTGCCTCTTCCTCCTTTTATATAAGTGAAAGCTCTCTTGCCCTGGACGCCACACATTAGGGTTTCTTCCACATGGAATATTCCTCCCCTCAAACTGCGCTGTCTTCTCATGCAAGCTACACCTCTTAGGCATTGCTGTTGACTTGGTCAAACTTAACCTTGTCCTCATGCAATTGCCCCTTTTCACACTGGAAGGTGCAAAATTAAGCTGTTCCATTGATCCTTTTCACATTATGAAGGATCTTATTTCTCCTCATGGGCCTTTTACCCATTTTATTCACCTCCTAGATGAAATAAGCAAAAATTAATGTTCCAATTATCTTCATGAAAATTTTGTAACATTACAAATCCTCTTTCCTCCAATTAGTAGTTATAGGATTTTTTATGGGATTGCAGTCCTGCATATGGAATCTCTAAAGGATTTCATAGTTATACTTCCTCTGGCCAAAAAATAGCTCTTCATCTTCTTCCTACACCTCCAAATCAAGGAATTAATGCATCAAATCCTTATCCTTCATCTTGAATTCTCTTGCAAGGTGATCCTTACAAGATTGGATCAATCTCTCATCTCCTGTCAATATCAAATCATCTACATATAGCACTAAGATGAACAAAATTATATATACCAAAATTTAGTATAGGTTCACATATGCTTTATTCTTAGTGAAGCATAATTCACTGAGATAGGAATCTATGTGAGTGTACCAAGCATGAGGTTCCTTCTTGAGACCATAGAGGGATCTCCTAAGTCTAGACACATGTGTATCCATGTCAAATGTCTCAAATATCTGAGGTTTATCAATATAAATATCCTCCTCCACTACTATATTGAGGAAGATAATATTAACATCCATTTAGTGGATATTCCACCCAAATTGTGATGCTAATGCTAGTATGGCCTTTATAGAAGAATATATTGGTAGAAGGGAAAATTTCTCCTCAAAATAAACTCCCTCTACATGTGAGAAGCCTTTGGCCACAAATATAGCCTTGTACTTCTCAACACTGCCATCAGTTGCATGTCTCAACGTATACACCCACCTAGATCCAATAACATATTTTTCCTCGAGTCTAGGAACAACCACCCAAGAATCATTATTCATTATGGAGTCATAATACTCTACCATGGCATCTACCCACACCTATTGGGAAAATACCTCATCGAATGAAGAAGGCCCAAAATCAATGATTCTTGCCATGAGTGCCATATATCTTGTATATATGTCTAATTATCTCCTTTATCTATGCAAGGAGCTATGAGCTCCAACATGCTCCTCAGCATCCTGCACCACCCTGTCTTCCTCCTTGGTTCTTTTCCTCCCTTCTCTAGAAGGATTTGTGTGAGTGGGTACCTCCACTCAATCTTCCCTCTGCTCCTCCACATGTGACTACTCCACAACATATTTTGAATCTAACTGGGGCTCTTCCTTTGGAGCTCAAAGCTCCTTCTCTTTTGGAATGCTTAGCTCTTGCTCTAAAGAGCCTCTCATGGACTTCTCCTCATTAAATATGATATATATCCTCATCAAAGTAATCCTCAGTGAAGGAATATACAGCTAGTAAATATGAGGTGTCTCTATGTATCCTATAAAGATACCCCTCTCTGCAGTAGGCTCCAACTTATTCCTATTATCCTTGGAGACATGGAAACAGACCAAGGGTCCAAAAATGAAAAAGTGGGAGACATCTGGCTTCCTCCCAGAAAAATACTCTTCAGGTGTGATCTTTCCAAGAATTTTGTGAGGGCTCCTATTCTACAAATAAACAATTGTATTGCATTCTTCTGCCCACAGGTATAGTGGTAGTCCCTGATCATGCAACATTGTTATTGCAAGCCCTATACTGCTTCTTTTTTTCCTCTCCGCCACTCCATTTTTCTATGGGTTGTGTGGTGTATTCTACTCCCTTATAATACCTTCCTTGGTGCATAATTCTTTTAATGCATTAGACACATACTCTCCTTTGTTATCACTTCTCAGGGATTTAATTTTCTGTCTAGTATCATTTTGAATTAAGGCTTTGAATTCAACAAACTTTGAATAAATATCATATTTATTATTCATAAAATAGATCCAACATTTGTGGGAAAAATAATATACAAATATCACATAATACATGTGCTTTTCAACTAAGACTGTAGAAAATGGTCCACATACATCTGAGTGAACTCACTCCAAGATGGCTCTAGCTCTACTATCAAAGCCTTGGAAGTAGGATTTAACATGTTTTATAAGAGTGCATCCCTTGAAAACATCATGTTGATCAAGGGTGCATTTTGGAAGTCCAATGTTCATATGTTGCATTATTTTCAAAGCTCCATGGTGTAGGTGTCCTGTGCGACTATGCGAGAGCTCTCCAACATCTCGGCCTTGAACATGTTTTATCTTTCTGCTCAATGCAGTGCATACATCCACCTCTAGCTTGTAGAGATTTTAACCCAAACACCATTTTGTTTTACTTGTCGAGTAGTAACATGCTTCAGATAATCTTTCCCCCTTACTGAACACCACATCATATCCCCAGTCTTCAAGCACAACTACATAAACCAAATTTTTATTCAGACCCAGCTCATATATTAAACTCTTTAGGTGAATATGGGAGCCTAAATTCCTCTTAAAGGTGACAATTCAAATCCCTTTGGTACTATGCCTCCCATCATCTCAATTTCTATGTGTAATTGTAGCTCCTTCTCCTCTAGGATGTTGAAGAACTTCCTATTTCCTATCATATTAAATGAAGCACTGAAATATAGGTACCATAAATTTCCTTATACGAAACTTTCCATGCATGAAATAAGCAATAAATCCAACTCGAATTGTGATGTGAGAGCATCACCTCATTCTTCTCCTGCAAGCTTCTTAATGAATTTCTTGCATGGACACTTGGTTGCATATGTGCATACTCATGGCAGTGAAAAAATTTATTTTTACTAAGGTCTTTCTTCTCGCCATGGTTTTGGATAGATTTTATTGAATAATGTAACTAGGTTCGGTCTTCATAATTATATTTGAGTCATAATGAAATTTATTTATGAAAAAGGTAAAAGTCACCATTGAGGACTTATATGTTTTATATCGAGTCATTAGATTCATTTTCCATTTTATAATACTTGTATTGGGCTTTTGAGTGATGTGAAAATAATTATTATTGATGAAATAGGTAATTTGTCACCTCCTCACCAAGTCGGCCCTCACCTAATCAAGTTGGACTACATAAAGGTAATTTGACCCAAAAAAAAAGGATATATATAGAAGTATAGTTTGATACTCAAGAAGGAGAAGCAGAAAAGTGAGAAGTTGAAGAAGAAGGAAGATAATTGTACGAAAAGGATAAATTGAAGTTTTGAGCTATCTCTCTCTCACTCATGCTAAGTTATAGGGCTACTACTAGAAGATCGAAGATGTACTGTTGGGAGGCTGAAGTGTTGTTGCTTCAAGGTAGAAGTTTCTGTTGCATCAAGATAGATGTGTTGTTGTGGGAAGGTTAAAGTTGCAACTACATCAAGGTCTACTTCTACTGGGTCGAATTGTTTCTCCTTCTAGGTTGAAGTTTTGCTGATGTTGCTAGGTCGAAGTAATTGTTGGAAGTTCTAGGTCAAAGTTGTTGTTGGAAGGTCATCATCTATAGAAATAGGGAAGGGTTGACTTGGTGATTGGAGGAAGTATGTGTCTAGGTCAAAGAGTCTTTGATTATCTCGTGAAAATATTGAAGGAAGAGTTAATGAATGGTTTTTCCCCTAGATAGGGGTTTTTCCTTAGATTTCCACCTACATCTGGTGTCTTTGATCTTCGTGCTATGGTTTTGGTAATTGCTTGGTGAACTAAGATAAATGAATAACATGAGGAAGTTAATAATAACATAGGCATATGACAAGTAATTATCAACATAAAGAATATATTTTTTCATTTCTGATTTTCCAACATGGTATCAGAGTTAAGGTGAAGAAGAAGGAAAAAGGCAGCCTCAATATATATTGAAAGGAGAATAAGGAGTTTTAAAAAGTATTAATAAGGTTCATCAAGGAAAATGATCATACAAGGAGTGAAGCCTACTATCTTCCAGAACCATGTCTAACTCAATAAAGGGAGAAAAAAATTTAGAAGAAGCCTCCAATTATAGGGCATGGAAAAAGAGAATAGATATCATCCTCGAGAAGAATAAAGTTTTGGATCTAGTCAAAGGAAAAGTCAATAAGCCTACAAATGAATCAAGTGAAGAAGAGAAACAGAGATAATGGCCATGAGCCTACTTGTAGATGGAATAAAGTATAACCTCATCCCATATATTTCCATCATAGATTCTGCTCAAGAGATGTATGAGGCCTTATCTAAATTGGAATCCTTCTTTGGATCAATAGTTGGAATAATAAAGGAACCTTCAATAAGTCCAAAGGGCCAAGGAAGAAGAGACACCTATCCAAGATTGAATGTCGAAATTTTCGCAAGATGGGTCACTATAGAAGTAATTGTCCCGAGAATCCAAAGAATAAAAGAAGAGATAGGGATCAAGAAAATTTTTCCAAAGAAGGTTCACCAAAGAAGAACAAGATGGAAGGATCCTAATTCAAAGTATTATTTGCTAGGGAATATTATGGAATATATCCCTTACATATCCTTCTACTCTAAGTTTTGAATTTTTCTCCTTTATGATTTTATTTCTAGCACTTATAGGTCTAACTTTCTTTGGTAGAACATTTTTGAATTGTTTAGAGAAAGTTATCAGTGTCCCTCAAGATTGGATTAAGAGGGAGACCTCACCATTTTAACAAAGATAAGTATCTTACTCCTTGAATTATCCTTTTATATTTGGTTTCCATCTCTTATCTAGATGCATTTTTATTAGATGCTAATAACATTTATTTTCATATTTCCTTTGTTTAGTAAAGGCTTGTTGAATTCTCAAGGGTTATAGATAAGACCTCACAAGACAAAGCATGACAAAAATTCTCTTTGAATTGATGTTCGACAAGGTTTTTCAATAAAACAACTCAAAGTTATATCTTAGACCATAATATTTGTTCTCTTCATGATAAATGCATATTCATTCCTTTTAATAAATTTGCTTTACATTAATAACATCGTTAGGTCTAGGACCTTTGAACCATAAAGATTCTTATTTGGGTGATTAATCATTATATTGAATCTACCCTCATTAAAATCATTCATGATTTTTTGGAACCCTAAAAATGTTCTCTGTAAAACCCTAACCTAAGGGTATGCCAATGCTAATGTGAAAACCCTAGTCTACTTAGGGTTATTGATGAAATATAGAAAATTCTATTCTTTTGATGTTTGTGGTTTTCGTATTGTTATGGAAACCCTAGTTCTTTAGGGTTGGATGGAAATTTATGTATATTGAAATCCTATACCTCCAAAGTTCTTGGTAAATTAGGGGTTTTGAGAAAAACCCTTATATATCTAGAGTAAGATCCTAGGAATGAAACCTAGGTGTTTGTTCGTCTGTCAGATCAAAACCCTAGCCTGATCAAAATTGTTATATGTCTAACTTTAATGTATTGATATGTGTGTCTTGGGTTTGCCTGATATATGTTGTTGTGATATGCTTGTGCATGATTATGAAATCCTAGATATGTATATGTGCTAACCTATTAGCTGAGGATCATAGTTTGTGAATTATATGGTTTTTTAACTAATCCCTAGTAGAAGTTTGATATTCTATGATATGGTGATATTTATTCCATTATGACGATAAAATCTAGGGTTTACAACAAAACCCTAGTAGGAGTTGGTCATATTTTTGAAATATTTGATTGTGATATGATTGGTTTTGATTGTTGATATCTAAGGCTTAGTATGTAATCTAGGGTTTTCATTAAATCCTAGTAAAAGTATAACATATAAATTCTGAAATGGTTTGATTCATTGCAGAATGATAGCTGTTTGAATTTTTGTTAGGGTTTTCAATATGTCATAAAAGAGTTTGTCATATATCTACAAGAAAAATTGAGGCCCTAGATATAATGGGACTGATATCTTGATTGGGTTACTTTAAATGATGTGATCTAGGGTTTATGACATAAACTCAAGCAAGAAGTTGAAGTATAGAAGTATGTGTCTCTTGTTGATTATGAACCTAACTATTTTTAGGTATTTAACGTCTAAAGTCTAATGCTTCCATTATTGTATGATTCTGATATAGTTTACTTCATGCTTATGTATATATTTTTGGTTGTACTTGTTGTTTAAGTTGTGCAGGTACGTAATCTTCAATATGTTGAAGATATTCGTAAGTAAAGTTGATTTGATTGGTAAGCATGATGGAGGTAGTTATATAAATGAGGATGATCAAGATGATTCTGATAAGAAGGATTGAAGCCATGAAAGATTCTCCAATATCATAAAAAGTAGTTGATCTCCCTAAGTTAAGAGGGAGCTTGGATAAAATAAAGGGTATATCTTCCAAGTTGAAAGGGAGGGCATATTATAGTCATGATGGATACCTTGAAGAAGAAATTGGAAAATATATATTGAGGTGCTGCTAAAAAAGGAAACTAGGATCTGGTTGTACAATATGTTGTTGCATGTGAAGTAGGAAATAAAACTGTATGGTTGAGAAAACTTTTGTCAGACTTCCTCTAGAAGCCTCTAAGTCCTACTATGAAAAATTGTGAAGCAACATCAAGATGTTTGAAGACTTGGAAGGTTTGTGTTTACTTATGTGTATTTGAAATATTGTTACTGATTGGGGTTGTGATTTGTACATGTAAATCTCTCGGATTTTTGGAAGCATGTTTTTCATGCTTGATGTTATTGATCTATTTGATCAAGAGATATTTGTTGTTACTGATTTGAATAATCAGGAGTGTTGAGGCATTGTGTAATGCCTAGGAGGACATCTAGCAGGCATGTGTGTGGATGTCTAGTTCTTGAAGTGGGGAGGGTGGCCTTAGTCATATATATCTAACCTTGTATTACACACCTAGTTCCTTGTGTTGGTGGTTAGCAAGTAAGCCTGATGGTACCTAGAGCGGATGAAAGCTTTAGTCCATCTTAGTCCCACCTGGATAGTTTTCCCTGTTCGGGAATCTCGTCCATGGCACCATGTGTGCCTAAAACTCTTCATAGTTCATGTGCTATGAGATATTCATTATACTTTTATATCTATATCATTCTGAATGCCTCCCTAGTTAAGAGGGAGTGTTGAAGAATGTAACTAGGTTCGATATTCATAATTGCATTTGATTCATAATGAAATGTATTTATCAAAATAAATAAAAATAAATTATTATTATGACTTATTAAAGCATGAGTTTCATGCTTGGTTCATCACGTTATAGGTCAAAGTCCCCATTGAAGACTTCTATCTTTTACATTGAGTCATTAGAGTCATTGTCCATTTTATAAGACCCTTATTGGGCTTTTGAATCACGTGAAAATAATTATTATTGAGTTAAATAGGTCATTTTACACCTCCTCACTAACTCGGCTCTCACTTGATCAAGTCGGTCTACATCAGGGTAATTTGACCAATAGAAAAGGCTATATATAGAAGTGTAGTTTGAATCATTTGAAGGATCACTCACTCAATTTCGATATTCAAGAAGCAGAAGAAGAAAAGTGTGATGTTGCAAAAGAAGGAAGAGAATTACAAGAAAAGGATAAATCTAAATTTTGGGCTATCTAACTCTCACTTGTGCTAAGTTAATGGGGTACTGGTTAAAGATCGAAGTTCTACTATTGGGAGCTCGAAGTCTTGCTACATCAAGGTTGAAGTTTTTGTTTCATCAAGGTCGAAGTGTTGTTGCATCATGGTCGAAGTTTCTGCTACATGAAGGTCAAAGTTTCCATTGCATTAAGGTTTGTTGCTATTGGGTCAAAGTTTTGCTCCTTCTAGGTCAAATTTTTGTTTTTTTTGTTTTTTTGTTTTTTTTTTGTTTTTTTTTGTTTTTTTTTTGTTTTTTTTTTTGTTTTTTTTGTTTTTGTTTTTTGTTTTTTTTTTTTTTTTTTTTTTTTTTTTTTTTTGTTTTTTTTTTTTTTCTGTTAGGTTGAAGTACTACTACTGCAAGGTCAAATTTTTAGGTTGAAGTTGTTGCTAAAAGGTCATCATCTATAGAAATAGGGTAGGGTTGATTTGGTGATTGGAGGAAGTTTGTGTCTAGGTCAAAGAGTCCTCGAATATCTCATGAAACTATTGGAGGAGGACTTGTTGACCGGGTTTTCCCGTAGATAGGGGTTTTTCCCTAGATTTCTGCCTACATCTAGTGTCTGATAAAATTTATTATAGATATATTGACTTATTTACTAAGATTTACGAGAGGAACAATAACCAACAACAAAAAACATAAATAATACAAACAATATTTAACTGGGAAAACCCACCCTAATGAAATTTCATTAGGCTTGGCCAAAACCCTGGACAACCCGGCCATGTGAGCCTTCCTTGCTCACCTCCCTGGCTTGCATTATAATGAAGTATTCACATCCTTTTATAGGCTCCATTACATGCAATACCATGGGTACACTATACCATGAGCCCAAAAACCACTATTGTTTAACTTGGTCAACCTTGACTCTAAACCCGAGTCAAATTTACCTAACAATGTCTTTGATCTTTGTGCTATTGTTTTGGTAATTTCTTGATGAACTAAGATAAAATAAGAACACAAGGAAGTTAATAATAAAATAAGAATATCACAAGTAATTATCAACATAAAGAAAAAATTTCTTCCTTTCTAATTTTCCAATAGATTTTGCCTTACCTTGGGGCTTTTTTCCCTTGGATTTATTTCCTTTTCTTGCCAAAGATATTTTTTCCTCCTCGTCTGTTTTGGATGTGACACCATCTATAGTGTTTCTTTTAATCTCCTCCTGCACCAAATCATACCAAAGTCTCTCCCAATCTGGGAGCTTGTCTCTTCCATTAAATGAATCCTGATAGCTATGCCAAGATTTTTGAAGGCCAAGAAGTGTTAAGCTCACAAGTTCATAAGATGGCACATTTTCTCCAAATACTCCAAGTTCATCTTTCACCTGAGTTAATATTGATAGGTATTGAACAAAAATTTCATTTTTACCCATTTGAATGTTCCTGAACTTGTCTCTTAATGCCAATTTCCTAGCATCGATTCTGCTTTCAAATAGATATGTGAGATTTTCCCACATTTCAAATGGATTATCCTTGTCATGAAAATTCAAAACCAAGTGATATCTGAATCCCTCTAGAATAATCCTCATATCTTTTTCTATGTCTTTCTTCTACTGTGCTAGTTGTTAAGCATTTGATTCTGTTATTTTTGGAATATCAGTTTGTGTGTATTCCAGTACTCCATTGTTATCCATCACAACTTCCATCCTGAATTTCCAAACACAGAAATTTGAAATTCCCTCCAATGCATACTCAAGCTTCAATCCATTGAAAGAAATTATTCCTGCACTGAAGAAAATCTGCACCAAAAAATCTACTATTCAAAAATTTTCTGAGAGAAGATCTGGAACGTGGCTTCTATGTAGTCTTCAATAGTTCTGGTACCATGTAGAAATATCTCAAATTTTACAGTTGTTAATGAATTCATACTAAAAAATATAGACACAAATTTCTTCTACTCAATCTGCAGAAAGGAAAACATACACTAGAAACACATGCAATTATTCAATCATAATGAACTCAATATTTTTACCGGGGAACCCAATTGGGAAAAACACCTCCTATGTTTTTTATTATATCAAATGAGAATATAGATCTATTACAACAAAAACTTCAATCCTTGAAGCTCAACTTGCACTGCAATATTGATCTCCTCCTGCTATGCCTACTTTGACCAACACTTGGCCAAAATAGGCCTCCAACTTCCTCCTAAGTCCTTGCGCAATTCACTAGTAAAATAACTCCTAAAAAATAGGGAAACCTCTTATTTCCTTATGCAAATCCAAGAAAAATTTATCGCCTGCTCCAATGCAAAACCTATACACTCAATAGTATACATTCATAATTACAATGATGCTTGTTTCCTCCACTCAACTAGGAAATTCAAATTCCATGCATGACTAGGGATATTTTTAGTAAATTGACTAGTTAACTGAGATATCAATGAGTTAAAAACAGTTACAACTACTCAATTGTACTCCTACTGACTCTATTCATGACAATATCTTAGATAACTGAGTTTCACTAACTATAACTCCACTATATTGCTAGATCTTAGCAATCAAATCATGCACACCTCTAATTCTTTCCCACAAACTCAAATTCATTGACTTAACTAAGTGACTTGGCCATCTCACTCATGCTAAAGACAACTCAAGTCATCCTGCTGATGTGGAAATCTCAATTTCTCCATTTGACTAAGGTACAAATCAAATGAAGTCTTTTCTTGCTACAGTTTAATAGATTCTCTCCGATGGGTTGAGGAATTTAATACATCATGGAAGTAGCTTGATATAATTTATATTTAAGGAATAATTCTATGAATATTTACCCGCAATATTCATTTTTACTCAATGTTTCGAGTCCAAACCAAGACCCATCATCAGGATAAATATTGATGAGAGAAAAGATAAGTAAAGAGGTATAAATAAACAAATAAAAAAGAAAGAAAAAATCCAAAAAAATCTTATAATTTAATAAATTAGAATTAATCAATATATTAGAAGTAATTTATTAATAGTTAATTGTTATTAAATATTAGTAGATTAATAATTTTATTAATATATCAATATTAAATAATTAGCCTCAATCTGATTTTGTATGCGAAAGTGGTATACAGTGAAAGTTACACTTCAAACTTGGCAAAAGGAAAAAATTTATTTGTCACCAGATAAATTTGGACTAGCACCAAAGTTGGCAATCTTACAAAATTTGGTGGTTTGAGGGCTAAAATTGATGGACCTCTAGATAAATGTAGCAGCACCACTACCATTGGCGAAAACTGCCAAATATGTCTGCAATTCCACTAAACTTGGCAGCATGTGTGGGCCAATGGAAGGGTGCCATGTGGCAAAAACAAATGGTGCCACGTAGCACCTAGCTAGTGGCTAGTTAGGCCTAGTCAACCCTTGATTTGGTGACGGTTTCAACAAATTTTAAAAATATATATGTTTTGTAATCGGTCGACGATTTAAATACATTCAAATGGTAGTGATCTGGATTTATGCAGGAACGCAACATAATAAACATATAAACATAAATATAGAGATGCAGCGGAAATAACACTTCATTTCATTAATATCAAAGAATTGAAATTTGCTTACAAACAGAATGGAAAAAAAACTAGCTAGGGCGTTGGTAGCTATCTCTGAGAAGAGATGTGGTGGCTACAGGCCTCTGAACTGAGTTACAATGAGGCTCGAGGGCCTATTTATCATTTAGAAACAATGGGAAATCCTAAATGTACCCAAAACCCTAACCCTAGGAGATGAAGCGCCAAACTATGGCCCCCCTCGGGTAAAATTGGTGTTTCAACTTCCCAGGGGCGTAACTTTGGCATACGATCTCTCGTTGATCCAAAACATCGTTTAGGGCCTCAAACGGCCCTTCCCTAAGTTTAGGACCCGAAAACCGCAAAAATAGTAAAACTGTACAACCGAAAAACCGGAATAGACAATGGAGCCCCAAGTGGAATAGGCGGGTGGCCACCAATATCCACCTGGATCATTCCTCCCCCCTTAGGAAGCAATGGTCCCCATTGCGTTAAGTTCCTCCATGAGATGAGGAAATTTCAGCTGAACTTGGTCCCTGGTGAACCACTTTCCTTGGTGCAGGAGTTGGCCAGCTTTGACAACCCGATACAGTTGGATCTGCTGTTGACGAGTGTTCTTGATTTGCATGTCCATGATACAATCTGTGGTGGCCTGTTCCATGCAGTCTGGGTTTAACTCTGTTGGTGTGAGTTGTTCCGCAATGTCCGAGGTGTCCAGCAGAGGTGGAAAGTAAGGACGAAGGCGATCCACATTGAAGACTGGGTGCAGACCAAGGAATGGTGGAATACTGAGCTCGAATTCATTGTTCCCTATAGCCTTGGTGATGGTGTACGGCCCGTATTGGAGCAGGCGAAGCTTGCGGTGGGGTCCAGTGAGGCGCTCCTTCTGCAAATGTAGCCATACTTTGTCGCCCACCTGGAAGTTGTGTGGCACCCGTGTTGATCATGGCGTTGCTTGTACTTGGCATTAGCTCTGTCCAATATATCATGAACTTGTTGGCGGATGTGTTGAATGCGCTTGATGAAGCAACTTGCTTTGTCAATTTCAGACTGGACATGAGCTGAATCGGCCTGAGCAGCTGCAAATGGCATGGCTACGTCAATGGGACATAGTGGTTGGAATCCCAAGCCCACCTGAAAGGGGCTATGGCCAATTGAACTATGGAGAGCCCGGTTATAACTATGTTGTACATAGGGGAGGCTCTCATCCCATGTGCGTAGATGCTTTGAATTATACATGTGCAAAATCTGTAAAATCATCTTGATGACAACCTCTGTCTGGCCATCAGTTTGGGGATGGAAAGTTGTGGACTTGGTGAGCTTGGTGTCCAACATTGACCACAGGCTAGACCAAAATGTGTTCAGGAACCTGTTATCGCGATCTGATATGATAGACCGTGGGATCCCAAAGTGCACCCACACTCGTTCAAAGAAGAGTTTAGCAGTGGCTTATGCTGTGATATTCTTCTTGCAAGCCGCCATAATGGCCATCTTTGAGAATCTGTCGACGACCACGAAAACACAGTCATTTCCATGCGTAGTAGAAGGCAGGCCCGACATGTAATCCATGGAGATGGATTCCCAAGGTTGACTAGGGATAGGTAGCGGAGTATATAGGCCGTGTTTCTTGATGGTCAGTTTGGAAATGGCACAAGCAGTGCAGGATCTGATGTGCTTCTCGACATCCTTTCGAAGGTTCGGCCAGTAGAAATACTTCTGCAGGATTGCTACTGTTTTCTCAATCCCGAAATGCCCAGCGACTCGACTGTAGTGTGCTTCCCATATCATCTTGGCACGCTCACTTGAAGGAACACAAAGGTGTCCCATGTGACATAAAAGTGCATCTTTGAGGTGAAAATTTGGAACTTGCGTACCCCCCAAGAGTGCCTTGTACGTGTGGCCGAATTCTAGGTCACTCTCATAGAGAAGCGGCCAATCAGAAGTCTCCTACCCACAAGAGTTGAGCATAGTGGTGAGCACCATGATCGGTGGTCGGCTGAGGCAGTCTGCAACATGATTGGTGCTACCCTTCTTGTACTTGATGTTCAAATGAAAATATTGCAGATATGTCGACCACTTCTGATGGCGATCATTCTGCAACTTCCTCGTGTCCGTATGAATCGGCAGACTCGTGGTCCAGATGATTGTTTCCTTCCTTAAAATGTAATGCTTCCATTATTCATGTCACATAATGGAGTACATTTCTTTGTTTGCTGGGGTACTTCATGAACCGTGTCGACAATGTCTCACCGTGAAATGCCACCGGATGTCCCCGTTGAGTAAGAACTTCCCCACAAGACAGTCGTATGCATCTGCCGATCTCAAATGGCTATTGCAAGTCTGGTAAAGTGAGAACTGGGGCAGAACAGAGGCGATTTTTCAATTCTATGAACGCCTTCTGTTGAGGCTCCGACCAAAAGAATTTTTCTCTCGCTCCTCCCTTGGTGACTTGACTCAAGGGCCAAGTGATATGAGAGAATCCCAACACGAACCTCTGGTAGAAATTAGCAAGACCCAGAAAGCTGCGATGCTCTGTTATAGTGGTTGGGGCTGGCCAATCCCAAATGACTTGGATCTTGGCTGGATCCACATGCACCCCCCCTTTCATCAATACTGTATCCCAGATATTGAACCTGGGTCATGCCAAAAGTGCACTTCTCCAAATTGGCACACAACTTATCTTGCCGCAATGTTTGGAGGACTTGTCGGATGTGGTGAAGGTGCTCTTCCCAAGTCTGGCTGAAGATTAGAATGTCATCCAAGTACACCACTACAAATGAGTTGGGTGAATGGACACAAGATGTCATCCATGAACCTCATGAAGGTTGTGGGAGAATTTTTCAACCCAAAAGGCATGACAAGCCAATCAAAAGGCCCTCCTTGGATTTGAAGGCAATATTCCACACATCATAGGGTTCGATTCATACCTGGTGATACCTAGACTTGAAGTCAATCTTGCTGAAATATTTTACCCCTTTGAGTGGTCTAGAAGGTCATCAATCCGTGAGATCGCGTACCTATTCCTGATGTTGATCTTGTTCAGCGCTTGATAGTCAATACAGAGTCTCCATGTCCCATCCTTCTTCTATACCAACACGATCGGGCTCCCACAGGGCGATGAACTTGGTCTCATGTGACATTTCTGCAATAGCTCCTGAATCTGCCTCTTGACTTCATCATTCTCTAGAACAGAGCGCCGATAGATCGGTCCATTGGGTAGCAACCCACCTGGGGTCAGATCAATCGGGTGCTTGACCTGACAGTGCAGAGGAACCCCTTTGGGTGAGGTGAATATGTCCCCGTACTCCTCCACAACCTTATCCATTTGTTGTTGTCGTCTGCAGGAGCCCTGTCTGGAGGTTGTGGCCACAATCTTCTTCTTGCCCTGGGGGCGGATCATCAGGAAAACGAATTTCCTGGTTTGGGAAATGAGCTTACTACATTGTTTTGCAGTAACCAAAGAGATAGCTGTAGGAGGTGGTACCTCTGGTATCCCGTACAACTTATTTCCCAAAGTAACAATAACAGCACGAGGTCGAGACTCATACACAGCATGACGCTTCCACAAGTATGGTTTTCAAAATAATACATCAGAAACATCAATAGGAGCAACATCACATAATACCTCATCTGTGAAGGGCTTGATGCTATAGGGAAGGTGGCGCTGCTGGCTGACACAGAGATCTCGTCCTTGGTGAAGCCACCCGATGGTGTATGGATGTGCGTGAGCTGTGGTCGGCAAGCCCAATCGCTTCACAGCGTCTGCTGAAATGAGGTTCTTTTGGCTCCCATTGTCGACAATGAATTGTACAGGGGAGCCCTTTACCCACATCCGGGAGTGGAAGAGACGTTCCTCCTCCTCCGGATCTTCCTGCCTCCTTGGATCTTTGCAATGGCAACATGGGCGCGGGGTTCGCATCAATAATATGTTTCCTTTTTCATTCGCCTTTCGTGTTTTGATTCTGAGTCGGGTGGCGATCTGACTCAGAAGCCCTCATCTCGGCCACTAGCGACTGCTAGGCCCGACACTCACTTGTGTTGTGAGTGGAGCTCTTATGGAACTCACACACTTTCCCGTGTCCTTCTTTGGCTTTGCGGTGTTGTTATTTTCTTGTCGCGTTGAAGGGTTGTCTTTAGCCGCCATGCCCTGGCTCTGTCCTTTGTTCTGCGGTTTGGAAGCACCGTTTCCTTGCTTTTGATTCGCAGATCCAAAGTCTCGCTTCTTCTGTTTGAATTTCTGCTCAATCTTGGCAAAGATAATGCAGATGCCGTATCAAGCGAGGAGATGTCAAGGAACTCCATTTCCTCCCCGAATGGCTTTTTGCGTATAGCTACGGTTCAATTTAGCACTCGTATGTTTGACGAATCTTTAATACCCAACCTTGTGCGCAGGGTATGGAACAGATTCGTCAGTTCGTGCACATCTTGATCCTTTTGTTGCCGCAGCGTGGTCCATTGGATGTATTTGTCCTCATAGCTCCCCACAGGGTAATATTGTTCCTTGATGCCGTCTCGGAACGAATTCCAAGTGGGTGTGGCCGAGAAAAGAGAGGGTTCCCCTTCGCCCTCTTGCTCACGGTAGGTTTCCCACCAGTCTTTGACATGGGGGGCAGCTTTGAGGAGTGCAAAAATAATCTTTTCTCGGTCAGAGAAGTCATGGACCGAGAAATACCCTTCTAATAGATTCAACCATCTATCTATGGCATCTACATCTATTTGACCCTCAAGTATTGGAATGTCAAAATTTACTTGTACCTTAAAAGGAGTCGCCTCCGCAGTGGTTAAGCCGGATGTGGAGATGCGCCCACGGCGGGTAACCGTTGAAGGATCTGGGCAAAGTTATCCATCATCGCGTTCCTTTGTTTTTTGAGGGCCTCCTCGAGCAATATTTTTATAGGATCTCCTGCTCCCTCATCTTTCTTTTCGCCCCCCATGGGCGTCCATCGGGGTTTGCGAGGCTGATTTTGCAAAGGTTCCACCAGATCGAGCCCTAACTCCTTATACCCCGACCTCAGTGGGGACATGCAAAGAAAGATCGAGAAAAAGAAAACTGCTCTGATACCACTGATCCGGATTTATGCAGGAACGCAAAAGAATAAACATATAACCATAAATACAAAGATGCAATGGAAATAACACTTCATCTCATTAATATCAAAGAACTGAAATTTGCTTACAGATAGAATGGAAGTAAAACTAGCTAGGGCACTGGTTGCTATCTTTGAGAAGAGATGTGGTGGCTACAGGCCTCTGAACTCAGTTATAATGAGGCTCGAGGGCCTATTTATTATTTAGAAATAATGGGAAATCCTAAACAGCCAAAACCCTAACCCTAGGAGATGAAGCGCCAAAACTATGGGCCCCGTTTAAAATTCGTGTTTCAACTTTCCAGGGGCGAACTTCTTTGCATACGATCTCCGTTCACGCGTAATCATACTAGGAAATATCTCATCCAGGACTACAAATTTGGAGCGGGCAACATCGGTCCATGGACCATTGTTGCCCTCCGTTTTCCCAAAAAACGTCGTTTAGGGCCTCAAAACGGCTCCGGAAGTTTAGGACCCGAAAAACTGCTAAAAATAGTAAACTGTGCCGAAACTGAAAAACTGGAATAGACAATGGTGGAGCCCCAAGTGGAATAGGCGGGTGACCACCAATATCCACCTGGATCAGGTTGTGTAATATATAGAAGTTAGGTTAAAATGGATTTGAGGTTGGGTTTGAACCTTTGACCCGCTGGAACCAAGGAACCTATCAATATATGTGCCAACCAACCCGCCGGCTAGCAGGTCATTATTAATTTCATCAACGTGGCTTTATAAAAACATATATCACTGCCATTTGATGGTGGATGAAGAGGCCCAAGAATGGGTAGAGGAGGACCGACAGGAAGGCTGAGCGAAACACTGACGACGAAACTTGTATGTTGTGGGAACCTAGCGGAAGCAAAACCTAGAGGGCATGTTGTATGAGTAGGAATATTATAGGGGAATATTCATAGAATATTTTAGAAAAAATATATTGTGGAACCTTGGAGATTCCCTAGGGGTCTATAGTTAACAGTGATAGAACCTAGCTACGTTTATACTCATTTTAAACAGAATTTTTCCACGATTTCACTAGTGCATTCTATTTTTTAATCTGAGCATCTCATTCTTAGATCACTCCCAGGATTGGAGGTATAATGATGTATTTTACTATGTAATCATTTTCATTTTGTTGATATGAATGAAGAGGCGTCCCCACTATTTAAGGATGGCCCAGAGACATAGCCCACATTGGACAAACACCATTATAAAACTTTGGGGGCATTGTATTTATGGAATTTTTTTATGTTGCTTCTTATTTAAGTGTTTACATATATGGTTTTTACATGCTATTTTATGAAATTATACTAGCATTAATGAAGTAAATATCCAGTGTCACCCAATCCCTCAACATAAAAAATAACCATTACCAATACATCTATGCCACCCTTGACCATACAACAACCTCCCATTGAACCTGTCTTTAGAATGGAAAAAGGGCTACTGCATTGCATAGCCCATAATTCAAAGGCAACCTACAACTATAGTATTTTTTGATGACCTTTCTCAATATCCATTCACTATGTCAACATTAGAGGTCCTTCAAACATGTCCAACTCAATGGAAAACACTCCTTTCCACATTAGGCACAATTGATCCTTTAGATTCATGCTTAATCACATTCGACTTGGACAATTCAAAACCACACCTACCATTTATAGTCACATTCAAAATTCTAGTAACCATTTGAAATATCAGTATTCATAGTTGCCTCATCAACAAGGGGGTTATCCACCTGTATCATGTCAAAGTTATTTTGGAAAAAACTATGATCCCTTGAACTCACTACTTCCTTCATCAAATTTAGGGCGTTCTCCATCACCTATTGGAATCCTTTAGAACGTCTCCATTGAACTCACCAGAAATATATTTCTTATCAATATTCAAGTCCTTGATGCTCCTTTTGATTACAATATCTTATTTGGACAAACTTACATGTATGCCATGAAGAATGTGGCATCATCAATCTGTCACACCATGAGTTTCCCCTGTAATGGGAAAATCATCACCATTGACCAATTAACACATTATGAGATGAGACCTCTTCCTCCCCAATAGTGAGTTACCCTTTTTTTGGTACAAAATGAATTGGTCCCTTCCTTGACTGAAGTGAGCCCAGGAATGTTCAAAAATGCATCTCTCGGCACATATCCAAGAGCCCCACCAATCATCGCACTAGTTTTTGCATCCCATGTATGCATGATGACCACATCAGACGGTGACCACACTCAATATCATCAGCAACCAGCCTCAAAAACCTCCAATGTTGTGACGAGAAAACCCCCATTTCTCCCTTACCTGATTAATCAAACACCTTTCCTATATCCTCCACTTAGCTTTGTCTTGAACTAAGTCATGAAAACCCTTACCTTACCAAATATGGTTCTTGTGACGCTCATTTAGTATTTAGCACCAAAATCCATGTTGGAAATTTCAATTCACACTAATGGATTGGTTACCTTGAACCCTCTTTAGGAAATCGTACGACTTATACAAACATCTACATCAACACCAAAGGGTACTGCTAAAAAGGATAAGCATAAAGTAAAAAAGAATGACACCCTAGTTACCTCTTTTCCTAGGGTACCTCCCCCATGTGCATTATGTGAAATAATAGGTACCCTACCAACCATGCCCATCATTGAAAGAGCTGAAATCCCTTCTTCATGTCCCTAAGGAATATAAACCTTCTCCCTCCCCCCAAGTAGATAGGCCCACTACATCTCGTAATAAGGGATTGCACACAAACCACCCATGCACCATTTGCACAAAACACAGACATTATAATCATCATTTCCTTGATCTCTCTCAATATTGAGACGCATTGACTTCCCTTCACTAATCTAGTATGATGGCACCATCACTTCCCACCACATAAGTTACTAATGATGCACCTAAACCCATTTACTATGTATTTGTTGAGGAAACCCCGATAAAAGAACCCCCATCTGATCTCTACCATCATACCTCACACTCTGTGTCACCACCTATAAGGATGAAGAATAATACATCAAAAAATCATGGATCAAAACCAACTACTTCATGTTCCCTAAGTGATGAGCTCGTACATTTGATCAACCATTGTATGTCCCTGAAAGAAATTTTGAATTCTCTTCATGCTCCTTTTCCACCCATTAAGCCTACGCATAAGAACAAGTCATCAAGAAAAAATCACCATTTTCGTATTTCGACAGAATATGTGCATCACACATGACATTTCCCATATCTTCCTAGGTTTAGAGAGATATGGCCGCTTTATGACAAACTAACGTAGAGTCCCCTCTTTTTCTCCCATCATCTGATAAAACCATGATTGATAGGTGTCATTCCCCCCATAAATACATGCCACCTATGGATATCTCCCTGATCTCACCATTGGTAACTGTTAGAGATATATTTCCACCCCCTAGTGATGATACACCTCATGCTATCCACTACATAGCCTCGGAACTTGCACCACGTGCTATACACCTCTGTGTTATTTGCACCAAAAATTCTCACACTACATCTGCTTATCCTCTTTTTCAAATATTTGGGTGGTTTAGTATCATCCAACATCCTCAACAGATAAACTAGAAAGAGCCTCATCTAAGAGAAGATGACTCCTCTTCTTTTTCTCCCAAGACATCGACACCTTCCCAAGAGTCTTATCTCATTCACCCTCATGCGACCATCAGGGAGATACTCCCACCTCCTAGTGTTTATTACACACAACATAATATTTTCTTCATTTCTTCTTCCATAGGATCCATGATTAAAGTTGTTATAGCAACATCATGTTAAAAATCCATGTATAAATTTAATAAAGGAAAAATAAGACCACGGTTAAGGGACACTCATTCTAAGCTAAATGTTGGGAAAAATATCCTAGTGGGCATCACTTAGTGTGTTTATGGATAAGGGGAAATTAGAAAAGGTGATGGCAAAGGTTTTGAAAAGGAAAAAAGGTATTAATGGCATTTTGTTTGTGAAAATAAAGGAAATTAGGAAAAAGGGAGGTGAAAGGTCACAGGTTGTATGTGAGGAGGAAATTGAAGGAAAATTAAGGAAAAGTGAATAAATTAGAGGCATAAAGAATAAAATGACATTAGAGCATTGGTTAGTAGCCTTTTTTTAGTTTAGTTTTGGAATTGGTTTTAGAGAGGAGAAGAGCACCAAGAGGAGAAGGAAAGCAGGCAAGAAAAGGAAGGACAAGTAAGGATCAAGCAACTTCAGCAAGAATACTTTCAATTAAGAGGTTGCATGTATGATTTCCTAGTTGGTTTTGGCATGCATGTCATATGCATGTGTATATTTGGTTTATATGCTATCGGTGGCATGGATTTTCCTGGTTTTTATAATGGTTTTTATCCTTGCCTTTCCATTTCCAGATAGGCATGGTGTGATGAGATTCATTCTTAGCTAAGCTTTGGATTTCCAGAAGGTTTTGGATCTAGGTGAGGTGGTCTCAGTAAAATACCAAGGGTTGGGGGTGGAGATAGTTTTATCCAGGAAGCCCTCAATAGGAGGGTGGAGATAGGAAAATTCATCAAGGGATGGTGAAGGATTTTTTAGGCATCCAAGCTCGATTTCATTTTGTGATCTTGACACCGAGTTAGGTGAGATACTGTAAGGTGAGGGTGGAGGTGTTTTAACCTTTGGATTTTCTTGGTTGTTTTTGGATTGGTTTATCCCATTAAATCCCACATTCATGCTTGGAATATAGCACAGGGGTGATTTTCAAAAATAAATATTTGGTTCAGCCCAATATATGGTCGGGTGGTACGTGGAAGTCCCATACCTGGTTGGTTTTTTCTTATGTTTAATAAGAGCTAAGTTTCTCTTGATTTTGATGATTAAATGTACTTGTTATTGTGTGGCTTTAATGGTTGTTCTATCATTTTTATTTTTTTGGTTATATGTTGGTTATAAGCATGGTTTTATGACAAATATTAGTCATGGCTCTCGTCATGTTTTTACTTGAAATTGAATGAATAATAAATGAAATACTTAATTGGTGTTATGAAAACTATTGTGAGAAGGAATTGGTCCTTCTTGTTAAACCTCAAATAATTTTTCAAATCCTTATATTCATATATGCATTCATGACCTATAGTTTTCATGTTTACCAAGTGTGTGGCAGAATTTCATTCCTAGTTGGGACATGTCAGGTCAAGTCCTCGTACAAGTTTTGGTTTATAATATTTATTTCTATTTCATTCATAATTTCTGGAAGTTTCACTAAGTTTTGGGAAGAGGGTTGAGTCCTATCCTTGAAAACATTTCTCAGAATTCAGGGTCACTGGCATAGAATTAACTAGAAAATTCCAAATTTACTGACAGGTAAGCCTATGGGAGCGATTGGAGACCTATATTCTCTTGTATTCCTTGGCAAGGGAGAGGATGAGGCTCTAGTTCAGTGAAAAAGAGAGTTATCTTAGGGGTTGGTGATCAAGAGATCATGTATTTTGCACAAAATTGAAAGTGCTCGAAACTGTATAGAACCTAAGCGACCAGATAGGTATATTCATTGTGATTTTGGCGCCGCAAACGGTTCGAAAAACTAATGTCGTATGCGGAAGATTTTTTTTCCTGTTCGTTTTCACAAACAGATAAAATTTTTGTGACAGGAGTGACTGGGATGCCCAATCATCATGCAAGTACAGTCAGCAGGTGGCATATACTGGGAATATTCCCTTTTCTCAAATCTAATCAGATCGTGACAAGTGGTTGTTTCTGAACCGTTGGATGGAGATGTACGTGTTTTATTTGGGCCACTGGATGGGTGACACATGGCCAACCTAGAGGCTACCACGTGTCCCCTTGACCATTGACTAAAATTTATGTGAGGTCCAGGGGGTTCGACCCCATGACCTTTGGCACGCCAGCAAAGACCTCCACCGTCTCCACTATACATTGTTTCTTAAACTATAGATCTGCCACATAAATTTAAGTTGTAACGTTTTCAAGGTTGAGGAGGGGACCGCCGGTGGTCCCAACCCACCTGCGGCCCCAACATTGCGGTCACATGGAAATGTTTTAAAACTGTGACATCTAACAATTATCCAACCTAAGTGACTAATCAAACCACCATTCCAGCAGCTTCAGGGTTGTTGTCACATGTCACACTGTGACATAAAAATTCAATGTGGTGGTTTACTATAAACCGTAACTTCTGACGCTTTTAAACAAGTCCACAAGGCACAGTTTAAATAAATGTTTGTCGACAGTTATCACATGTTGCTCTGACAGTTCCGCGACTGGTATCACTCCAAAACACATCACATAGTGCAGTTTGCATGGTAATGAATGCCACGATCTTTGGAACTTTGATGACTCTGAGTTTCGCTCCATTGTTGCAGAGTTTTAAAACCATAAACCACGAGGTTTAAGGTGGGGGTTCATCTTGTGAACACCCCGCCCTAACCACTAGACATTAATACAAATGGTTTATTCTGGCGGAGTCTTTAGCGTCAACTAAAAATTCGGGATTGTTGCCAAATTAATTGTAGTTAACTACAGTTCTCCACTATTAGTGGAGGATTTCTAGCTGAGATTGGGAAAAATATTTGGGAGGTCAATTTTTGAACAATTTGGGTGAGAGAAGAGTCTACCTGGACTAATTTGAGCATTATGGAGCCACTGGTGCAAAGAAAACAACCATTAGAAGCTTGTAAACACATGTATTTTCAACTTTGACCATAATGACAAAGAGGGACATGTCATTGGGAGCTGGACCAACAGATGTAGCCCAAGAGGGGTGAACTGCTTCATCATGCCTGATGTGTAAAACTTATGTGTGATGTTGTTTCTCGGTTATACACTACTGTACAGTGTTATTTAGGCTTATTTTCATGCTTAAAACTCACAAATTCATCTATGTTTCATGGTTAAAATAGTCATTCCTTAAGCAAACAAATTGAGACAAACTGTACATGTTTTTAATACTGAAAGGACACTTAGCACATCAAACTAATACACTCCTTTCAGATCAGGTAGGTATCAGAGCTAGATTTTAATCTTTGGTGTTTTTTAGTGCAAATATTTGTTTAACTATTTGAAAGTTTTCACATGCTTACTAGGCTCAAGCTTAAGAGAGGAGAATTCCAATTGGTGGAAGCAAGAGGTTCTCAAAGTGAGCTACAAAAAAGGAGGGCAAGATTGCCACATTCTCCACCACCTAGATTACCTCCAAAAGAAGCAGAAGCAACATTAAGCTTGCCTCCAGGAGAAGAAGAAATCCATGAAGAGATGGATCCCAAAGAGGAAGAAAGAGTGTATAGAAAATAATTTCTTGACTTTACTGATATGGTTAGAGTCCTTTATCAAGAAAGGAATGAGAAACTAGAAGAATAAAGGTCCAAACTTCACAAGGAAGGATAGCGATCATCAGGAGGCCACAATGATGAAGACAAATCAAAGAAGGGAAATGGAGGAAATAGAGACAGTGGAAAGTCGCCATCATCACCCTCATATTTTTCCTCATCATCCTCTGCTTCATCTTTAGTACATCAGCCACACAAGTCAAAGAACACTGGTAAAATTCATTTTCTAAAACTTGAGGTTAAGTTTGAATCTCCAATGTTTAATGGTGAAGTTAATGCAGAAAAGCTAGATATTTGGATTAGGCAATTGGAGGTCTATTTGAGAATCCAAAACTTTCATGATGATGATACCAAAATCCAACTAGCTTCATTGAAAATGGAAGGTGCAACACTTGTTTGGTGGGAAGACAAGACAAAGGAGGAGATCACGAAGCATGGTAAGAATATCCTATAATGGACTGATTTCATTTCTGCAATAAAAAAATAGCTTTATCCATTAGCTCACATGCACATTAGGGGAATTTTGAGGTCTAAAATGGGCCTCATAAGAAAAATGTACAACAAAATAAACTTTATAACAACCAATAGGATTCAAGATGATGATGTCATCCATAATGGATGATTCACCATTTTTGGAGTAAAAAAGTAAAAATATTAAAAAATAATAAAATAATAAAACTACTTTTTCAACTCGTATTTTAAACTTATCTCCCAAAATTTTTTACTCAAATTTCGAGCGGGAGTACTCGTTGGATGCGGAATTTAATTCCTCATCCAAGGAGTACCCATGTTGCATACTTTCGATGAACTCTTCTACACGAAAAATAAGAAATACATAAAAAACGTGATTGTAATCACGTTTTTTTATGTATTTCTCATTTTTCGTGTAGTAGGACCCATCGAAAGTATGCAACATGGGTACTCCTTGGATGGGGAATTAAATTTCGCATCCAATGAGTACTCCCGCTCGAAATTTGAGTAAAAACTTTGGGAGATAAGTTGAAAATATGAGTTGAAAAAGTAGTTTTTTCATTTTTCCCTCTAAAATTTGATGATGTCATCAAATCTTATTTGATTTTTTCCACTATTATTTTATAATTTCCTTAGAAGGCCCATTTTAGACCTCAAAATTCCCCACGAGAAAGCCATAATGGACTGGCAAATTTTTAAACAATTGAAAGGACAAAATGTACAAGTTTATACTCGAGAATTTAAGAGAAGAGCTCTCTTATTAGGAGTAGATTTGCATAGCCAAGACACTTTTCTTAAGTATATAAGAGGCTTACATACCTACCTAAGACATACTATCCTCATGTTTAACCCTACAAGCCTAGATGAAGTTTGTGTACAAGCCACACACTTAGAGGCAAGGGGAAAAAGAAACATAGATGAGAATGAGAAAAATGAGTTTAAAGGCAAATGGAAGAAAAAGAGAAATGCAAATATCAGAAAAGAGAAGGGAAAATTCTTTTGCAAGAACTGTTCTAAAACTAGTCATGATGAAGACCATTGTTGGAAACTTCATCCAGAGTTGAAACCAGAAAGTCTGAAAGCCAAAGATAAAGCCAAGGAGAAAGGAAAAATTGTTGCAATAGTTGAACAAGACTTAGGGTCAGATTTAGGAGATGAAACAAAAATCATAGCTATGGGACTAAAGAACATGAAGGGGAAAGAGAATGAAACTAAACCCAATTCTAGTATATCTATACAAGCTCCAAATGAAGAAGAGAGAATTGAATTGTTTCATGTGAGGGTCATTTCCAAACATACCAAGGTTGTCACATTGTTTGATAGTGGGTCACAAGCAAGTTTAGTCTCTGAAGACTTGGTCAATAAACTTAACCTTGATACCATTCCACATCCAAAACAATATCCACTTGGTTGGATTTGTAAGGATGCAAATTTACAGGTTTCAAAGAAGTGCATGTTGCGCTTTGCAATAACTGCACATTTCATTGACACAGTTGAATTAGATGTTATTCCCCTTGATATAATAGGTATGGTGTTGGGCAGTCCTTACTTGTATGATAAGAAAGAAATCTTCCATCACCATGAGAACAAATACCATTTATTCAAAGATGGCAAGGAGTATATTGTGAGAGCTCATCGCAAGAAACTAGACACTTCTTTAGTTAATGCAGGGCAAATGAAGAGGCTAGTCAATGCAAGCCAAAACTTGACATCGATGATGATTAAACACAAAGATGTTTTACATCATCCTTTTCAAACAAATAATGATGTATGTAATGAGTTGTTTCAGTTTGAAAGCACGTTTTCTTTGAAAGAAGATGACAAGCAGTTGCAGCAGTCGACATTGGTGTTGAACAGTGCTAAAAACAAAGTGTTAGTTCAAGAAGTTGCAAAGGTCAAAGAGAGGAAGAACAACTTGGCAAAGAAGGCACATGATTCAGAAATGTTTATTGTTGGTTTCTGAAAGGCATGGTACAATGGCGAAGAAACTTGGTCAAGAGTCGACACAAGTTCAAGGCAAAAGCAACAAAAAATCGCCATAAGGACAGAATGCAAGGTGAGAAAAATTCCAAGTTTCCTTTGATTATAGACCAATGTAGAAACAAGATGTTTACTGCAAAGTTAGATTGTTGTTCTACAAGTTCAGAAAATGTGTAGCATGGCAGTGTCAAAGACAACAATGGTTGGGCGACGAAATTAAGGAAAATTTTGGTTTTTCATGAAAAGCTCCAATTAATGAAATTAGGGAAATTTCATTGGATAAAGACAGGAAGAGTGGGGACACAGTCTCCTCATCTTCATGTTCAGTAATCCAGAGATATTTTGGGGTCCAAAAGCTTCCCAGTGGGGAGGTGTGATCAAGAGATCATGTGTTATGCTCAAAATTGAAAGTGCTAAAAACTCATCGAACCCGAGTGGACCTACTAGTCTCATTATCATATTCCGGTGCCGTGAATGGTCTAAAAAACAATGTCGTATGAGGAAGATTTCACGTTTTTTTCTTTCGTTTTCCAAACAATTTTAAAATTTTTGTGAATGAGTGGATCAGATGCCACTGAAGATGCAGTGTACAAGAAGGATGTGGCACATACTGGGAATATTTCCTTTTCTCAAATCCAATCAGATCATGCCACGTGGGTGTTTCTGGGCCGAAGATTTGGGTTGTACGAAATTTAAAGTGCACCATTGGATGGGTGACATGTGGCAAGCCCAGAGGCTGCCACGTGTCCCCAGGAGGTTTGTGTAAAATTTATGTGAGCTCCGCGGGGTTCAACCCTGTGACCTTCAGCACGCCAGCAAAGACCTTCGCCATCTTCGCTATACATTGTTTCTTAACCTATAGATCTGCCACATAAATTTAAGTCGTAACGTTTTCAAGGTTGAGGGGTGGGACCGCCGGCGGCCCCAACATTACGGTCACATGGAAATGTTTTAAAACTGTGACATCTAAGAGTTATCCAACCAGTGGCTAATCAAACCACCATTCTGGCGGCTTCAAGGTCGTGCTCACATGTCACACCGTGACATAAAACTTCAATGTGGCGGTTTACTATAACGTAATCTAAATTTGCTGAAATGTGTTCACAAGGCACGATTTAAAAAATTTTTGTCGACGGTTATCACATCGTTGTTCAACTGCCCATGCATGTATCACCTAAAACCTATCACATAGAGCACATGGTAATGAATGCCATGGTCTTTAGAACTTTGATGACTCCGGGTTCCGCTCCATTGTTGCAAAGTTTTAAAACCATAAACAGCGGGGTTTAAGGCGGGGGGTTGGCTTGTGACCACCCCACCCTAACCACTAGACATTAATAAAAATGGTTTATTCTAGCAGAGTCTTTAGTGCTAGCTAAAAATTTTGGATTGTTTCCAAATTAACTGCAGTTAACTGTAGTTCTCCACTATTAGTGGAGGTTTTCTAGCTGAGATTGGGAAAAATATTTGGGAGGTCAATTTTCGACCAATTTGGGTGAGAGAAGAGTATAACTATACTAATTTGAGCATTCTGGAGCCACTGGTGCATAGAAAACAACCATTAGAGGCTCATAAACACATGTATTTTCAATTTTGAGATAATGAAAAAGAGGGACATGCCATTAGGAGTTGGACTAGTAGATGTAGCCTAGGAGGGGTGAACTACTTCATGATGCATGTTGTGTAAAACTTATGTGTGATGTTATTTCTCTGTTATACACTACTATACAGTGTTACTTAGGCTTATTTTCATGCTTAAAACTCACAAATTCATCTATGTTTCATGGTTAAAATACTCATTCCTTAAGCAAACAAATGTAGAAAAATTGTACATGTTTTTAATACTGAAAGGACACTTAGAACAACAAACTAATACACTCCTTTAAGATCAATTGGACACCTGGAGGAGTTGGGTTGCTCGTGGAGGTCTTGTAACATATTAGGGAACTCAGTAAGGTTTTAAGTTGTCGACTCCACTTCCTTAAGGTCATGTAGGAGGTTGAGTCTTATCATAGTGACCTTTAACTCATGTTTACCCTTGGAAAACCAACGAAATTTGGTAAATGTGGGAGGAGTGTAGTTACGGGGTGGTATCGGAGCAGGTTGAGCTCTTTTTGGGTAAATTATGATGTTTTCAAGGTTTTTTTTTCATGCATGGGTTCATGTTATATCGTTGGTATGGTCATGCATGATGTTGGTATGTTTTTATATTGATGTGATTATGATTATACATGTATCGTGTTAATGTGGAATGATTTTTCAAATGATATAAGCCTCCTCGAACATCAATGAGGTATGGATTTGAGTATCTATTTGGTTTATATGACATGGTACACTTGTAGGAAGAACATAATCAAAGATTATGAGAAAAATGGTAGACTACAGTTCCTGTGACTCACTCTATAGATCAGTTCGACAACAAGGAGAAGATTATTCTCCTACTATAGCATATACATTGATGAGCTTGAGGGCAGAGATCAGAAGTTGCAAAGCAGACAATGAGAGGTTGGTTGAGGCTCCAAAAAATACTTGCAAGGGCTTAGGAGAAGTAGGTAGAAGTCAATGCAATGATTCTTCAGAGCTTGTCAAAGTTGTAGAAACGGGGATATTGAAGACCAGTGAATAGAAGGAAGAGAAGAATAATGGAGCATATGGTAGCAAATCTTGATCCAAATACATATTTGATAGAGGGGACACAATTAGAGGTGGCAAATAAATGGATACACCTGACATGAGGACTGGTATGTATGGCATCATTCTAGCTCCTCATACAGGAGACATCATCATAGTCATCACCGTCATCATCTGTATAGGAGGACTGATTATTTTCTTGAGGCTTTCAAGAAATTCAAGACTCCTACATTTGATGGAGAGGTGAAGAAGTCAAAATATGCAAAGGCATAGTTGCTTGGAATTAAGAAATTATTCAAATTACATAGCTACTCAAAGAACATGAAAGCCAAGATAACCACCTTCAATTTCAAAGGGGAAGTAGATATTTGATGGGAAGATGTGAATAATTTCAAGGGAATTCAAGAAGAAGACTTGATTTGGGATGATTTCGAGAGGTTATTCAAGAAGAAGTACTTATTAGAGAGGTACTATGATGATAGAGATAAGGTGTTTTATGAGTTGCGGATGGGTTCTATGACAAATGATGAGTATACTAGCAAATTCTTGGGTTTGTTGAGATATAATTTATCTCAAGGATGAGAAGGCTAAGATTCAGATATTCATCAGTGGATTTCCAGCAGCATATAGAGACCGAATTGAGTTTGATGATCCTAGATTGTTTGAGGAGGCCAACTGTATGTTGAAGCATTTTTATGAGTATTCAAGGCACGAAGTCGAGCCTAAGAATTATTTCAAAGGAAATGATAAATTTACAAGGAAATAGCCACCAAAGCAGGGAATACCTGGGGATGCAGGTGAGAAAGAAAACATGGTTCCTTACAAGAAGCTCAATGCAGTTGAGAAGCGACATGGGTCATAGCCTGGAGAGTAGTAGGCTAGAGGTGATGGTAGAGGACCATTGCACTATTGGATATGTGGCAAAGATAATCGCATAAGGGTTTTCCATTGTACTCGGGTGGTATACCTTAGATCTATAGTGCTCAGGAGGTGAAAATAGTTGGGGATGTTGGTCATCATATTTCTCAAATTTATGCAGTTGTGGACAAAATGTAGGCAGATCATCAAGCATCAATTATTTAAATGGAAGGTAATATCTCTGGTCGAGTTGTTTCTATTATGATTGATCCTGTCCCTAATTATGGTTATGTTAATCCTGACCTAGTGGATAAGTGTGGCTTGAGAAAATAAGTGCATGTAGAGTCTTGGTTGGTGCAGTTGGCTATAGGTAATAATAAGATATTTTATCATTGGGTAAGATCTTGTGCATTTTATTTGAATCGTATGCCTACAACAACACATCTAAATGTAATACCATTGGGATCATATAGTATGTTTTTTGGTATGGATTGGTTGTATCTTCACAAAAAAAAAGTAGATTGTTATGACAAGGCTATTGAGTGCTTGGTTGATAATGAGGAAAAGAGAATATTGCAGGGATAAAAGAAGCCTACATCAGTGAGGATGGTCACATCTATGCAGCCTAAGCGTAGATGAAGGAAAGGGTATGTGATGTTTGAATTCCATATTTCCAGTGACAATGGTAAGGATGTTGAGGATGCATAAATATTCAAAACGTGCCTTCTATTACAACAATTTCAGGATGTATTTTCCACAAATATTCTATAGTTTCCCTCTCATATGGAAGTAAGACTTTTCTATTGAGTTGGTACCAAGGGAAGCACCAAAATCAAAGGAAGGATGAGAATTATAGAGTTTGTAGAGTTGAAGTTGTAGCTGAAGGAAATGCTTGATAGGGGATACATTACACCAAGTGTATCGCCTTGGGGTGCACCAGTATTATTCGTGAAGAAGAAGGATGGTACTCTCAGGTTCTGTATTGATTACAGGAAACTGAACAAGGTGATAATCAATAAAAAGTACCCATTGGTAAATATTTATGACTTTTTTTATCAGTTGAAGGGAGAAATAGTGTTCTCAAATATTGATTTGAGATCATCATACCATCAAGTACGCATTAAAGAAGAGGACATCTATAATAATGCTTTCATGATAGGTATGGGTACTATGATTTTTTTGTAGTTACATTTGGTTTGACTAATTCCCCAGCTACTTTTATGTGCTTTATGAATAGTGCATTGTGTCCTTATCTGGACAAGTTTGTTATTGTGTTCATTGATGATATATTGATATATTCTAAGAATGAGGAAGAGCATTTTGAACACTTAGAAGCAATGTTGAGATTGCTAAAAGAACATCAGTTGTATTTCAAGCTTAACAAGTGCAGTTTCTTTCAGACATAGGTAAATTACTTGGGACATGTTGTTTCTAAGGAAGGAATAGAAGTAGATCCATAAAATATAAAATATATCTAATTGAATGGGAAGATCCTAGAAATGTGGATGAAGTGAGATCATTTATGGGGTTAGCAGGTTAATATAGGAGGCTCATTAGGAAATTCTCACACATTTCATATCCTATCACATCATTGCAGAGAAAAGGTAAGAAGTTTGAATGGACGGAGGAATGTGCAACCAGTTTTGAATAGTGGAAGAAGTTGTTGACAAATGCTCCAGTGTCAAATATTGCAAATCTAGATAAATAGTTCGTAATGTGTACAGATTCTTGCAAGAGAGAGTTTGGTGGACTCCTTATGTAGGAGGTATAGGTGGTATTCTATGAGTCCAGGAAAATGAATGAGCAAGAGAATAACTACGTGATTCATGATATTGAGTCGGCAGTTATTATTCATGCCTTGAAGATGTGGAGGAATTATATTCTTAGAATGATGTTTGTATTGATCAGTGATCATAGTGGGTTGAGATATTTGTTTGACCAACCAAATCTAAATGTTAGGCAAGCTATATGGTTGGCTACCCTTAGTGAGTTTTACTTCAAGATTAGATACACTAAGGGAAATGAGAACAGGGTTGCAGATGCTCTCAGCAGGAAAGTGTAGTTAAACCATTTGGCACCTATGAGTTCTTATGGGACATATTTACAGGATCATATCTTACAGGCAAGACAATAGGAACAGGTAAAGGGAGCTTAGGCATAGGTTACAGCAGGGTACAGGTGATCAGGATGTGAACAATCATCTTACAAGAGATGGATTGGTGAGATTAAGGGATAGGATCTATGTTTCAAATCAAAATTAAGCTCAATAAGCTTATCTTGAGAGTGTTTCATGTCAAGCCATATTTAGTTCACCCAAGATACCAGTAAAGTTTGACAACAGTAAAGAAGTTATACTATTGGTCGAATCTGAAGAAGTAAGTGGAAGAGTTTGTGGCTAGATGTTTGGATTGTAAATGGGTCAAAGAAGAGTGTAAGCATCCAGGTGGGTTGCTTCAAGCTATTCTGATTCCAGAGTGAAAATGGGAGGTCAGTTCCATGGATTTCATTACAGGTCTTCCAAGGTCATCTAGAAAACATGATTCTATCATGGTTGTGGTTGAAAGGTTGAGCAAGGTAGCTCACTTCATTCCAGTAAGGAATACTTATTTAGCTAGTGAGGTAGAATAGGTCTTCATCAGGGAGATTGTGATATTACATGGTGTTCTGAAGAAGATTGTGTCGAGCAGGGATGTCAAGCTCACTTATAAGTTTTGGAAGGAGTTGTTTGCAAGTTTGGGGATAGATTTGGCCTTCGACACAACTTAGAATGAGAAAATAGGGTAAACAAGATTACGGAGGATATTATAAAATAGTATGTCATTCATCATTAAAGGCTGCATCATTAAAGGAGATGGGAGGAGTACCTTTTGAACCCTTAATTAAGCCGGGGGGGGGTGAATCAGTTTAACACATTCATGGACTTTTAAAACTTTTCATTAAAACTTATTTACACCTTCATTTCATGTCCAACTTAATATGTGAATAATCTTAGAATGTGAGCAGCAAGTGTTAATATAATATAACAATAGACTTTAATATGAGAGCAGCAAGTATTAAGCAGAAGATATAAATCAGATCAACACATTAACATGATGCACAGAGACACGAGATATAAGTGGAAACCCATAAAGGGAGAAAACCACATCGTATTATTGTTGTGATGCAAAGGCAAGCTCCAACTCCCTCTCACCAACGATTTTACGTAGGTACCAACCTACGGGAGGCTCCCTACCTCAATTACGCAAGCTACAACTTGCAAGGAAGCTCCAACTTCCATCAATTTTTGCGGAGAGGCACCAACCTACGGGAAACCAACCTGGTCATTCTTGAAATTTTATCCGGCTACAACTTGATGTGGAAGCACCAACTCCCATCTGTTTTCTATAGGCACCAACCTACGAGGCTCCTACCTCGGTCGGCTCAAGCGACATCTATCAAGCTACAACTTGATAGGGAAGCTCCAACTTCCTTACTCTTTGAAAAGAAAACACTTGTTGATTTACCTTGGATATCAGCTCTGTTCTGTTCCATCTGCTCTGTTGTTCATCAATTCTCATATCTGCCCTGTATCATCTCTGCATCTTCTCAGATTCTCTATTAGCTTCTCCTTCTTCTCTACTCAGCTCCTCTTTCTTCTCTGCTTAGCTCCTCTTTCTTCTCTGTCTCACTGCTTCATTTCTGCATTCTCTTCACTCACTCTCTAACCTCTTGCAGCTTTCTTATTTTCTTCAACTCTCTTTAATTCTGCTGCACACTCTCTTCTTCTCTCACTCTATCTTCGTCACTCTCTCCCTTTGGATATTACCCTGTTTTATACAAAATAGCTTCATGGCTATTTGTATTCTACTGGGAATTCGAAATGGACAGTCATGTCTCTTTGCCTTCTGCCTTCTCATTTCTTTTATCCGCTCATTCAGAAAATATAATTGTAGGTACCAATTTACATTACAGTGGGATATTTGTTCTCTTTTAGAGACTTGCCAATGCATCACAACAATATAAATCAATTAAAAACATTTACATTTCACCTTTTCGGTTACATAAAAACAATTTCACTTAGCCCATTTTCTGGTCTTTGGCTTTTTTGGTTTTGTCCTTTTCTACTGCTATTAAGAAACTGTTCTGCACGCTCTCCTCTACATTACAGTTATGTAACTGCTGCATATATATAATTGTCTTTTTAATATAACTGTTGTGTAGTTTCAACCATCGCGTATCATATCCATGGTCCTTTGTGTATAAACCACTCCATATATATATATATATATATATATACCCTGTATTTTAACCATTTGCATGAGAAACTATGATGTATTCAATTCATGGGCCCACATATATTTGATAGAATTCACACCTTTAATTCATTTAAATGCCAGCGCCCTTTGAACATATAAACCCACATATGGATGCATTATATAATATTTGATATTATATATATATATATATATATATATCAGCACATATATATGTTTCGGACCTTGGGAATTTTAAATATATATCTCGAGTTTTAATTCAATTGAACTGCTTATAACATACCTTTGGCTCCAAGCCCACATATACGATTGGTGGAAATTCAATGGAATACATATGCCCGTACCTTTGGTTAAACTGGTGTACCAGAACACGATCAACGTGCGGTCACTCTACATAGATCGACGGCTTGTGTCAATATCCGCCTTCGTCTTTGGTGAATAGTTAATACGTGATGAGCGCCTGTGGAAGCAGTTTTTCAACCTCGCCGCATGCACGTGTCAAGCTTTCTATGGAATCGCTCATGAATGGGAAAAAACGCTTGCTCCACAAAAGCGGTGCGATGTAAACCGGAAACCATCGTCACTGTTCACTCCAAACCACGCTCACTGTTCCTCTCGGTCACGGTTCCGCTCTCACTCAGTTCATTAGTCGAGTTCCGCTCACTCTTGATGTATTATTATAATTTGCTTCCATTCACACTCATGGCATTTAACCATGGTTCTCGCTCTCCTTTGTGACATCGATCCTTCGCAATCGATAGGACCTTAGTCCATACAACCCTTCGTATATATGTTAACCGTGGAGAACTCCCTTATTTCGCAGGGTTATTCGATCAACAAACACATATATGTATATAGAAGTTTAAATTGTAGGATATTCATATATCTATACTAATCCTTATTTCATTCAATTGTAATTAACACAACATATATCCTCAGCATACCTAATTGTTTATAAATCAAACCATTGGCATTAACCCCAAGACAGCTTATCATGCGTTTCTCATATATTTTCTTATTGAACTCAAGGCCCACCACATAGAGGTTAAATCAATAATAGAGGCAATTTGGGAAATCGGTCACTCGTGATCGTATTCACGAAACTTATAACCGTTCAAATTCTTAACAAAGTTTCAATATGCACTTTTATACGCTTCTCTCGGGGACTTAAGGCACTCCTCATGCCTCGCCATTCATATATATCAATCCCTTGGAACCGGATTTAACCATACTTAAACTAATCCACTAGTGCGCATGATTCAAACAAATACTTACATATATACAATCTAACAACTTACGCAGTCTCTTAGATTGCCACAGATCTTCAAGCCAAAATCACCACCCCTTCTCTAACTCGCTTCGAACAAGACATGGATTTTCTTCGTCTATTCAAGGCTGCAACTCAAAACCTTCGCTTAAGGTAGTGTTTACGCTCTATTCGACACACCGACACTTAATTGCACACCCTCGCATCATAGACCTATTTATACCCCTCAATTACAGTCTCACACTAACCCTACTACGTATTTCCATTAACCAAAGGTCCAATACACACACCCCATAGTTTTTCATCAACATATACAAATGAAATCAACCACAAAACCCTCTCGTGTTCCTGGGCTGGGGGCCATTCAATTGGTCTTTCAATTAATTACCATGTCTCTACCTAGCAGCCTTCTCTCTTGCCACTCTCTTTGCCTCTATTTCCTTCCGATGTCTCTGTTGCCTTTATCTCGTTACTTTGCTTCTCCTTGCCTTGTTGTTGTTTCGTGTGTTCCTCCTTTTCCATATCCATTTCCATCAATGACAACATTTCCAATAGTCTCCCCTTGAAATGATGGCAACACATCCACCAATAATCCAATGCTTCCTCCAAGCCTTCTATGCCTAGCTTCTTTAGAAGACCCTTTCTTCTATTACATGCTTTTCCTCCCTTTTCTTTGACACTAATGGAAAAGGGTTGCATATTTCTCAAAGGTAGACTCTATCTTTGCATTTCTCTCCGATTTTGTACCCTCATTCTCCAAATTGGTGTACGTTGAGAACACTTTGAGGATTATTGAACTTGAATATACACCTAATTGACACAATTCAAACCTTCCATGGATTTTCTTACTTCTATAGAGCTAAAAGTGGAAGATAATGACACTTCATAGAACACATTGTACCGAAATTTTTATTCAATCATAGATGTATGATTGGACTGTAAAACTAAAATGTTGAGAAGGTTTTCCAAATATACTTCTCCGTTCTGCTCTAATGTAGTGAGCTAACATATTTGTTGTTGAGGAATATTGTAGATGGAAGGTGTCTTCTCCTCTTCAATGCTCATCTTCGCACCAAACTTGTTCAATTATGATAACGATGCTAATATATCTTTATTGCCGTGGTACACCTTCTCACTGCTATGATGAGGATATGGAGCAGGATGTTGACAAAGTATATTAGCTTTTTAAAGATTGAGAGGTTCTTGTTGTTGATGTGAACAAATGAATCACACCGTAGCTATTAGCCTTATTGTGAGAATATGCACATTTTAACATAAGAGACCAAATGACTTTCAATCGCGTTGCACATTGTACTTTCAAAACAAATGCTTCAACAATATCAATGCAACCACTTATCAATCATGGTTTTATTTATGACAGAGTGAAGGTCACGACAACTTACTTAAAGGTGGGATTACCAAAGAAATCCCTCGTGTTGAAGAAGGATTTAGATGAATTAATAAAAGACTTTTGAGCTTCAAATGATAATCACTACTAGTCCTTTATGTTTCAAATACTTAATATAATGTTTCGTAACACAATACCGATCCTTTTGCTCTAGAATTGACCTTTTCACGCTTGAATAGTGTAGACAACTCTCGGGATACTAACTTGGTGTTCTTTTGCCTTAATCCTTTGATCCCGAGGACCGTATCAAACTTTTGCTCCATGACAAAATCCTGATATTCTATTGATAGCGTGTCGCTTGTGGTAAAATTGCCTTCGATACCAGCTGATACTCTCTTGGCCGCTATGCGTAGATTTCACTCTTTAGCTTGCACATTAACCCATATATAAGACATCCTTCATAACTTCTACTATTGAGCTTACCAACGTTCACATCTGTCATCATCATTAACTTTTGCTTAGTCTCGTCATTCTGATTTAAAAGAATGTCACCGCATTTTCTAGGACCTGCCTAATCATTACCGCGAAAAGTTAATTAACTCGTCTAACATAATGATCTTCGTAAATACCTTCAATTTTTGAATCTTCATAAGTTGATTACCAAAGATTATTTACTCACTTAACCGCATTTTCTTCATGACCTTTTGAAAAGATGTAATGAACTAATGATAGGCACTTTTCGTAATTCTATCCCTTCTTAATGTGATACATTACACTTGCGGTAGGAGGCACGCAGTGACATCACTATCAAAGCAAGTTCCTTAGCTTATGAACACATCGATGTTTCCTCTATCATCATGGTCGCTGTCGCTTTTCTCCTCTTCTATCAATCGTCACTATTGAATACTTCAAACAATCTTCTTGATCTCAGTCGTCTATTACATGGAGCTCTTCTCGCATCGTCATGGGGTCTACGATGAACTTCTCCCCCGGGATGTTCCTTCACATATATTATTACCTGGATGGATTTTTGCTTGCTTTCTAGAGGAGCCCCGAGACACCATGGAGGATTCATTCTCGTTATTGAGATAATAGGCTCCCCCTTTCTTTTTCCTTCACACTTTATTAATTTCTTCATAATGTTTGTATTTCTTTTTTATTCATAGCTTTGTTTGATTCTTATTAGATTCCATTTTCCGTCTAGAGTTCTTTTAGTGTATATGGAAAATTACTACTCTTTTCTTTGTGACCAAGCTTGAGGCATATACGCCATCTTATTTTACCAAGGCATTTGATTTATGTATAATATTTTGTTCTCTTCGAATACATTTTACAATCAACAATTTTATGTCCAAAATTATAGCAATAAAGAGCTGTGAAATGTATCTGTACTCGGTGAAAGATTGTCTTTTCCATTTGCTTGCTTGAGGGGTTCTTCTTTTTTGTAGCATCTTTTGTCGGTTCGGTTAGATATCCCTTGTTTTACAATGTGTGTCGCAAGGTGTCTTGGCTTAAGGACAGAAAACATGTGATGCTACCCATAGAGGAAAGAACCTTCTTCGACATCTTCCAAATTTATTCACATCTGTCTTAGAGCATATGAGCTTTTAGTAAATTTAATGTTTCATCCTCTCTACCATATTTTTTTCATGTTGCCGCTTGATTATGTTTCGTTTTCACAACTCATGTTCTTTGCCGGTTTTCGATCTTGTAGGAATTTTTCCGAGTTGTCTCCACCGTTCTTTACACTACAAAATGATTTTCCTATTACCTTCTATCCTGGGACTTACTAGTTTCTCCTTTCCATATCCTATACCAAATGCCTTTATGAGAGGTGACCTTTGAGAATTTAGCATTTTGTTCAATTGTTTAGTGCTTTCATTAGAGGTGTATTCATTAATAGTTCTTCAGGGCTTTTTCTAATTTCTTTCTTAAGCTCACTACTTTCTTCCAATCTTTCTACACATTCCCATTTTCTCTCTCATTTGTTGAAAACAGAGTATCTTCTACTTTCTTTTGCCTCTTCAACTGTCTTCTGTGCCAATAATTTCCTTTCCTATCTTCATATTCTCTCTCATCACATATTTGTACCAATCTCTTAAGGTCTTTGTTTTTATTCTTCAATCTTTCTATTTTTAAAATTTCTAGATGTCAATTTTGGCTTTTTCTTTTCACTGCATCATATGGCTCTTAATACCATTCACACTATGTAGTACCTCATTTGATTGAACATCTTCTTTTGACAATAATTATCTTTTCTTCACTTTCTCCTTTCGACACGGTAATCTCGTTGTCTACTCCATTAATGAAATGCAAATCGTCCTCACTTTTTGATGAAGTTAAATCCATTATTAACTCAAGATCCTGTTATGAAGATTGTTATATATCACACATTTTGCCTTAAGTATTCCTCTCGTTTTTCTTTTCACCATGGGTGAGTTCTTGCGTAACCATCACATACAAGCTTCCACACTCTGTGTTCATAGCGCCATTAAACCTGCTTAACCCCATTCTCTATTTAGGAAAGTTTGTTACTTAACACAAAGTGCATTTTGATAGTCCAAGACTCAATGAGCATCTCCTTCTGGGCTATTAAGCTTACACCAAAGGAACATGCTCGATACCAATTGTTGAACCCTTAGTTAAACCTAGAGGGGGGTGAATCATTTAACACATTCATGGACTTAAAACTTTTTCATTAAAACTTATTTACACACCTTCATTTCTGTCTAATCTAATATGTGATAATCTTAGAATGTGAGCAACAAGTATTAATATGGGTCACAACAATGTATATAATATGAGAGCAAAGAAGTATTAAGCAAGATGAGATAAACCATATCAACACACACACATCATGCACAGACACTCGCATATAAAGTGGAAACCTAAAGGAGTAAAACCACATCTTTTATTATTGTTGTGATGCAAAGGCAAGCTTCGAACTCCCCCTCACCACCGATTTTCCGTAGGTACCAACTCCATGTGACAGCCTTATTTCAATTCCCAAGCTACAACTTGCAGTGTTCAACTTCCATCATTTAATTTTCTGCAGTGCACCAACTCACAGAGGTTTCAACTTGCAATGCTACTCACAACCGACATTTTATTAAGCCACAACTTGATGTGGAAGCACCAACTCCCATCTCGTTTTCTCTCGGCAGTGCACCAACCTAGGAGGCTCACCAATCAGCTCCAATCGACATCCTATCAAGCTACACCCTGATAGGGAAGCTCAAATTTCCTTACCTTTTTCAAAAGAAAACACTGGCCGATTTACCTTGGATATCACCCGTTCTCCGTCTCCATCTCGCTATGTTGTTCATCAATTCTCAGACCGCTCGTATCCGTAGGCATCTTCTCGTATTCTTCTATCATCTTCTCCTTCTTTCTTCACTTCCGCCCTCCTCTTCTTCTCTCGCTAGCCCTCTTTCTTCTCTACCCTCACCGTTCATTTCTCGCATTCTCTTCACTCACTCTCTAACCTCTCTTGCAGATTTTCCTTTTACTTTCTTCAACTCTCTTCTTCAATTCTGCTTGCACACTTCTCTTCTTTCTCTCACTCTATCTTCGTCACTCTTCCCTTGACACTGCTTTTATACAGTTTTCGAGTCACATGCATTGTTTGTATTCTATCGAATTCGAAAATGGGATTAAACAGCATGTCTCTTTGCCTTTCTCGCTTATATCTCTTTTATCCGCCTATCTCGTAAAATATAACAAGAGTACTCAATTTATATTACAAAGTGATATTGTTCTTCTTTTCGGAGACTTGCCAATGCATCACAATGTAAATCAATTAAAAACATTTACTTTCACTTTTTTGGTTACATAAACAATTTCACTTAGCCTACACAAGCCTTGGGTGGTTTTTTTGTCCTTTCGTCGCTATTAAGAAATTGTTCTCACGCTCCTACATTGGCGTTTATGTAACCGTCAGACATATAATCGTTTTTATTATAATCACAGTGCTTAAATTCAATGCGTATCATATCCATGGTCTCTTGTGTATAAACCACTCCATATAAATATATATATATATATATATATATATATATATATATATATATACGCTTTATTTAACTATTTGCACGAGAAACTATGATGTATTCAATTCACATGTCCATATATTTTATACATTTACACCTTTAATTCAAGTTTAAATAATGCTATTTGAACATATAAACGTATATGGATGCATTATATAAGACGGATATTTATATATATATATATATATATATATATATATATATATATATATATATATATATATTTATTATTACATACATATATGTTTTATCTTGGGAATTTTAAATATATTCTAGTTTTAATTCAATTGAACCGTTTATAACATACCTTTTGGCTCCAGGCCCACATGACAGCGTAAATTCAACGGAATACATATATGTACATACCTTTGTTAAACCTTGCACATTTAACGCTTTATCAATGCGGCGTATGCATTTTCTCCGTGATTTACGGCTTGTGTCATCATCGCATCGCTGCCTTTGTCGATGGTTAATGGCGCGACATGCGCACGGAAGTAAATAACCTCGCCCCATGCCACGGCTACGGCGGAATCGCCGCGAATGGGAAAACCGCTTGTTTCACAAAAGCTTAGTAATGTAAACCGGAAATCATTGCCATCACATTCTGTAAACCACGCTACTCTTCCTTCGTGTTCCGCTTCTCTACCTGTGCTCTGGTTGCCAAGGTTCCGCTTTACTTAAATGTATTATTATAATTAAGCTCCGTTCACACCGTGTATTTAACTATGGTTCTCGCCTTCTCTCCTTTTGGTGACATCGATCCTTCCGTAACGTATAGACCTAGTCCATACAACCTTCGTATATATATGCATATAATCTGGATGAACCTCATTTATAAATGCTTATTCGATCAATACAACACATCTAAGTTCGAAATCGCAGGATCTTCATATATCTATACCAATCCTTATTTTATTCAATTCAAACGCATACAAATATATATCCTCAAAATAGATCGTAATTGTTTATAAATCAAAACCATTGGCATTAACCCTAAGATATAGCTTATCATGCGTTTTCATATATTTTCATTAAACCTTGCGTTCCAACACATATACAATCAATAATAGAGGTACCTAAATCGGTCACTCTATGATCGATTCAAGGTAAACTTATAATCATCGCTTCAAATTTTAACACAAAATTTCAATATGCACTTCTTATACACTCTTTGGGACTTAAGGCACCTCAAGTGCTCGCTATTCATATATCAACTCTTGAACCATTTAACCATACTTAAATCAATCCACTAGTGTGCATGATTCAAACAAATACTTTCATATATATACAACTAAATAACCATAAGAGTCTCTTGATTTTGCCAGATCTTCAAGTCAAAAATCACTTAAAATTTCCTCTCTAACTCGCCCTAACAAGATATGGATTTTTTCATTTATCTACGTAACTCCAAAAAACCTTCACCACAACAGTTTATTTATTCGATACACACCACACCTCATAATTGCACACCAAGATTATAGACCTATTTAGGACCCCAATTACGCAGTCTCACACTAACCCTACTACAAACATTTCCATTAATCCATCAAGTTCCAATACACACAATTCCATAGTTCTTCATCAACACATACAAATGAAATCAACTAGTGTAAATTTTCCCGGTTCTTGGGCGATATCTAATTGGCCCTTCAATTAATTACCCTGCCCCTCCCCAGCCTCTTTGCCATCTCTCGGCTTTGTTCGCTTCCGATGTCTCCGCCGCTTTCTCTGCTACTTCTTGCCTTTTCCTCTCTTTGCCTTGTTGTTGTTTCTCTGTGTTCCTCCTTTGCCATCCCCATTGCCATCAATGACAAAATTTCCAATGAATTTCATTGGGTTGATTTTGCTTACAATAATGGTTATTAGGAGTCACCGAGGAAGAGTCCTTCTTGTGGCACTCTGTGGGCGGAGTTGTGATACTCCCTTATCAACAGAGTGATCCAAAGGAACATGGTATTTATTGGATCGGATATATTGGCATAATGGAATAGGAAATGGGGTTATAAAGAAGAATCTAAAGGCAACACAAGACAGACAGAAGAGCAGTGTACATCAACACGAGGAATTTAAGTGAGTTCTGGTGTTGGGGAGCATGTGTATTTTTTCATCATCTCTAAGAAGAGATCCTTGAGGATTAGATCATGTGTCGAAGTTGGCACCACGATATTAAGTGCCTTTTGAGATCCTTGAGAGGATTGGACCAATGGCATACACTTTTGCACTACCTCCAATAGTGAAATTAGAATAGGATGTTTACAGCTGCCCAACAAGTTAAAATATATGTATGATGTTGATCATGTTATTGATTGTCCGTATTATGCAGAACAAGAAGGAGAATTTCCAAATCTACAACCTCAATGCATAAGGTAACAACTCATGCTCCATAACCAGAAATCGAGCAAGTTAAAGTGCAAAGGAAGCACTGGGGGCCGATGAATTTAGAACATGGGAGATGGATGATCATGGGCTATGTATCCTTCATTTTTTTCCGTTGTAGTGGAAAAATGTGTTTCGGTATTTGTATATATTTATATATGGTTTCATTGTAAATAACACAATGAGCTATGTTAAATCTCAATGTTTTCGTATGGTTGTCATGTTACTGCCATGTTTTTCATGATGGTTTTGCTTTTGTTGTGTTGTTTATTGTAAATACCGCAACGAGATGTGGGTCATAAATCTCCGCAGTGAGTATGTTTTTGTTTTTCACCATGGTCAGGTGTCATAGACCACCAAGGATGGTGTTCCCCAAGGAGGGGTTCCAGAATAACCCCAAGTTAAAAATTCATGTATAACAAGTTAATAAAGGAAAAATAAGACCACGGTCAAGGACACTTTATTCCAAGATGAATGTTGGGAAAAATATCTCAGTGGGCATCACTTGATGTGTTACAATAAGGGAAATTGGGAAAGGAAATGGAAAATGCATCGAAAAGGAAAAAAAGGCATTATTGGTATTTATTCATGAAAATAAAGGATATTAGGAGAAAAGGGAGGTGAAAGGTCACAAGTTACACGTAGTGGGAGGAAATTAACAGCAAATTAAGGGAAATTGAATAAATTAGAGGCATCAATAATAAAAGACATCAGAGCATCGCTTAGTAGCCTTTTTTCAGTTTAGTTTTTGAAATTGGTTTCGTAGAGGAAAAGGAAAAGAAGCAAGTATGAAGGACATTGAAATCAAAGGAAGGCAAGGAAACCGAAGGATCAAGTATGAAAATTTGGATCCATATTAGCAGTGAATACTTGCAAGTAACAGTTGCATGATTTCAAGTTGGGTTTGGTACCTGCTTGTTGTTGAAGTATGTACATATTTGGTTTATTTTTTGTTTGCAGCATGGATTTTTCCTAGTTTTGATGTTGTTTTAGCTCATTTTCTGCTATTTACAAATAGCCATGGTGTGATGGGATCTATTCTAGGCTGAGTTGTGGATTGCCTGAAGGTTTTGGATCTGGGTGAGATGGTTCAGGAAAATCCGAAGGGTTGGGAGTGGAGATGGCATTTGTAAATCCAACTATGGAGACATGAAAATTTTCTCAAGGATGGTCAAGTAATTAAGAGGCATCCAAGCTCAAGATTATTTTAGGATTCCCGACATCGGTTTAGGTAAGATCGTATCATGGTGAGGGTGGAGGTGGTTTAACCTTTGATCTCCTTGGTTGTTTTTGGATTGGTTTATCCCATGAGATCCCACATTCATGCTTGGAATATGGCATTTATGGGTGATCAAAGAAATATTTGGTTCAACCCAATCTATGAATGTAGTAATAATAAATTTCTAGACCTAATGAATTTTTCCTATGTTTAATAAGAGCTAATTTTATCTTACTTTTTGATGAGTAAATGTACTTTTTATTGTGTGGATTTAATGATTGTTCTATCATTGTTATTTATCTAGTTATATGTTGGTTATAAGCATGGTTTTATGATAGATAGCTAGTCATGGATATCATCACAGCCTTTTACTTCTGAAACTAGAAGAATAATGAATGCAAGACTTAATTGTGTTATGAAAATTATTGTGAGAATACATTGTCTCTTATTAAACCACAAACAAGTTTTTAGATCTCTATGTTTATATATGCATTCGTATGACCGTATTTGCATTTTTACTGCTCTTATGGAATGTCACCCATTGGGAGATAAGGTCGTTCTAATTCAATTTTTGGTCAGTGTTTTGCTTCTATGTCATTCATCATTTATCGAAGTCTCAATCGGGTTCTAGGAAGAGGCCCCAGTCCTAGCTCTCGAAAATTGGTTCATAATTTAGGTCGATGGCATAGAACTGAATAAAAGTTCATAAATAACGTAGGCCTATGTGGAGAAATTGAATGCCTATATTCCATTTTAGTGCCTTGGAAAGGGATCCGTTGAGGTTCTAATTTAGTGAAAAATATAGTTATCTTAGGTTGAAACCCGGAAGGGTTAGTTTTCCTAAGTCTTCGTAACACCCATATGGTAGTTAGTAATGTTTTAAGTTGTCAACTCATTTCCTTACAGTAATATAGGAGGTTAACTCTTTATCATAAGGACCTCATTGTTTACCCTAGGAAAACCAATGAAGGTGGTTAATGAGGAGTGAAGCATAAGCACCTTTCAATGTTTCCACAATGTCAAGATCACTTCACCCAATACGAAGGTTGTACTCCATCTATGATCATACAGACCCAACATGTCTATGCATTGTTAAATATATCGATTCTATAGAGTGTTAAAATCATTCCCCGTTTGTTACCCAACACTTCTAGGTGCCAACCCGTCTTCATGACCATGTCCCGCCTGACACTTTTTACAGCCTCTTTCATTCCGACGAGGACACCCTTGAGGATATGAAAACACCTAAATTTCTTGGGATTCCATGCATCATCACTCTTCCTTCTTTCTATTAAATCATTCACAACTATTGACGCACTAACTAATATGATTGCAAAGAGAAACCAAACATTTCCTTCTTTAAGGCTGCCAAGTAGATTGGTTTAAGAATCTCATTCCAACGCCCAATGCATTTTAAGAAGGAAATATGTCCAATATATCACCCACGATTAATCGAGATATCTCAACCAAGCCCCGATATAATCAAAGATATCTCACTAGCGACATAAATTTCTGTAACAAAATTTCTCGTAAAACATTCATGCAAAAATATATAAGACTACAAACGATGGGACGTGTATTCCAAGTTGAATGGTGGAAAAAAATCCTAGTGGGTGTTCATTGCGTTATGGTTATGAATTGAAAAAGGCAAAGGCAAAGGCTTTGGAAAAGGTATGAGGAAGTAATTGGAATTTTATTTATGAAAATAATTGAAATTAGGAGAAAAGGAAGGTGAAATGTCACGCGGTGTTGTATGAGAGTGAAATTGAAGGAAAATAATGGAAAATGAAGAAACTAGAGGCTCCATTAATAAAAAGGCTTTGAGGACTGAAGGTAAGATTTTTTGCCGCTTAGGCTTTGGAACTCCTCATTATTCTCTCTTATCTCTCTCTCTCTCACTCTTGCACACACATAGTTTTTGACACTTCTATATCAGATGGAACTGTGAGAGCAGTGAAAAAGGAGGAAGTTGCCAAGGAGGAGCAGAATCACAGCCTATAGCAGGATTCTTGAAGGTATCAATTAGCATGTGGGTATTTTCTATCACAGATTTGAATGCACATATTTCATGGTTCTTTATTGCATTGCATGGGTTTTGTGAGGTGGGACAACGTTTTTCAGTCTAGTTTTGCCATTTTTTACAAGGTTTTGATGAGATGGGATTCTCATACTTCACTTATCCGGGATGGCTGGATGATTCAAAGTTCGTGTTGGGTGGATCTTCAAATGACAACAGTATGCACCGGGTGGTCCCAAACCCCGACTATGGATCATGGTGGCATGCGACCCACTCCAATAATCCCCAAGCGACTATGGGTTGCGTAAAGGCAGATTGTGTGCCCTGGTGTGCCTAGGAATCCATGAATGAAGGATATACTTTAAAAAGCCAAGAGGGGGAGATTATTGGGCTCGTAGTCTCGGGATTGACAGGTAAACTCGGAGAGATGGTCTAATGGGATAGGCATTAGGCTCAAGAAAATTCCTTGTATTTAACAGACTTAGGTTTTGTGTTTTCAAGGAGTTGGTTTCCTTATGTAATGATTTGGAGTGATTTCCAATGAGAATTAATTAACATGAGGAATTTTGTAAATGTTCTGAATGTTGGAGAACATGAGAGAATTAGGCTAGTTGAGAGATTTAGGAATTAATTATAAATCCTAAATTAGAATTGTTTATTATTTTGTGGATGAAAGAGGATCCTTAGGGATATATGATTTAGGACTTAGAGGATCTTAGAATTTTGAGTAAGTTAAGGATCTAAACCAAAATTGGTTATAAAGTCCATTTGTATAAATTGTAAGCCTAAAAGGCATATAAGGACAGGGAAAGGTAGAATAGAGATAGAGAGGTAGAGTTTGAATTGCAGCCTACTAAAGGTATTATGGAAAAGGCCACCTATATAGAATATCGTCGTGAGGAAGAGTTTCCCATGTAATTATCATGTTAATATAGAGAACTCAATTTTATGAGTTCGTATTCTTACTTTCCTAATTTATGGTGTGTATCAAATCAGTTTACGTGGTAGATTATTGATTATGAGTTTTGTGTGTTTAATATTGAATTGCCACAGAAATTGTGTATCAACGCTGCACGAATCGATGACGAAAGAGAAAAATGATCTTCAAACCGATATTTTGAGGACATTGTTTAAGAATCAACAATTGGAATGGGAAATCTGTTCCAAATGTACGGATTTTTTTCAAATGGTAAGTCATGGTTACCGAATACAAAGCATAAAAGAGATCTTGCTCTGAGTCACATTGAGCTTTTTATTGTGTTTTTTAAATGATTATAAACCATGCTGCACAATGGATAATAAAGGTTAAAGCTATAAAATGGATGGAGATATTATATCACAGTGAAACAACAGAAACATTTAATATGTACTAATAGTTAAACGAGAGAGCGATTCCTCAAAGAGAAGAATCGATGGATTGTTTAAATGTTCACCAAGTAACGCAGGTGTCGATTGAAGAATTAGAAGTAACTTGAGTTGAAGGACAGTGGAAGCGTAGTGAAATACGTATTTTTGGAACCACTAGTGGATGAACAGCAGTAGGTGGTTTTTTAAAACCACAAACGGTTTTCACCTCTCCAGTGGTAAGCGGTTTTGATGAAATTGAACGCAATATTACCACACACGGATGTCCAAAACCACTTAATATTTTACGTTCGGGAGCTGCTAAATGTCAAAGATTAAATGAATTAGATAGCTGTTTGATCATCAATAGTTGAGATTCTAGACGTTATTCAAGACCGAAGTTGCGTAGAGGTTAATGAAGGCGTGGACCCGACGGTGAAAAAGGCACGTTAAATGTTATGCATCTTTGAATGCGATATCCGTTGGATAAATGTATAAACTCTGCTGTGGGGTTCGATGAATTATCAACCGTTAGATTTGATGAAAAGTAATGCGTTGATATGCTGGGACCCTACTATAGTATTATTATTTTTTGGTGCTTTGGGTTTATTACCACAAGGCTCTAACTTGTGAATGAAATGAAATAACATGTTGTGGGTCTTAATAAAATATTATGTTGATATGTTGCTTGAAACCAAGGTATGATATGTTACATACTAACCGAACATATCTTAATGTTTATTGATAAATGTGAGTTGGTAAGTGTGGGGATATTATATATATATATATATATATATATATATATATATATATATATATATGATGATACTTCTTTAAGCCGAACGCAAAGTCGATCATTGATTCTAATTCTCCATAAAGGAAGCCTGGTATAACCATAGGTATAAAAAAAGGTAAGCTTTCCGTTTATGAAGGCTACCTCCGGTTGAGGTTATTTTAGCGATGAATGAGACAAGTGTTTTGTTTTAAGGTACAAGGTGGTATTTTCATATAGTTTGAAATGTGATTTTATAAAGAGTGAATAGTTTTTAACAAATTATTGAAGTTGACATGCATGAGGATATGCATATTTAAATTGAAGAAGATTGTGGTTTGTAGCATTTGGTTGCATCATTTTTGGTATCAAAGCAGTAGAAAATCTTCTTTTGAAAGTTAAAGATTTTTAATTAAATTAGAATGCATGTGCAATGAGAGAAGAGAGGAGGATCGCATTCCAACCGATAAGCAACAGACACACAGACCTGAAGTGAATGAATTTCATGTAAATAAATGAAGATATCCGAATAAAAGTACAAGTGAATGAAGAGAACAAGGTCGGCAAAGATCTTTGGAAGGTGAGATACTTTAACTGCTTGAAAATTGTGACTGCAGTAGAATTTTGCTGCGTACAAGATGAAGACAAAGTTTTTGATGATGATAAGTAAAAGAACCTAATATTCTAGCTAAAGGTCGATAGGAGAACAACTCAAGTGTTCTCAAGAGTAGGAAGGTGAGTTGGAGGAGAAGCCCAGAGAGAGCAGAAGAGAGCGCTAAGAGGTTCTAGAGATACATAGAACCAAAGGAGCCACAAAAGACCAAGTCCAAAGAAGGATTGGTGATAAGTGGCAGCCAGAGAAAGAACTTGTTGTTGCAAGAGGGCTTAGGTGCAAACTCATAGTGAGAAGCTCATGAAGAATATGATCATGGAGGATCACAGAAGAGGTTCTAAAGAATTCCACAGAGATAAGATGAATGATAAGGATATAGAAAGAGACATTATAGAAGGATGAAAACAATTGGAGGTACTACAGAATGGCTACAAAAGAAGAGGAAAACCAGAGAGGAGGACAGATCTTTCCACCGAAGGGAAAGAAGGTAATTTGGCAACTATTGTTAAATGAAGTGAGGCAAAAGAGATTGCCTTATGAAAGGAAGAACTCGTATTTTTTTGAGTCAAAGATAGAATTGGAGTGATTCCACATGCAAATCCGTTCAAAGAGAAATGCTTGAATAAGAAAATGAGACCGAAAGGTCTTGTGTTTTTAAAACTAATGAGTTGTGTATGATTGTTAGTACACTGCTATGATGATGAAAAACTGAATTTTGTTAAGCACATGAGAGGGAATTGAATCCTTAAATCGGTTTCCGTATTAACGATGAGATAGCAAGATTCGTAAAGAAATGAAGACAAGAGGAGTTCAATACAGAAATATTCAGCAGAATATTGAAACAGAGAAGAAGGACCATCTAATGATTGGTCAAGAACAAGTGAAGGTATGTAAAGTTGCAAAGTTTCCAAGTTCTAACCCAATTGAAATCATGGAGTTATATAGGGAAGTTAGATCTTCAAAGAAGAGAGTTGGAAAGCAGAGATCTACATCAGATAAATTTTTGAATGAAAGACAAAGAAATTTTCATGAATGATAAATTTTGAAACAGAGGATAAGGATGTAAGAATGATTCAACAAATTGAAGAAGTTAATTATTGTGAAACTGGAAGAGTAGAGACATTCTGAAACAATGATAAGAAGGAGAGACTAGTCAAGGCCCCATGAGAATTTAAATCAAAGATACCGACAAGCCGACAAAGGATTTAGAAGAAAACTCAAAGCAAGATACCATATGTTGCCGAGAGAGGAAGAGAGCATTGAGGTCTTGTGTTTTTAATATCGATAATTCATGTGTTAATTATGTAGGAAAAGAAGGACAAAAATGAAAATGTCAAAGAATTTACTGAAAGGAAACTATGTTAGCCGAAACATGCGATAGATCAATGCCCTATCATGGTGATCATACAATGGAGATAACTTAGAAGCTGAAGAAAGAAAGGGAGATTTCTCGAGTCCGGAAGAGACTTAGAATCGCAAAAGAAGATTTGGTGATTGGATCATCAAAATGAGACCATTGGTATTGGGGCACTTCTGAAATTGATAATTTGATTGTGTTTACAGTACAGGTATGACAATCCATCTCTTGAGTTGTTCTAATGAATATGAGTTGTTGTTAAGAAGGAACTCATAAATTCCAAATTAGGTGAGACACCATGTCTCATATGAAGGAACTTGTTATCATGATGACAAGGAGGAGTTACTTGTCTCGATTAGCCAAGAGAAGACCTATGGAAAGACTTTTAGAACTATCACAAGGGTGTGAAGAATCGACTTCATTTTGATAAAGGACGAAGATACAGAGTTTGAATAATTTGAATTGGATTTAGAATCAATCAAGGAGGTAATGGACACCATCGAAGATTTGCCGAAGGAAGAATAGTTGGGAAGTTACGATACGCTAAAAAATAAATTGCGTATATTGATGATGTGGTTGAGATAAAAAAGCACAAAGGGAATGGTTGGAACATTTGCCGAAACAATTATGCAAGAGAAAGGAATTGTTATTAACGTAAGTGGAAATGTCTAGAGTTGTGAAAGAAATAGGAGCAGACATTTAGTTTTCACAAAATTAATTATGCTTACTAGCATACAAAGAAGAATGAACGAGTATGTTATTAAAGTAAATCAAATGATAATTTATTTTTAAAAGGAATTTGGCAGTGGTGAGTAGAAGAAGAATGTTTCAGAGAGATATCTTAAGAGATATTCAGGAAGTTTGGGAGGTAGCAACAATAGATGAAGGAAATAACATCTATACAACAAAAGCAACAAAGAAACAACAAGTTACAACAACATTTACAAAGAACAAAAAGAAGAGTATTAGCAACATATGAAAGAACACCTACGCAAATGTCCAAAGAAATATTTACATGTTAGAAATTGAAAGTAAATGGACAAGAGTATAACAAAAATGTTATAATTTCCGTACGAAGATAAAACTGACATGGAGATTAAAAACATATGGAGGTTGATGATGAAGGTGTTCTAAGAAGACAAAGTAACAAGAAATAAAAGTAACAACAACAAAGAAAAAACAAGAATGGTCGTGAAAGCATAGCTAGTGGCAAGATGCAGACAAAGTATGGAAGTCAGAGAAGTACAAGAGAAGAATGACATGGGGCCCAGGACAAAGAACAAAAACAGTATGGGATCCGTGAGGCAAAGATTAAAAGCACATGATTAGGGGATCATGATTATTTTTTTTACCTTGGGAGTCTAAATGCAAAGGCATTAGGCTCAAGAAAAATTCCTTGTATTTTACTAGAATTAGGGATTTTTTTGTTTTTTAAGGGGAGTTATTTCTATGTAATGATTTGAGTGATTTTAATAAGAATTAATAAATATTGTGGAGAATTTTTTTGTAAATGTTCTCGAATGTTGGAGAACATGAGAGAATTAGGCTTAGTTGAAAGATTTAGGAATTAATTATAAATCCTAAATTAGAATTTGTTTCATTATTTTGTAGATAAGAGATCCTTAGGGATACGTAGTGATTTTAGGACTTAGAGGATTCTTAGAATTTTGGAGCGTGTTAATGGGATTCAAACCAGACTCAAGCTAGAGTCCATTTGCATAAATTGTAATCTCAAAAGGCACATAGACAGGTAGAACAGAGATAGAGAGGCAGAGTTTGAATTGCAGGGGGAAGCCCGCGCGTAATAGAAAAGGCCATCGATACAAGATCGCCGTAGGAAGAATTTCCCATGTAATTATTACAGGTTAATATAGAGAACTCAATTTTTCTCGAGTTCGTATTTATTTCGAATTATATGGTGCGATGAAACTGGTTTACAGGATTATTGATTGTATGAATTTGTGTGTTTAATATCGAATTGTGATGGTGAATAGTGTATCGACTCAATAATGGACTTCGATGAGATGAAGAGGAAACATCTCTCAAATCGATATTTTGAGCATATCATTTAAGAATCAAAGAATCTTAATAGGAATCATATGTTCAAGATGTGCATGGATTTTATTCCCGAAATGGTGTTGAGGTATATCGAATACACAAGACAGTTAGAGATTCGGGGTTTGGAGTCACATTTGAGTTTTTATTGTGTTTTTAACCATTATAAACCACACATAATGGATAATGGAGGTTAAAGCCATGTGTGGATGGAGATATTGGTATCAAGGAACAACAGTAAACGGATTTAATTACAAACACAATAAAGCAACAGAGAGCGCATCTTCAAAGAGAAGAATCGATGGATTGTTTAAATGTTCACCAAGTAATGTGGAGGGTGCCGTATCAAGAATTAGAAGCGGAACCTTGAGTTGAAGCACAAAGTGGAAGCGCGGTGAACACGCATTTTGGAACCATGAGGACAGTAGCGTCAAGAGGTGGTTTTTGGAAAACAACGAATGGTTTTCGCGTTAGTTTTATAGTGGTGTCGATTTTATTGAAATTGAACGTGATACGCCTGCAAGCGACACACAGATTTCCAAACCACTTATTTCGCTGGTGCCTTGGAGCCGCAATCATCGAAGATTAAATGAACGGATCGTCGTTCGATGATCAGCTGAGATCCGACGTATTCGCACCCGAAGTTGCAATGTAGGTTAATGATGGACCCGATGCTGGAAAAAGGCATGTTAAATGTTATGTATCTTTGATGTGATATCCGTTGGATAAACGCATAAATCGGTTAAAAGTATGAATTATCAACCGTCGGATTTGATGAAAAGCGGAAGGGTAATTTGATATGTTAGGACCCGAATACAGGTATTATTTTTGTGTTAGTTTATTACTGGTTATTTAACTTTGTGAATGAAAATGAAATAATATGTTGGGGGTCTTAATAAAAGATTATGTTGATATGTTGGGTTTGAAACCAAGGTATGGGAGGTTGTGCATGGTCCTAATATACTTCAATGTTTATTGATAAATGAGTTGGTAAGTGTGGGCCATTATATATATATATATATATATATATATATATATATATATATATATATATGTGTGTGTGTGTGTGTGTGTGTGTGTGTGTGTGTGTGTGTGTGTGTGTGTGATGATACTTTGCTTTAGTTGTGCCTATTGGTTCAAATTTCCATAAAGTGGGTTTCGTATAACCATAGGCATAAAAAGGGCTTCGAAGCAGTGAAGGCCACTGTTGAGGTTATTTTAGCGATGAATGAGACAAGTATTTTGTTTTAAGGTGAGTAAGGTTGGTATTTTCACATAGTTTGAAAATGAATTTTAGATGAAGAGGAATATTAAGTAAATGATTGGGTTGATACACATGAGGATATGCATATTTAAATTGAAGAAGTATTTAGGATTTTCCAGCAGTTTTCGCTGCATCACCTGGAAGCAGTAGGCTTAGTGACCCCCGGATCAGACCGTGTTACGGTAAATCCCGAGAGACTAGGACGCACTCAACCTCGACGTGTAGGTTTAAAGCTTCAGTAGCATTCATGCTTGTTTGGTTATTTTTTCAGTTTGTTATGACTTCCACATCTATGATTGGAATATGGCACTATACATATTGAAGCATATTTGGGGCAGAAAATCTATGGTCGAGTGGAATGTAAAGTTCCATCTCTGCTTGGTTTATCCAATATTTAAGAGTTCATTCCTTTGCATTTGGTATGAAAATGTACTAGTTTTTTATGTGTATTTCATCGATGTTATATCCATGATATTTTTGTTGTTATTTTTTGTTGGTTATAAACTTGTATTTTATTAGTAGAGGATGTATGGTTTTACATATGTTTTTTTAAGCCCATAAATGAATATACAATGTATATATGGTCAAACAGATTGTATTTCATCTAAGATGTAAGTGAGCAATGTCTTCAGTGATTCTCGTACAAGTATTAGACCCTCGTGTTTATTTTCGTTGTTTACATTTATATGTTATGTTTGTATATGCTCCGACAAAAATGTCCGTCATATATGGGGTGGGGCCGGATGAGTTCCGCTAGATGTGATTGCTTCCATATGTTATTTACCCTCCCAAAGCAGAAGTTCCAGGCGTTGGGACCGCAGCCTAGGGCTAAAAATGTGGCACAAGTCCCGGAGCCACACACACAATTGCCAGAGCCGAGACACTACCTTAACAAGAATAGCCCATGGACCATCAAGCCCAGAGTCGCTCCTTTCATATGCTCGGGCCGAACAACCTCGAAGCGGGACTAAAAATCAGTCCTCCTTTATGAACAGCTTTGGGAGGTTGTTACTCGTACGTCAATGATGTAGTGTAGGTTTGTTTTTGGTGTTTATGTCTGCTCCACTCCCTCCCTTAAGTTCATCTAGGAGGTTAATCTCATATTAGTAGCTCTCCCCTCGTCACATGTTTACCTCTGCTTGCTTGCCATTTGCAGATGTAAAGAGGGTGTTGTTTAGCAGTATTAGAGCATGGTTCAACCCCTTGACCGATGGTGGTGTGTGGGTCATGTGTTTATGTTGGTTGCGTGCGTGTTTAGTATGATTATGGTTCATGTGTTTACATCCATGTTATGTTGGCCATGGTATGTGCTGGTGTCGCCACGGAAGGGTTGATGGTGTTGTTGCCGCATGTATCATCATGTGTGTATGGTTGGTTATGTGTTGTTCATGCTATGTATTAACCATGTATGCTTGCTTACATATTGTACATGTTTTTTATATGCATATGTTAGGCCATATATGGGTCATGCTTTTTATGTATTGAATGTGTATGTTGCATGTGTAAGGTCATATGTTGAGCATGCATTGGTCATTCATGATTAATATACATGTCAAGTGGTGCATATGGTCAAGTTTGCATTGGTTTGATTGAGGTTGTTGTGCATAAGGTAATTCTATGAAATTAGTCATGATGATATTGGTATGTTATGATGCTATCGTTATTAAAATAGAGTAGGAGATGCAAATCATTAAAGTGAAGTTAAATTTATGTACTTTAAAAGAGAAGATCGCTTACACATTGGTATGCTTGGCGCAGGCGTGTTATTCATGTTTGTTGTAAGAATTAGGTTATTTATATGTTTTTTTCATTCTAGTATTATGGTTACATATGTGATAAATATCAGTTGATCAAAGGTAGTTATATGCACTATTTATGAGTATTCCTTTTCATTATATTGATATACATACAATATAGATGTCACCATTAGCATTATATGTGCATACGTCGTAGACATTCATGAATGGTACAACGGTGGTATGCATTGCTATTGTTTTTTATGTTAGCTAATATATATGTTGTCGACGATATGTTATTTGTTAACTTGCTGTTGTTGTGTATGATAGTTAGTTTGATGTTTAAGTTACATGTTGTTGTCGAGAATGATATATAAATTGTTGTTATTACATGCTAGTGACTTGATGGTTAGGTTATGATATTCAGCATGAGTCGACCTAATTATGATAGTGTGTTGTATTATATTTAGACTAACTATGCACATATTATTGTATGCATGAATGACAAATGTTTATGAGTTTAGTGGTCCTAACATGTTAGCTAGAAACCGTTATGGATATCACAAATTTTTTATTTATGATTGGGTTGACATGTTGTGAAGTTATATCATTCTAATCTAGATTGATTTTGGCAAGACAAGATAGTCTTCCTAAGGTACACTAAGTTATGAATTTTTCTATTTCATCTACTTGCTACTTGAATGTTTGATTATGTCATCTATTTGGTGTTTGATAGATTTGGTATCTATTACATCATCTAGTTGATTTACTTAACATGGTACATTTATAGCTTGTTTGAATTTTTTATTAATCTGTATCATATGAGTATGAGTATGTAAGATTGCATGAAGAATTATTTTGTTTTAAGATGCATAAAGTAATACACATGTGTGCATGTAGATAGGCTGATATACTTGAGTGTAAGGAGGTGATAGCTGTATCATTATGTATTATGACCTATGAATGTGAGTTGATTGTGTATTATGACATGGTTGTTAGCCTTGGTATGTTGTCTTGATGTTGATACATAGGTTGACATGTGTGGCAACATGATTGGCCCAACAAGGTAAGATAACAAGCATATTGGTATATTTATTTATGCGATGATAATTGTGTGGGTTATGGAAATATGATGTGTATGCACTGTAGGCAAAGAGACATCCATGAAATCTTGAAGAAGGTTCATAATGAGCTTTTCTTGGAAGTATTGGGAACCATGGGGATTGAGTCATGGCGTTTGTTGCTAGTCTTATGCTTTTTTGGTCTTTTGTGATTTTTTGTGCTTGATTTGCGGTCTTGTTTATGTTCTGTTGCATAACTATGCCACTTGTCATGTGCTTTTCGTCGTATTTCTGGCTGGTTTTCATGGTTTTCTCTCTTCTGCTGTTGTTCTTGTTATTGTCCTTGTCGTTATGTTTTGAGAGTCTTGTGAACTTGCCAGAAGAGGAAAGCACGGAGTTTGCTGAGAGTTATGTGGTACCCAATAGGTAATAGAAGACTTGGATGAGATTAGGCAAAAGGAGTAAGCCAGCCGGAAGGTATTAATATGACAATTGGTTGGATTTAAGGTCTATTGAGGTAAAATGACGGTGGCAGGATAGACATGAGCTTAAGGTGTCGTATTCCTTTTCGCTATGTCGAGAACTATTGTACCAATTACAGTACATCATGTGTACCATTGTGTTGAATTAACCTAGACCTTTGACATCTAGTAATCATGTTGTGACTATAATTATGATAATGTCACATATGTATATATGCATGAATGTATGTCATCATTCGATGAGATCATGATTTTATATTGATGTTTATATATGTATATATGTATGTATGTATGTATTTTGTTGATCGGCTGTGTCTGGCTATGATCTTGGATGGTTTTATGGTTGAATGTTTATATGTATATATGTATGCATGTATGATGTTTTCACTGTGATCATGATTGTTTTATAATAATGATTATACATATGTATGTATGTATGTATCTATGTCACTATATGACAAGGTTTCAAGGATCATTCTTATGGAGGAATGATTTTTATACATGTGAATGGGAATGGTGAGGTTCTTGATCTTATGAGGAATCAAGTGGAAGAATAACTCTAACAAATCTATGAGTTCAAAGATTTGTGTGGACATGAATTGATATTATATGCTTGTATTATGTCTATGTTTGTGTTATGATAGGTATCTCTAAGGGGTACTGCAGCGATGATAGAATAAGCATGGATAGTGGAAAGACACTAAAAGAAAGATTGTCAGGATCAATGTGTGGTCTATGGATGTGCGAAGGCTATTGGTTGTGTATATGTTGTATATTCATTATTATATCTATACATATGTATTGCTGTATATGTAGTATTGTGTATATGAAGTTGTATGTTTGTTGTATATATGGTGTCAGGTATATTACATGTGCAAGCATAGGTATAGATGGTGCTATGTAAATGTTGGGATATGCTGGGGATGTGTACATATCGTACTATGCGTATACACATGGGAAAGGTGTAGATATATGCTATGCACATATTGGATATGTGGTGTTATGTACGTATGGTGCTATGTACATTTCTGCATATGCACATGTACATATGGTGTTGTGCATGATATACATATGGTGCCATGTATCCGGGGGTTGGGTGCATGAATGTACACACAATGTTGTGCATGGTGTTGTGCAGCATGTTGTAAGCATGTGGTGTTGTGCAGGTTGTCATGTACATGTCGTGGGCATGTAGCCATGTACATATGGTGTCGGCACATGTTGTGCATGTTGTTGTGCACACATTTGCTGTGGTGCAATGTACATTTGGCATTATGTACACGTTGTGCGTGGCATTACAATATGTGGATGTTGTGCACATGTTGTGCAGTAGTGTTGTGCATGTAAGTCGCATCATGGTGTACATGTTGTGCATATGGTACTAGCATATGTGGTATTGTGTGCATGTTTTTACATGTGTTACATGCGGCATATGTATGTGCATGGTGGAATAAGTACCCATGGACATGTGTATTCGTCTTTCTAAGATTGCACGTATATGTATGTATATGTACTGTGTTGTGTTGTACACCGTGTGTAGGTGTATGTGTTGTGTATGCTCATGGTAGGCATGTGTATTGTGTTGTACTAGTACTCCCATGTATGTGCATGTATATGTATTGTGTTTTACACTGGCATAGGCGTACATATTCTATTGTGTTGCACACATCAAAATTGTGGGTGTATTTGTATGGTGTTGTCCACCTTGTGTGGATGTACATATTGTGCATTTTGTATGTGTACATGGTTATGAAAATGCATTGGGTGCTTTTGACAAACCAATTCGGTGTGTACAAAAAGAACAAAGGGAAAAATTAAGGACCTGTGAAGGATAAGTATTGATATTTTTACCTTGGCCTATTATGCATGTATGTGACTTATGATTATGGTATATGATGATTGCATGTGATTTATGATTTTGATTCATGATGGTTGCATTTTGAGCTAGCTTGATATGATATGTTTATACATGATGGGTTGATCAAACAACTAGTTTGACTTGTGTGACAGAAGTAAAACACAAGTGTACCTTACTGCCATGAAGTTATCAATGAGGTAATATGCAGTTTATTTCTAATTTATTTTAATTATAATGGAAAAGGCGTTGCTACAGAAAGCTTGCAATGCTCAGCTTGGGATGAAGGAAACGATTGCAAGAATTAGAAATAACAACAAAAGGAATTGAAATATGCAGTTATTGTGTTGGGTAAATCACTTGTGGAGTGAAGACAGAATAATCGTACCCACAGTGTCCATTTATTTCCATGACATGCTATGACCATTATGACGGTTGAGGTATATTCCTTGTATATCTTCCCCGATGTGAGGAAGCCTGCCAAGGGATGGACCGCCGAGATGGGGTGCCAGTGAAACTTGGAAGGTGAGCGACCGATGGAAGACCATCGGATTGCCCTAGGAGGTCGTGTAGCGTAGAAGGGGAAGGTTGGGGGATGGATTGGTTTGGGCATTGTATTTCCATATGGAACCAAATGCACATCGGGGAGTGTGCCCCGGAACAATGAGCTTGTAACTATCTACCGAGAGACAAGTGACGGGGATTGCAGCAGTAATTTGACATTGGATGCAACTTTGACTTTGGTAGTGGATTTGGACTTCCTAGAAAGGAGGGTGAATCATGGTATTACTTCTTTGAGGGTGGAGTGTATAAGCTCGACTGTTGACACAGAATCGTATCCTTCATTTATTGATTGAGAAAATGTGTATATATGTATGTATATGACAAATAATGTATCAAGTCGGTTTATAAAGCTCCACAATACGTATGGTTATTTATCAAGAAGAAAATGTGTACATATATATAAAGGCACAGAATACCTTAATGATATAAAACAAAGCTCCGATACAAGGTATGGCTGTTGGGACAATTTTTGCTTGAGCCAGGGTTATTCATTGTAAATACCGAAGTAACTGAGCTGTGTTATAGCACCCATAGGTAGTATGTTTTGTTTTTTAGCATGTTTTCAGAGGTGTCATCAACACCGAGGATGTTGTTCCCCCAAGGGGAAGGGTTCTATAACAACCCCTTTTCGGTAAAAAAAATTCATGTAAAAAATATATAGGACAATGGTGATGGATACGATCTAAGAATGTAGGGTAAAAACATCCTAACGGGTGTTCATTTCTAAGTATTATATATGAAATTGGAAAAATTCAAAGGAAAAGGCTTTAGAAAGGAACGAGGCATTAATTGGCATTTTATTTATGGAAATAATGCCGAGAAATTATGAGAGAGAAAATGAAGGTGAAAGGTCACAGGTTGCATGGTCAGAGGAAATTGAAGGGAAAATAACAAAAATGAAGAAATTAGAGGCCTCATTAATAAAAAGGATTTGAGGACTTGTGCTTTTGCAAGATTTTTGTCATTCAATTTTGGAGCTCTCATTATTCTCATACTTCTCTCACTCTTGGGAAACTTAGAGTTTTTGGGATACACTTGGCATTTGAGCGAGAAAGGCAAGAGAGAAGGAAAGTAGGAGGAAGAAAGCAAGGAGAGAAGGAATCATAGCTACAAATAAGATTCTCGCGTAGTTAAGTTTTGGATGTGTATTCTCCTTGTTAGATTTGGCATGCATGGCATTTATGTGGTTCTTTGCTATCTTGGCATGGGTTTGTGTATGTGCATGTTTTCAAATGGCTAGCCTTTTCCATTTTTGTATAGCTTTGATGAGATGTAATTAAGAACTACTGAGCTGATGGCTTGGGATTGATTCAAATCTAAGTGGGAAGGATTCCCTCAAATGACAAACACATGGCCTAGTGGTCGAATCGACTATGGTTCACAGAAGCGACCGGCCTACCAACCCCCGAGCCGCAGTGTGGGTTGGGAGGTAAAGCGTATTGTGTGCTCGATGGGCCTAGAATCTCATCGTGAATGCGTGATATACGGCAAATCCAAGAGGTGTGTTTATTCCTTGTCGGGCCTAGTAGCCCCGGGATGGGATGTATGGTAAAGCCTCGGATATATGGTCTCTTGGTAGGGCCTAGTGACCCCCGGACTGCATCATGGGTTGTGGTAAAGCCCAAGAGACCATGAGGCACTAAATTTTTATTGTGACACAGAGAACTCCCAAGAGTATCTATGCTATTTGGCCCTCGATTGCTTTATGACTTCCACATTCATTCTGGAATATGGATGGGGGTGATTAGTCAAGGAAGCTGTTCAACTAATCTATGGTTTGGGAATGTGGAAGTCCCATCTCTCAAGTTGGTTTTACATTCGATATTGAAGAGTCATTCCTTTGGTATTTATGCAAATGTACCTGCTATTATGTGTATTTCATTGATGTTATATCCATGATACTGTGAGGATGTATAACTCTATCTATGTTTTTCCCCGTAAATGAATATACAATGTATCTATGGTCAAATATATCGTATTGCATCTTAACATGTAAGGGAGAAATGCCTTTAGCGATTCTTATAGATAAGCATTAGACCCTTATGTTTATTTATGTTGTTTATACCCAGAGATGTTGGTGTTCATGGACATGTTTGACGAAATCCCCGCTTGCCTGGGTGGGGCTCGATGAGTTCAAATGATGTGATTTTCCATTTTATGATGTTATTTACCCTCCGAAGTTGCTGCAGGAAGTTTTTGGGCAATGACCGTTCAGGTCGAAATGTGGCACAACTTGTAGAATCGAGCACATAACTTTGTTTGAGCAATAGAGGTCGTACCTTAACAAGTATCATCCTCGCCACAGCCCTCTTAGGTCTATAGCTACCCTGCCCTTATATGCCCGCGGTCGTCTCAAAGGACTAAAAATTAGTCCCTCCTCATGGAATAGGGCCTTGGGAAGTCACATTCTAGGATGTCAATGATGTAGCTTAGAGCATGTTTTTTGTGCTTCCCGCTTGCCCACTTCCTTAAGGTCATCTAAGAGGTTGAATTATATTAGTATCCCCTGTCATACGTTTACCCTAAATGGCCGCTTACTTGCAGATGTGGAATTAGAGGGTGTTACAAATCCTACTCACCTGGGGAAGAAGTTCTACACAAAGCTATCTTCCAAGAATTTAGGACGTTTTTTTCTGGTCGTATTCTTTAAATGTGACATTAGCCCTACTATTGTTGAGCACCACATTGACACATGGCTCGATCCCTAGCTCATATGGCAAAATAAGAACCCACTCCATCCATCCAAAGTTGGAAGTATCAAACTTGAAATTGAAAAGACGTATAAGGCCGATTCATCTACCCTATCAGCACACTCGGGTTTCTAACCTTGTACCGTCATGAAAAAAACATGACACCATACGCTTGTACTACCCTTACAATTTTAACAAATCTTGACCCAAGAATAATTATCCCACAACCTATATTGATCAATTCATTGATTCTTGGGTGAAGATGAAGCTTGTCCTCAGGACAACATCTCGTGATAGGAATCAGACCCAGATATGCCATACTAGACTAGTATAAAATCCGTTTTCACCACTCCCCGGGGTACCTTCACATATCGAGTGATCTCTCCATTAGCTCCTTAAAAAAGTAGGAGCCACTCTGCTAGTGGATATGAATTACATTTTCATGATCTCAATCATCTCATACTTGCCTATTTGGACAACCTTAAGGTCTATTCCAAAGTACTCATCTCATCTCGAAGATCTTAAATTTCTTTGTGAACGATGTCGATTAAATATAACCTATGCTTGAACCCCAAGTGTGTATTTTGCACAAATTCTAAGACGGATTTAACAGCTCCTTACGAGGATATCAAGGCAGACCCATTGAAAGTTTAAGCCATCAACGAAATCCCAATGATCAATAATTTAAAGTAGCCACAAAGCTTACAAGGTAACTCAATTTTCTGACATCGTATTGATTATGCCACATGTGCTCATGGTTTTCCGCTCAATCGGATAAAGCATTTCAATGGAACAAGAAACTTTGAAATACACACTATCACAAGCACCATTAACAAGCTCGTCTTCGACCATAACAAGGACTACACCTCTACCGTCATTCAACATAGCGATCTCAGTGTGTTAGCTCAAGAAGGCACCAATTATAGAGAACACATCATCTATTACATTAAAAAACTTCTCACAGGACTTGCTTTGAATTATGAGCTAGCCGAGAAGACCGCCTTAGCCCTCATTCACTTTGCAATAAAAGTTTTCCTCGACATTATATCATCCTAATGACCATCACCCATGGCTTCTATCAATCCCATGTTATACTTGCTCACTCACCATATGATGAATCGTAAAATACACCCGATGGGTTTTTATTTTTGTAAGATTGTTTCCTCTAATTTTTTCTTGATAAAATCAAGAAATCCCCACCTCTTCATAATTCATCGGCGAACTCTCCTCACAATCCCAAGGATCCCCTACGAATGATTATTTTCCGGACGAACACCTATTATTTATATCGGCTAACCCACCTGGTACAACAACATCCTCTACTTACAAATCCATAAATTTAATCCTCAACTCACGTGATGATCAACGACACATCCACTATTACACCATGCTACCCGCTCATCAAAGGCATCTTCTATATCGTTGAGGCATGCACACCATTCTACGTCGATGCCTTGTAGTTGAAAATCTAACAAAGTCTTAAATGACCGCCATAGCCAGTGACAGGCTACCCCTGAGGATGACCACCCCCAAAAGATCCTCTGCTAGTTATTTTTGGGCTCACCATCTTCCGCGACCGTATCTAAGAGGTTAAAATGATGTGAATGCTACCGTGATATACCCACAAATCCAGTAGCCCCTCCTTCTGCATCATATCATCCCCGTTAGCCCCTTCTACAAGTGGGGCATTGACTTCATGAACTGAACCACCATCCTAAATGCCAAAAAGTACTTATTAGTCACAACTATCTACTTTCACCAAATGGGTCGGTCATGCCTATATTTAACAATACCATGTTCAATTTTTTTAACTATGTCATCACACGTTTCGTATCCCTAAGAAACTCATATCTCAGACAAAAGCATTTTGAGGAAGGATATTTTCCAACAATTATCTAAACTCCTTGGGTTTACTCATGATTTTTTCTCTTTCTCCCCCCATACTACCCCCAATCCAATGGCTAGGTAGAAGTAAACAAAGTCCTTAAAACAATGTTACAAAGAAATGGCAGAACAAACATAAAACCAACTCGCTCCACATGCTCTTCTCTCCTCCTTATAAACTACATTGGTCAAAATTTCCATTGGCTTTACTCCATTCCACTTAGATGGATCGGAGATATACTCATTATTGAGCACAAGATCCCTACCATATGCACGATCATCGTAGCTTCTACAAGATACTTCTCCCTAAGAGAAAAGGCTCTTATTAAGAACCAGAACATGTTGATGAAATTCAATGAGAATCTCTCCAACATAATGGATCCCTAAATAAGAAACCAAAGCCTCCTTTGATCACCATGTCACTCACTCATTTAGTCAAGGGGATCTAGTACTTAGTATGATGTTGCTAACGGTTTCGGGACTAGGGGAGTTCTTAAACCCTATGGAAAGGTCCAGGCTACTGTTAAACATTTATTTTTGAAAGGTGCCTAAATGTTAGTAGAAATTGATGGGACTCATCTCAAAGACCCCATAAAACTGCCCACTTCAAGAAATTCCATCCCCACCACATGTTTTTGGCCTTATGGGATGTTAATATGCACCATGATTTACTTTTATAATCACCTCATCGCCGATGTACTCTAAATTGCACTCTTTATCATGTGTCACAATGATCATCCACCTAACTTACTAACACAACATTGCTAGAAAGCTTCTCAATGGTCGCATAACCTCATTGCGACAACTTGAGAAATTTACCTCCTAATCATAATATTCTCCATTAGAACAATGTCTAAATTGGTTTTAACTACCAATAATCAATCCGAATAGATGACTAGGCTCTTGCTGATGCCTCTCAAATAGGTATCCTTCATTTCAGACATGTTCTTTGATCTCAACTTGTTGTATCACAATTTAATGAAACTTTTTCATGTTCGTGGACCTCGTTTTCACAGAAATAACAGCATGCAAAATTATGTTGTAGCACATGGTTTTGACTTCATATTACATTTTCACATATAAAGAGATCAAAATCGTTGTTGACCACATAGATAATCAAATCCTAGAGTGCAAAGCATTACATACAAATCATCACTCTAGACATATAAAGCATAAATATCATTAAATCCATCACATAATAATAAACATCTCATAAATAAAATCATCACATCATACAACACACGATAAGAGCTATAAATATGTGTATATCTCATATATATATATATATATATGCACACATACATTGGTTGGTGATTGCCATGAAACAGATCAACGATAAAAAGAGGGAACATCTCATAACAAGTGCTTTCCTATGGTAAAAAAATACGTACATCTAAGGCCGTGGCTCATCATCCCCCACACCACCCGCGAGGCCCCCCTCCCTACCTCTAACAATGGGTCTCGTCATTGCCACTACAACAACCACCATCAAGGATGGGATGCTACCTTTTTTTCGTGCTATCGTCTCCCTCGGGCGCACATCCTCCCAGAATCTTCTAGACAACTTCGTTAAACCTAGCGCAGGGTCCATCAACCTATGTTGCACGTCCATTCTTCTAGGTTTCAACATAGCTCCACAACTTCAACCCTCCCAGAGACACACGTCCCCGCCCTTGCGGGGAACACCTATCTCTAGGCACACCTTTTGTATCACCACCCTCTATGACCCCCTCTGCTTCTTTCCCCGCCACAAAAGTCTCTTCTCAAGGTTGTTCTGCACCAACCTCTCAATCAAACAATCTTCTTGGGATGCTCACGAGGTCCGACATCTCAAAGAAATATCGTATATTAATATGATATACATCATAAAAAGTACATACCAAAGACATAATCGAAGGTAAATAAAATAATGTAATCACATACCTACTAGGCCTCAAATATTTCCCCGGGAAACTTCTCGTTAGGACTACACTCAATATCAATTTCTTGTATGGGGAACCTGGCGTATCAAATCGAGGTTGATACATCCAACCCTTGAAGGTTTTTTTCCGTCAGTAGATCACCCTATTGTTGTCTACCCGAGGTACCTGGCAGCTTGGTCGCCTAATTTGTGGGATTCTTGAGGTGTTGGTATCCACTTTGACAGACCGGTCACAGTGGGACCACCTCGTTTAAAGATGAACCGTACAAAATACCCTTGTACAACAGAAGTTGTGTATTCCTTTCGTACGCTTAGTGGGAGATGAGTGGTCATCCCACGATGTACCACTTTTCCCAATCAAAAAATATGTTGCTGCAGTATCCGCTCCGTGCGAAACATCAGTAGTTCCAACTCTCATGGTCTTATGAGGGTTGAAGTTCACAAATGTGACGATCACGTTGTTTCTTATCTTGGTATCCAAGTCCATGATCGACTCAATCGTGATGTTCTCTACCATCATATGGATCATGATGTCCATGACATCACATGGATTCTGGATGTCGTGATGTCCCCACACAATATGGGGTTTACAAGCAATACCTCTCATCGAGGTAAAATAGCTTGTATCACTAACAGATGTCTACCTCCATCGAAGATGGGGAGGTCAAACCTCATATGTCAGTAAAACACCTAATGTGCCGCCACTATCTCCTTAATCACAAATCGCAGTGAAATCTTCTCGTAATCTTAGTAAAGAGTTCTGTGCTGAAATCGCAATCCCCACTCATCCAAAGTCGCTCAAAGCCTAGGAATATACAACCACGTCATCATAGATATTCTCCCTAATATCGCTTCCTTCACAACACCATCCCCATGAGTAACAAAGCCTATGATGCCGGGGAGAAAAAAACCAAAAACACCAAAAATTTAAGTTCAAGCAACCTCGAGTCTGCTTGCTAAAAAATTCGTGAGGGGCACATGAATATTACCGTAATAGCTACGTGCAACTCTCATACACCTATTCCATTAACAAGCATGAAGGGTCTCACACCTATATAGCCATGACCATTGTATCTCCTGTCCCAGTGAGTGTCCCCCAGCATGTCTCATAAGCGAGCTTAGCAACATGATACCATCACCATCGTATCTTTGTGGCATCCATGATATCAATGTGATGTGTCATCCCAGCCAGGATAGCTCACGATCATGAGCGTCTTTTCAAGAGTGTTGAGATCTTTCCACAAAAGGTCTACACATGCCACCGTATATATCTAGCCTAAACTACCGAATTGACAAATGAGGTTTGGTGATAACTAATCCCCAAGCCCTCACGTGACGCAAAGGTACTGATGACCACAAACATAGATAGTCTTTGGGCTCCACACCAATTGCGATACCAAAGATGTACAAATGAGAAGACCAAGCCCCACCACCCCATACGAACACCATTCTTTGAAGGCTCATGGGAGCCCATGAGCCTTTTCACTAAACCCTTAGGTGGTACTGAGATTAGGACATTCTCATCTACACCATGGTATGCTCCTTTCAATTCATCAAAATTTCTTATTTTTGGGCTTAAACATACACTTAGAGTGCTCATCACGTGCACCTTCATGCTTATTTGCTACATATCTTTCAATATTTCATGATACATCCTCTTTTATGAAGGTACTTTACTTGGGGTATTGGTTTATAAGATGGTGTCATTACTAAATTTGCGTTATACCGAGACTCCCATTGTTAAAATCGGTAATCAAGGTATCATTCTTCACCTGGCATGATAGTTTCTTAGAAACTTCGTATATCCCTGACATTACGAGGGTGGCAACAGAGGAACTAAGTTCCATCTTTAACAAGAATCAATGGCAAAGTTAATGATCTCTTTGCTTCAACTTTCATTCTAGAGCAACGCTTACATGTAGATTTAATGGGGATTTCGGCCCAAGATGGAGGACTTACATCAATGTATATTTTCCACCTCGACTAAAAAAAATTGTGATATTCCACTATGTTCAAGGGGATTTTTTTGTTATAACTTGGATACATTAAAATATCTTGATTATGCTTTAAAATAGGGAACATGGTTTAGGAAGTAGTATCTTTATAACTTGTTGTTTCTTGATTTTGATGTTAATACTACTGGTTTCCAAAAATGCTAATGTTGGCCGGTGTTATAATCTCCTTCGCATTTTTGGCATCATAAAGTGTTAGAAGGAATGGGCAATTGTTTGGAAGTTCCTAAAAGTGGAGGTGAATAGAGAGACAATAGGATGTAGAGTGTAGACCTTCGTAAAGCTTTACTTGATCGTATTAATTTGATTCATAATAATTTTCAGCTGGTCCCAACTTCAGATTTTGGAAAATACGACATTTAGATGTTGTATTTGTTCTCATACTAGACATTTACAAAACTCGTATCCCTACAAATATTCCAACAGGAAAAAAAGGAGGAAAAAAGCCCAAAAGCAAAAGGGTTTAAGTGTCTTAGATCCCTACAAGGCCGAAGCAAAGGAGGAAGAACCGAGAACACCAACATTGTTGAACAAAAATCCGAAGAGGAAGAAAGGGGTCAAGAAAGCTGGTATCGCTGGTTCCAAATTCGAATCCGAAAGTGATGCACGAATATAGTTCACCAACAACAAATTAAGAAATATTGTCTTTGAAAGAAAGGTGAGTGGCACAAAAAAAATCATGCATTAGAGCTGCCCGTACTCTATAAAGAAATACCCCGTAAATATGAAGTTAGAACTAAATAGATATTGCAACTACCACTCCAACTCCGGGTGATCGCGGTAAAAAGTGGAGAAAGAAAAAAGGTAGAAAAGTGTAATTTTTCCTCTGTGTCTTTTCTTCTTTTGGATATAATTAATTTAATCAAATATTTTTTTGTATTTGATAAAAAATATAATTTTATTCTTTGAATAAAAATTGTAAAAATTACTTAAAAAATCATGATATCTTTTATTATATATTTAAAAATTTACAAATATTTTTCACATTTAATATTTTTTAAATCTCAAAAAATAAAACTTTTATAAATTACATTAACCAAATGCTCCAAATTCATAATGTGAATAAATCTGATTCTTTCTTCAAAAATATATAATTTAAAGGATTATAAAAATCAAAATGTGGGGAAAACAAAATATCATCAACAATTAAAACTCACGAGGTTAATAAGCCTCAAGATGCTTTTCCAAAACCTAATAAAGTTAACGAGAGATATAAATTCGAAATGAACGGCGCATTGCCATCATAAACCAAAGCTACTGGAACTCATGTTCCTCTCGTTAGATTGGGATGTGTCAATCATTAAAGCCAATCCAAGCTGAAGTGTGCTTTGCAACTTCAACTATAACCTTCATCATGAAAGAGCTCTTGACACGATTCCCCAACAAAGTGTTCATTCCATCGCAGATAACATGCTTCAGAGATCTCATCCCTGCTGACTGATTTAGGGCAGCTTTCCCCCAACCGGAGAACACTTTCCCTCATGTTAAGCTCTAGTTTCCTCAACTGTCCTACTTTCAAGTTTTAAGCACTGCAAAGTGAAATGTCCAGATATTCTAGCTTCCCAAGTTTTCCAATAGATGCGAAGCTCTTTCCCCAGACCTGCACATGCAGATACCTAACATTCTTAAAAAGTCTAGCTTCCCAAGTCATCAGGTACTCTTGAAGAAGATGACAGTTTGTGATAGACCACTTTAAACCAAGACATGTCACAAATACCAGGGGGCAACTTCTCCAAATCGTAGCAATGGTCCATGTTAAAATCTAGCATTGCATGAAACTTTAGGCTCGACTGTGTGTGGTTGATGCTCGACATATCTCCAAGCCCTTCTCACATAAGCCTCACAGGATAGCTTTTCTCTCTTCTTGGTGTTCTTCTTGTAAGACCTTTACTTTGCTCCCTGAAGAGGTGGTACATTCAATTTCTCCAAGCGAATAGTCTTAAGCTTAGTGAGTGAAGATAACAAAGGTAGACCGTTCACTGTGGCTCTCTTGACCCATAATTGAATACTACAGTGACTGCTTTGTCAAAGGAACTCATGAACGATGGGTTATGCATTAATGGTAGAAAAGAATAACAGCAGTTTGCCCTTACCAAAAATTCACATTCCCCATACCACTGATTCTCTTCTATGGCACCTACATAGATAAACCACAAATGCAAAGTCCAATTAAAAACGTTTTAGGTTATTGAACATCTATGTATGAACAGAAATCTCAGGAACGAACTTAATATTTTCCAGAATGAAGATGGTTACAAAACAATTTGTTTAACTAGACTGTCTAATTTGTCTAACTAAACAAATAGTTTTCCCTCGTTAGACAACTATAAACAAAATAAATAGTTTTTTCTGCAGTTGATTGCTTAGCACTTGAGAAGCAAAAATAGAAGGCGTTTGTATAAAAATAGCAGAGAATAAATTGGGAAGTAGCTAACTGGATATTAAAGCAAAATTAATGAGCAGAAAATTGAAAAGAAATATGTGATTGGAAATTGCAGTTTCAGTGGAAAATGCTTCCTGAACTAACAATTTGGTGATAAAGAGCCACAAAAGATTTCTTTGCAAGGCTCTGTTTCTGTCTGTCCATGACTTACCCCTCTGTTGATAAGTCTCACTGACTAGCACAAACACAAGGACGACAGAAAACAAACAGTGGTTCCAAATGAACTATTTGGTGATAAGAACCCCATAAGATTACCTTGGGAAGGTTTTCTGCTCTTAGCTCAGTACATGACCTAGACTGTGATTAAACTTATTGGGTAGCATGAAACACTAGGACCAGAGAAAATAAACTTCCATTCGCAGTAAGAATTACTTGTTTCCCATGTTTTAAAGAAAATAAGTATCTACACTTCAAGGAAGCTACAAATCAAATCACCCACCTGTGTGAATGGAAACAATTTGAGCATCAAACGCTTGATCCATGAGCAGCCCCCATTTCTTTGGCAAACTGTCCTTTCAGGCATAAGCAGCCTCTTTTTCTCCACAAACTATACTGTTCTGGATGCTAAATATAAAGTTAAGTCTCGCATCACATCACATGGAAAAGTAAAGCCAGAGGCACTGGCATAGTTGATTGCTTGACTCCTACTAGGTTCAATTACCACGAGAATACAATGTATAAGAGACACGAAGCTAAGATCAAAGAGCTTGAAGAAAAACAAACAGAAGATAAGGCACTTACTTCAGATTGCTTGTTAAATTCAATAAATTTCTATTTGTGTTCTAATAAGATGACAAAAAGCATCTGACCACTTTCATTTTTCACATAAACTCAAATATCCAATAGTGCATCCACAGAAATTCTTCTATCCTCTGGAAATGCCCCCAGGTTCAAAAAGCACTGTGCTTCCTCATCCAGAACATCAATACTGGTCTCCAAGCATCTAAAAAGCCCGTCTTTTTGTGATATTCTGATATTGATTCCCCATTACAAAGCTTGCTCTTGGCACTTCCCACACTGGGAGAGGCTCACCATGCAAAGAGCTTCCAATCACTTTCAGATAAGAAAGCCTTTACATTCTCTTGCACTCGTGATTCATATATTAATAAACCTAAGTAGTACTTAATATGTGGAAAACAAAACCAAATAAATTCTTTTTGTTCAACACATGAATCCCTCGTTAAATGTGCTTAAAATTCATTCACAGGTTATGTTTTATGATTCATGAAGATGATGAAGGACTATTCGTGTGAAAAAGAGATTCTATTCAAGGACTATTAAGTATATAAGCATATCTTTACTTATTTGTCTGTTAATCATAAAGGAAGTATTATTGTAGCAATATCCCAACATAGAGATATGCCATTGCTTGTAATTTCATTACATTTTTACAGTAATTGCATCATCAACTAAAGCATACTCACAACAACCAAACATAATGACATATCACATTCTAGTACTGTAAGACATATACCTGTTTAATTAGCTGTTCGCTTGGCACATTGAACGATCTTCGTCCAAAGGCCCAAAGGCAAAAATGGACAGAGCTTCATCATCATCCAGCAATGGTATCTATAAAAAGCCGAGAAAAAGGTTGTTCTCGAATGGTAGAGCGATCTCGCCGTCGTTATGTCTTATATCCTTCCTCTTCAAATAACAATTTCTCCAAAATTGCCATAGACCAGGACATCATCCAACACCACCAGAGTTGGCTTTGCTTTGCCTCTGCAGTTGCTGTTGTAGATGTCCATGTGCATCCTCCAGATTCTGGAAATCTGTAGGTTTCTTCTCTGAACAAGCTTCTCCCACATAGTCTCCAAAATTTTCTTAAGGTTTGGGGACTGTGAGACTGAGAAAAATGATATTGTTTTTGGAAAATACCTGATATACACAAATATTCAAGAGACAAGTGTTTAGATAGAAATTTAATAATTTGTACAATAATAAATATTTAACTAGTTTCATTGTCAAAAAATAGCCCAGAACTTCCAATTGAAAAGCTACAACATAATTTGATTTCAGGATGTCTAGCTACCATGCTAGAAATAAGCTTTAGAGATGGTAAATCAAAATTGGCTGACTGTTAGAATATTATTTTTCTTCATATCAAATTTGTTTATCCCCAACTTGATTTTTGGGTTGTCTAAAAATTTGGGTCCTAGAAGGTTCATCTACAATAACACACTGCTTTTAACTATGTGACTGAATCATTTGATGACCTAAACCATACAGTCAAACAATCAAATTAAACTCAGTTAAGCTTTCAGGGCATACAAAGCTTATGCTGTTTGTGGCATTCTCAAAGTTCTCCTCTCGTAAATATCACTATAATTGTAATTCATGTAACACAGAAATGTAACAATCACTGTACTAGAGGAGTGGACATGATTCATAAAAAGTCTGAGTGATGAGGAGTCGCTTGTAAACCCAAACCATTGTATCTATTTTATCACGTACATCCCTGGGAGAAATGATGGCCCCGGTCCAAGCATTAAAAGAATGTATGGGCTGCTTGAGAAAAGGACGAGCATAAAGTCATTAATTCCATCGTAGAATGTGTTTGTGGTCAACACACAAGGAAAGGTTAGAAAGCAAAGCCCTGAAGGGACAGAGAATGCAGAGGCCTGTGAAAGTATACAAAGAGAGTGGACACTGTATATAGTAAGGGGAGAATTACAATAGACTTGTTGAAAAATGCTCCGAACTGCAGTGAATGTGCAAGGACAAAGCGTGCTGAGGAGCATGGTGTAAATCGAAATACTTTGTGTTGAGAAGGTGGAGTTACGGTGTGCTCTGGATTCCCGCCTAGCAGGCGGAGATGCCATGTACTCTAATACTTTGTGGTGTTTCATAACAGACCCTGAGGTGACCTTAGATTCCCGTGAAGCTCAACAGGTGGAGGCACCATGTGTCTTCTATTCCTGCTGATTGCTATGAAGACACTGTGATCTAGATCCCCACATGAACCGATGGAGACACTACGGGCTCTGGATTCTATATGGTTTGGGTGGGAGCACTTGTGCACAAGTCACATGTTTGATTGGGTGACACATCATACCTTTCAGATCTAGGTACTGTGTTGAGACACTGTGTGCTTTAACTCCAATGTGATCTGTTGACTTTTACTGGTGAATTCCTTTGAGCACTTAACTCGTCAGTCTCTGAATCCGACTTTTGTGCCTAGTGGTGAAAGGTTGCAATGTAGGTGACTTATGTTGGGGTGAGAGTTAAAGTGCTCTCCTTCACTTACCAGTCATCTACAATCAGATAAATTTATTCACTTGTACATATGTTGCACTATGTTATGAACTATGGAAATGTAAGTGTAATGCATGTAACATCACTATTTTTTTATGGAGGAATGGGATATTCCTTTTGAAGTTGGTTCTGATGATGTTAGTTATATGTTCTGATGGTTATGTGAGGGGCCAGGTGGCTTCTGTGATTGTTGATATTTACTGTTGCTGTGTTGTTTACATGATCTGAATGAATGCTTGATGTGCATTGTGCTCATATTGACTTCTTCATTATGAATTCCATGGTTTGGCATGGCTATAAATAATTACTGAGTATGATTGTTGAATTGTTTAACACAATATATATGCATTAGTAGATCTAATGGAGTCTGTTTGGATCCATTGTCTTAATATGATGTGTTGGAAGTCACAGCAGTGCAGCCATCGTTTGTCTCGTTTTTGCCCATGGTGGGTATGTCGAATGTTTTATTGCTGCCGCTATGCACATGTTTTGAATGTGAGCAGGAATAAGCGGCTTTGTCCCTATAGAATTCGTTGTTCATTAAATTTTTTTCTTCAAAGAAAGTTGGTATAGTTTTGGAAGACAATTTTAATTGTGATAGCAGAAGAGAAATTGGATTGTATCAGGGACTTGTATAGGTGCCAATCACCCCATTACATTAATGGGTTTAATTCTGTTAATCCCATACCAAAGCATCCAACATTGTGTCTCATCGCCCAGAGATAACTTTTGAATGGGCGCTGTAGATAGAAAGCACGATGCCAAGGTCGGCGTCAGATGACAGAAAAATTCACGTCATGCCATCCACCTAGTGCCAGCTCCACGATTCTTTTGGACTGGGCACAATTAACAAAGAGGTGATGGAAGCCTGTTTATAAACGTGAAAGGTGAAATTGCACAAAGAGGGTTCGGCTTTAGACCGAAATCAGGTGAAGGTGGAAACTGCCATGGGCGAGAATGAATGAATATGAATGATATTTTAACATTCACGAGACTAAAATATTCTGCGGGACTACCAATCTCGTTTTTGCCTTATGTAATCTAATCATATTTTCTTACTCAAATTGATGATGAGCTGACCCAACCTTTCTAAGAGTGCCCTGCACGGAAAGACAATGCCACGAATTACGTTAACATACCCACATAATCGTGTTTGATGTCTCTCGAAAGCATCACACTCCAAATGAACAAGCCATTCCAGACTGTCTCAAAAGGGGAAAAAAGCATACACCCTTTTCTTCTCAAGCTTTATTCTTTCCACCATCCCGTTTCACATCGAAATTGATGTGAGTTAGTTCTTAATTGAGCAATACAATTTTTTGCTCTCCACTTAGAATGCTAGCTCCAATGTACTATTTTTTTTGGAGATCACAAGGTTGAATTCCCGAACATAGTACTTCTTTCTACTCAACTTTTCCCCATATACCCTTATGGAACTTTCCAAAGACAAATTTTTTTAACTCTTGCTAGTTTAGACATAACATGTATTGTTGCAAATATTCCATTTTTTTGTCCATTTGTTGTTTTATTTCTCATCCATGATTTCTTTCTTTCACTCATGCCTTCATTGAAGATAACTTTTCGCTATCTACCACCTCCCCATTTGCTCAATTCGTTTTAGATACCTTATAAGATGCACCATAGTAATTGCTTCGAAGGAGCTACTCCTGCTTCTTACCCAACATTATCTCATAAGGAACCTAATCCTTTATTTGAACTTTCTTAAGTAATGTTTTTTGGATTTTTTTTCAATTTCTTTCCATTTTTGAAATAGGGATGCTACTAGCCTACAATTCACACCCACATAACACTGAAAAAATTAGGAGTCCATAAAGCACTTTAATCGTGTTCCAATCCCATAACTTTGCTTTCACATCTTTTTTTGAAGTATATAATGCTTTCCACCCTCCCAAAATTCTTTTCTTCTAACCTCCCAATTAACCTTGTTGTTGAAATCGATCCCGAGGTACTTGTATTCATTTACTTTTCAAGAATGTTTCCTTCTTAAAGAAGAATGCTGTTGGCTTTGCATCCTTTTATTAGAGAAAATCATTATTTTGGTCTTACTCGTATTGAATTGCATCCCCACCGTTTTTACAAAAATGTTCAAGGGAATATAGGTGCATCCGCAATCCATGGGCTAATTTAGCAACAAGACAAGATCATCGATATATAGAAGAAGCTTTATCACAAACTCCCCCAACCGAACACCATCCCCACCTTTTTGGTAAATTTAGCCACTCTCCAATTTGTCAATATAGCAATATAAACCAAAAGGTAGGCGATAAGGCAACCTTGCTTGACTTTGATGTCACTTCTAAAACTTTATGAAATTCCTATTATGTTCTAATTTTGACCACCTCTTCAAAGCCTATGGACAACAAATGCTCTATATTGTAAAGGAATTTCAATTTCTTCCATTCTACGCCACAATCCATTCTATGGACCGTGTCAAATGCCTGAAGTCAAATAAAGAAGCAAAATACTTTCTTTCTTGCCCCCCAAACCTTTTCAACAATGTGTCTCTGTGCTGTGATACCATGATCTACTCGTAGAATGCTTTGGCCTAAAACCGTCATAGTTTTGCCTCTTTTTTCTTTAATTTTGCCCACTTACTGATTTTATTTTCTACCATGTTGCCTAAAAGCTTTTGCAAACAAAGGATTTATCATAATGGTTCTATAGTTGAAGTGATTGTTAATGTATCCACTTTTGTAAAAAGGGGTATTGCTTACAGACTAGTTGTCCAACTTTTCTGGGGGAATTCTTGTTGAATGACATGTTGAATATTTCCATGATGTGCTGGGCTTCATCGTTCATTCTCTACTTAGGATATTGTGCTTTAAAGTTCAACCAAGTCCTTTGTCTTCCATGTTTTCAATTTTATTTTTTGCTCACTTACATCATGAAAAGCTTTGTAGTTGTGTTGATTCCGGGAGAGTGGGCTCAACCTCTAATTCTTTTTCATAGAGTTGTCTTGTATAGTCAAACAACCGATTGGTTGTAATATTATTTTCAAATTGCTTCTTCCTTGGTTGAAGTTTCCTCACGAAAGTTTTGGTTGGTTCTTGCCCAGATATATCAACTCTTCACGGTCAGATTAACTCATATTTTTTCCTTTAAAATCTGCTTATATAACTTTACATTCATCTTATCCTTCTCCTTCCTATTCAAGGTTCTCCTTGTCATTTGCATTCCTCATCGAACCACACATTCATAGTATCGATTCTCACTTATTTGTTGCTCTTGCACTTCTCAAGTGCACCTTGACTTGTACTTGTTAACCGTGGTTGTTGAGGCTTTGGGGACCCGTTTTCTCCTTCTTCCGAATTGGTCTTCTAACATTATTTTGAAGATAGTGCAATTTTCTTTGTGTTAGAAGAATTTTGCCCTTGATGCCGATTGTTGAGAACATTGGGTTTTCCCTCCTATTCGCCTAACCAAGATAAATTTTTATATAAATTAAGCTATGACCTGATTTTTAAGTCCCAAATATGATCTCCAATCTTAACTTCATCTATCCTTTCTATTAAGCTTTGAACCAATAACATATGTACCCACGTGATGCCACGTGCACGATTTGGAAAAGGTTGTTGACGTGTACATTACTTCCATGACCGTGGCAAGTAGAAAAGGCCTTTTGGGAGGCCGTGTTGCTGGTTTTTGAACAGACACATGGCATCGCAGAGGATGCACGTGGCAGGACGTCAACTTGATGGCGGTGATGCTGCTAAGATGTTGGGGAAGGTAGAGTGACGTGGAGCGGATTATGTGGGGTTCTACACCGACACATGGACATCGTATGGTGCCACGTGACAAACCATGTCATCTTCGACCGTGCTTATTAGAGGATTCATGAGGTTCGCCCATGACTCTTGGTGTAGGGTAACAAAGAGCGATGTCAATATTGGTGTCTTAGGATGAAATTGGCTCCAGGTTCTCCATCTAGCGTTAGGTTCAATGACCCTTTCATGGTTGTGGGCACAATTATCGAAGGTGTGACGGAAAGGCTACCTATTAGCCAACAGGACATGGTAGAAGACTCGTTAACTATCGAGAGGAAGGACATACTAATAGGTTGGATTATTGGAGAATGAAGATCAAACCTAATGTGATTAATCCATTGGCTGCTGGAGGTGCTGCGGGGCATTACTTAGTTGGTCAGTTTTTAGGAGGGCATAACTTCCCAACTGGGAATCCGATTGAGGAAATGTTTATATCGCTGGAAAGTTCTTGATGAGCCGAATGTGATGGTGTATCCAAGGTTAATTCTGCTAACCTTGGGAATGAAGCGAATTTTGTAACCCCATTTCCACGATGAGACCTTAGAGGCTGAGTTAATTAAAATAACACCTCCCATCAACCTCGAGAAATTTGGAGGGGATGAGGGGGTACATATTGTTAAGAACTCATTTAACTTCCATTAAATGGTGCCTAAGCTTTGTAGATTAAAACAAATTAAAAATGGAAAGAAACATCCCAGCAATAATATCTTTGTAGGAAGATACCATTTGTACCTTTAAAAGAAATTAAATGGAAAGAAACATCAACAAGTTGAATTATTTTATAGGAGACCTTTCTAAAGTCAATTAGCTGCCTCTAGATTCCACTGCAGTGACTTCTCATGTTATCATAGAGGTGTGCCAAAGCAGCTAGATAAATTGCACCACTAACAAAACCAAGGGGTTACTAAGGGCATACAAGATAGTGACAAAGTTGCATTTAGGAATGTTTGTGAAGTATACCCTCCAGAAGAGAGGACCAATATTGGACTGTTTTTGCCTTCAGTACCAGAATTTACAAAAACGCTTAACAACACAAATTATCAAAATACAAAATATTGAAATTGAAAATAGACAAGTTGTGAGCTTAGCAACACAGAGATGCATCCAGATATGAAATTAAAATAGACAATTGGCAAATACCATAATACTAGATGTATCTTCCAGAGGGGTAATATAATATCGATTTCCTGAGAGAAAAAAAAGAGGAATGAACAACAAATTGGACATTTCAGGAAGTACGCCAAACCAAAGAGTAAACAGAGTGCCTTTCCGAAGATAAATGTGTTTAAATAAATGGAAACCAGCTTACCTTTAATTTCGTGATCGTTAAGAGAGGGCTAATGCCATAGTTGTTTTGCTAACACCTCCCATACCTTGCACCCCATCAACTGAGACACTTTCTGAGCAGAATCTTCAAATTCAAATATTTTTCTCCAAACCCACTACAAAATCAGACTTTAGTAACCCATCATAACTACAAGGAGGTTCGTCTTGGAGTTCCATCAAAAACATGTCATCTGCACCCATTTGTTGAAGTATAATGGCACTTGCCAGTCATTGGTGAGCTTCGAGATTGCTTCATTCATCTTGCTCCCCATCCACAGACTCCGGCTTGTAAAGATGGCGAAGACTCTTCAGTTCCGTTACGAGAGATTTTTCACATCAATGATAATGTTAAGATATCTGGTACTGAAGGAAATCAGAGATCTCCTTCCTCTAGTTGGTGAATTGAGAGGTATATCTGACGTTGATGAAAATGTTAAAAGGGCTGATCTTCTCACACTTTTTCACCAATTCAACGCCCTTCATGAGGATTTTCAGAAAATCCTCATATATGGGGATTTGCTCAATCTTAGCCTTTGTAAATTCAACAAACATATATGCTGGAATATTTGAATAAGACCTCTGAGCAGTGAATCCAATCTACTGCATGAGTTCTTGCAATTAACCTTCTATCCATCATAAAGAGTTAGCAAAGTGATATACAGATGCTCCTGTAATATACTTATTTTCTCTGAAAAATATCATAATCCTCACCTTCACTACTAACGTTCTCTACTTCCGTATCGCTTTGATAAGCTTAATATGATTTATAGCGAATACTTGCTTACTAGGAACATTTTTGAAAACGTAAAGAGGGGTGGTATCACGAAACGGTGCCACATTTTCAAGGGTGTAATGAGGCAGTGGTACAGGAAATTTCCGACGAGCTGATTATTTCACAATACCAAGTCAAGTCAAGTCAAGGTAAGGTCCCCAATGTTTAAGCCAAAAAGGTTCCAAGACCACGGGAGGAATACTTGCAGTTACCTACAGATAACGAGGGTTACGAGTTGTTTTAATTATTATCGGAATAAGAATGGAATAAATACGCTTGATTGGAGGTGGAATATTCTATTAAAGATCAAGATGGTATGCACAATACATAATTGAATATAAAAATGAGAATATTGTATAAGATAATTGTTTTTTATTTTTATTTTTTAATAAATATAGTTTTATATTCATATTCTTAATATTTAAGTTTATATGCTTTGCGGGCTTGGAGTTAGCAAACATTGTTCACCCTTGTACGAATAGAGAAATACCGTGTATCATTTCTTCGCACTAATCACCGCCACGTTTACCATTGCCGCGCTCGCACTAACTTGCCTGCTGCTACTTCACGCTCTTTTACACCAAGGTCCACCACCCTAATAGTGGTCGTACGTTGTTGATAGCGATATTAGCCACATTGCATCCCGTTCTTTTCACACCTATTCGGCACATTTGTTCCGAAAATTTTCCTGTCGATTTCTCATTGGACGCCCATTCGCTTATAGATCACATCCATGGCATCTCTTCCGTATCTTCGTCGTCAAATAATGAAAGCAAGCTGAGTTCTTCATTCCACTCACTAGAGGACGTGCTCGGGAGTTCGTAACGAAGTGACCAAGCGCACAGGATCCGCTAACGACAAGGATCCAACGCACACAAGCACACATCGTGTCCGACAGAGTATCTTTTTCCTTCTGGCAGAGCTCTCTAATGGCTTCGTTGAAGCAACACAAGTCTTATGAATGGGAGATTCATTTTTATTAAATTAGCACTCCATTGCTCCCCGCATGCCATAATTTTCATTGTCAGATACATATGCCTACTTCATCTTCCGGCCATAGCGGTGGAGTCAGCAGCCACAAGTGCTACAAGTCTCAAAGGAAAGCTGAAGAACTGAAGGGTGAAGAATGCGGTACCCAATGGAAGTAGTAGGTTATGATTCTCAACTGGTCGCTACATTAAACCCATTTAGGTATTGACGCAATCAAGAACCATTCTGACAAAATATGCAATTATTTACGTTCCGTGATTTTCGACTTGCAGATAATATTAGTGTATGTCATTCTCGTATTGCATCGACGAAATATTGCCCTCATAACTCTTTTCACTTTATGGAAACCAGGACACAAGTTCGGACCGCTTCTCGAAGTCGGCATACATATTTACCTAAATCTTTCAACAACAAATTAATTACATTATTCCAAAGAGACTTTCAAATTTCTCTGTAAACTCGAAAGTCATCAAGCTTGAAACCGAATCACGTGGTTTAGAGTTAATCCATGATATCGCTAGTCACAAAGGTGGAAGCGCTTTTATCGCATCGCTTTTTACACAAAAGAAGCGTATTTAAGAGTCTGCAGCATACAGTTATGGACACCGGAGGATAAGCTACGATACCAATCTCTTACTGCGCATTATTGTTCATGTATAATAGCCGTACAGATCCATTGGCCGGGTTTTATCATTTATTGGGCGAAGGATGGTGATTGTTGGATGAAATGGTATTGTATAATGGGCCCACGACATATCTATATATATAGGTGATCGGCTGTGCCTCCCGTTTTCTCCCCCGCTCCTCCGGTTTTTGGGTAATATTTCATGATTCTTACACAGAAAGAGCTAAACTGCAGTCGAGGATTTCATGATCGGAACTCCTACTAGCAGTCGCACATGGAAAATCTACTTTTTTTCACCGTTTACCTCGTTAATTTTATTTTTCATGAATGCGTTGTTGTTAGTGTTGACAGAACTATGCTAGCGCTCTCGCATCGAAGTCCGGATTGCGAAAATGCTCAAGTTTCGAGACAATTAGGGTCCTATCGAAGATGAGGAAAAATACCGTGACCACCCAAGAGCAAGAGACGAATACTTATGGAGAAATGTGCACGATGGGAGATTTTAGAGAGCTGAAGTGGTGTTCAGCACTGACGCCAATGGGGACTAGAAGATATTTTATTCTAGGCCGGGTATAGCCATCAATTTCCTTGTTAAGTATGCGTCGAGGAAGAAGAGTTGGAGCCGATAATGAAAGAAATTAGACTCACCAATGATACGTATACTTTGGCAAAGATTAATTGTATATGATGCAGCCCAGACTTAAAGAAGTCGGTAAGGCTATGAGCCTATAATTGAGGTCATGAGCACTGCAATATGTTAAGTCACAGAATCGTTGTTAAAGGAGTTAAGGTCATAGGGCCGATGAATACATCAGATTTAATAATCAATTCCGGAAGGAGTTCACATATGAAATAAGGTATTCAGATGTTTGCCTTTTTGGAACAAATTACATGGGGAGGATTCCTATAAGCATTCTAGCCGCTTTATAAAAGAGTGAGGTATATGTCCTCAAAAGTATTATTTAAGTGAACTATATATATAGTTGGACACTTTAATTAAGCGCTCAAGGGCTTGTGTATCGGGAGACATATGTCGCCGTTTTGTTCACGGTTTGTTAAGGTATTCATTAATCAAATTGGCTAGATTTGATGAATGGAATTTGAAGGGAGGATTACATGTCTCTTTAGTGAATGAATAGATAGAACCGAGGGCCGAGTGCCCAAGTGGTGGATTTGGTTGAGAACCGAGCCGTGAATACATTTTATACACATAAAAGAAGAGTTGAAATAATTAGAACCAGAAACGTGTGTAAGACCGCCATCACTTTCCCTTTTTCCCAACCCACTTTCGGCCAAATTAAAGCTTGAAACTAACATATTCCTAACTTGATTTAACCCATGCGCACTAAAATCGTTTATATTGTTTTCCAAATCAAAACGATAACAGACACACACCTCCACACTTATAAACAACAATCTACTGAAATAAAAAAATAAATAAAAAAATAAATTAAATAAATAAATAAAATATGAATAAATAAATAGAAATAAAATTAAATTAAAAATAAAATAAAATAGATATTCTTAATTAAAAAATAAAAATAAAATAAAAAAACAAAATAAAAATAAAATAAAATAAAAATAAATAAATAAATAAATGAAATAAATATAAAATTACATAAATTATAATTTAATATTAAATTAAAATTACTATTTTATTAAAATAAAATATAAATATTTAAAATTTAAATATAAACTTTGATTATTTGTTTACTCTTTTAAAATAAAATAAATTAATTTTTATTATTTGAGACAACCTAGTAGTTATTTTTTACAAATGGCAAGGAGCCATACTTTCTATTTAAAGATACTTGATCAGATTCTCCATCTTGTCTTGACGATGAACCAATTTTAAGCCATCGCTCTCTGTACAAACTTAAAGGTTCTATGGCAAACAACGTACGCACGGGGTTCGCTTTCATTCTATTCGCCTTCTCGCAAATCAAAATAAGCACACCACCCGACCACCCGTACATAACATCAAGTGACAAAGAGAATACGCAGAATTTCACATCAAAGTTTATCGTTCTTCTTCATATATGAGGATTCCATCACTTCGTTAGGATGTGTGCTATTTGAATGTGGCCGGGGCCAGGACATGGCATCAAAGCGTTTCTTTAGTACAAGGTGACAGATAGTTTGAACGTGAAAAGAATCGAGACATTAATAGCTACAGCTTTCCACCTTAGGTGATCATATTTCTACTACCATTTATGACTGGCTCCCCGTTCAGCCTTGGATTTTCTTCGTTAAATCACATCTGTACTTTTACCCTCATAGAGCACAAAATGATTCACATCCTCCATCCGTTGTTCCTTGCACCCCCGCAATTGTTAGTTATTATAAAAATGGAGTATATGCGAGAGCGGTGTTGTCTTTTAGGTCATATTCTATTTTATATTCTAATTAACTATAGCTTATTCTAAATCTTCCATCTTCTATCTTATATAGTTTGAATGGGTTTAATGGTTAAGAGCATGTGTTTCCTTTTAAGAGGTCATAGATTCAAAATGAGAGGGGGTTAAAGTATGTATACCTTTGTAGACTTAGTAGTCAAATTGCTACGCAGAGGTGGGTCTCTTGTCCCACAAACAAGGGGAATAAGGGGGTCTCATACATCAATTTGGTGTCTGGCTTGGCCATGAATTTAAAATTGGATTATTATTATTATTATTTTAATCATACTACTAATCCAAACCGTTTATCTTGTATTCCAATGATATTAATGTTGTGCCTCACAATTAATGTATATATCCATCTTGTTTTTAATATCCATCTTATTTTGAATTTAAAATTGGATTATTATTATTATTATTTTAATCATACTACTAATCCAAACCGTTTATCTTGTATTCCAATGATATTAATGTTGTGCCTCACAATTAATGTATATATCCATCTTGTTTTTAATTGTATAAACATTAAAATAGCTTATATTTTAAGATGAAATATGGATTTTAGAGATATACTCAATAACATATAAATGAAATATAAAAATGGATGTGATGGTATATACTATATATTTTCTTTTATATTTTAATAATTTAGAGATTATTTATTTATTTTTTATAATTTATAATTTATAATTTTTTATATTTTAATAATTTGGAGATTCTTAAGTGTATATTCTTTGTTTTAGCTGTGAATTTTTATTAAAAACTTTCATAAATAAAAAAATGATAACTTTGATATTTTCAAAGTTTTGTTTTTAATTTACAATTCAAAGAAAATTCCATTAAATATTAACTATTAACTACATGTAAAGTTCAAGATAGCTCCAAAGTAGAAAAATTTATATTATTAGGATCGGAATAGATTATATTTTGTTGGAATATAAAAGGAAATGTGAATTACAAAATTACACCCCATACATATATATATATATATATATATATATATATATATATATATTATTTGGCATAGATTTTACATGTTGAATTTTGGTCAAGAATTTTTATAGTTAAATAAGATGATAATTTTGATATTTCAAAAATTTGAGTGAAAAATAAAGAGAATGTTGAATCTATAAATATTTTCAAATATTTGTTATAAATTTAAAATTCCAATTAAATATTCATGCAAATTAGTTCTCATCCAATTAAAATTTCTAGAGAAGACAGGTTTCAATAAATATTGACCACATATAAAGCTCAAGATAGTTGGAAAGCCTAAGTCTTATTTTACAAAGATTGGAATACGCTATGCTTTGTTGGAATATACGATGAAATATAGATTAAAAAGTTTTGCCTCATCGAAATATAAAATGAAATATATAGGAACTGCAAAAATGGATTTAATAATATCTATTCCATTTTATATTTTACAGATGCTCCTAATATACTTATTTCTCTGAAAATATCACACTCACCCCCTTCATTAGCTAACGTTCTCTACTCTGCATCGCTTCGATATGCTGAATACGATTTATAGCGAACGCGGTCTACTACGAAGATTTTGAAAACGTAAGCAGGTGGTATCACGAAACAGTGACACATTTTCAAGGGTGTAACGAGGCAGTAGCACAGGAAATTTCTGATTAGTTGAACGGTAGCTATTATTTCACAATACCAAGTCAAGTCAAGTCAAGGTAAGGTCCCCACAAGTCAAAGCCAAAAGGTTCCTAGACCACGGGAGTGGAAAATACTGGGTACTTACCTGGCAAATAACAAGGGCTATGAGTTGTTTTAATTATTATCGGAATAAGAATGGAATAAATACTTCTCTCTTCAATTGGAGGTGGAATATTTTATTAAAGATTGAAGATGGTATGTCCAATACATAATTGAATATAAACTGAGAATATTGTATAAGATAATTGTTTTTTTAAAATATTTTAATAAAACATAGTTTTATATTCATATTATGCCAGGCAGGGGTAGCCTTTTAGGTTATATTCCATTTTATATTAACTATAGTTTATTTCAAACCTTTCATTTTATACCATTTGAGTGGGTCTAATGGTTAAGAGCATGTGTTTTCTCTTAAGAGGTCATAGGTTCAAAACCAGAGGGGGTAGAGTATGTCTTTGTAGACTTAGTAGTCAAATCGCTCCACGGAGGTGGGTCCCTTGTCCCACAAACAAGGGGGTCTTATACACCAATTTGGTGGTGAGTCCCTTGTCCCACAAACAAAGAGGTCTCATACACCAATTTGGTGTCTCACTTGGTCATGACTTTAAAATTAGATTATTATTATTATTTTAATCATACTACTGATCCAAACTGTTTATCTTGTATTCCAATAATATTAATGTTGTGCCTCACAATTAATGTATATAACTATCTTGTTTTATATTTTAATAATTTAGCAATTCCTTTTTTATATTTTAAAAATTTGGAAATTTTTCTTTTATATTTTAATAATTTGGAAATTCTCAAGTGTTTATTTATAATTTTTTATTAAAAATTTCATAAATAAAAAAAATGATAATTTTGATATTTTCAAAGTTTTGTCATTAATTTACAATTCAAAGAAAATTCCATTAAATATTAACTATTAACTACATGTAAAGTTCAAGATAGCTCCAAAGTAGAAAAATATATTTTATTAGGATTGGAATAGATTATATATTGTTGGAATATAAGAGGAAATGTGAATTACAAAACTACACCTTTTATATATATATATATATATAATTTGACATAGACTTTATATGTTGAAATTTTGTCAAGAATTTTTATAGCTAAACAAGATGATAATTTTGATATTTTCAAAAATTTGAGTGGAAGGTAAAGGGAATGTTGAATCTATACATATTTTAAAATATTTGTTATAGATTTAAAATTCCAATTAAAACATTCATGCGGATTAGTTCTCATCCAATTAAAATTTCTATAGAAAGTTTCAATAAATATTGACTACATATAAAGCTCAAGATAGTTGGAAAGCCTAAGCCTTATTTTACAAGGATTGGAATACACTATGCTTTGTTGGAATATAAGATGAAATATAGATTAAAAAGTTTTGCCTCATCGAAATATAAAATGAAATATATATATAGCTACTGCAAAAATGGATTTAATAATATCTATTTCATTTTATATTTTAATGATTTGAAGATTAATTGTCCATAGTTTCTCCTCTATTTATTGAATTTTTGCCAAAACCATTGATAAATAAAGAATATGATAATTTTGATATTTTCATAATTTTATTGTTAATTTTAGCAACAAAACGCCACGGTAATTAATGCTTTCCCATTAAAAATTTTCAAAGTAAAATCCATTAAATATTGACTAGATGTAATGCTCAAGATAAGTGGAAGGTGGGCCATCTTATTTTACAAGTATTATAATTAGTGTATGTTTTGTTGGAATATGAGATGGAATATGGATTGCAAAGCTATGTCATATATATATATCGCATTTTATACTTTAATGATCTGAAGATTACTTGGTGCATAGTCTTTGTCTGGTACACTGACAATTTTCCAAGAACTTTCATAGATAAAGAATATGATGTATTTTCAAATTTTTGAGTGGAACGTAGGTGGAAAGTTCAAATCACATATATATTTCAATGTTTTGTCATTGATTTAAAATTCCAACCCAAAAATCCATGGTTAATGTTCGTCCACTTAAAAATTAAAAATAAAATAAAAATCCATTAAATATTGACTAGAAAGTTGAAACCATAGATGTTTTCAAAGTTTTTCTTTTTGTTCAAAATTCCGATCGAAACTCCTATGTGATGAATAATACTTAGTCACTTAAAAATCATAAAGCAAATTACATTGAATATTGACTAAATGCAAGGCTCATTTTACATAAATCTATATGGAATTGTGAAGTGACCAACAAGGCAAGGTGTAGAGATTAATTTTTTTATGGTTACAACTTGTTATATGTGTGACTCCATTATCCACATTGGACCCTCGATAATTTGATATGGAAAAAGTTATTTTTGGCTATTTTATTTTTAAGAACAATCATGGATTACCATGCTTAAAGCTTGTTTTACATGCCTTAGTGAAACCCAATTCAAACCTTGAGAGAAGCCCACAAATGTGTGAGAAATTGGCTACGACAAAGAAGGCTATGCATAGTTTTAGTTGTGTGGAGGTATAGATAGAAAAACACGTAGAACTTGTTGTTATGGACTCTACATAAAAAAAATAAAAAAAAGAAGTCAAAAGGCTTAAAATATGGTTAACTTAAAAGGTAATTTGATTATAAGAATATTGAGGAGATGGGAGGTGCATGGAACTATCAACACAATGGGAAGCACACAAAGTTGTATAAAGGAATAGTACACAGTGTTATATGTGCACTTTGTATGTCACACAATAAAAAAATTCTAAAGAAATAAGGTTAGAAGAGACAAGGGTCAAGGTTTAAAAGCACAAGGAAAAGTTGGGAGTTAAAGGGAGTCTAAATCATTTCTCTACACTCTATATCGAAGTAAAAATGCATGTGGATCATTAGAGATATTTTCCATTGCAAGAACAATTTTTCATATTAGAATAAGTAGTTGATCCAAGCTTAGAAGTTTGATGCTTAGCTAGCATATGACATAGCCACACAAGATGGTGCAACATGTATGGGAAATTGATTAAAGGTCACTACATGGAAAAGGAAAGGAGGCCCAAAAGTCGTACAAAAAAAAAATGAACCTAATGCTTATAGAAGCCATTATAAGAATCTACGGATGTTGTTGGCATCTAAGTAAAATGCCATAATAGTGAGATAGTTTTGTCAATTAAAGCGACTATTTCCAGTGAATATTTCTTAAGTCCTTTGTTTATCTAATTGATTTCCAAAGAGATAAAATCCAAAGTTATGTATAGAGAAAAGGTTCCCTCTGTTGAGATTCAACAAGATGATGAGCTTAGTGAAAAGTAAGCACCTTCACTAAGTGGGGCTCACAGGCTATTTTTAGGTGTATGTCTATTTTTAGACATGGTGAGCATATTCTATAAGTTGCAGGATGCTATTTGTAGATGGTTGATCAAATGTGAAAAATAGATGAAATTCTATTTTTAGAATATTGGGCGAAGTCTATTTATAGATCGTCAATTTAAAAATAGGTGCATGTTGATTATTATTAACCCTTAATAATAATCCGACAACAAATATCAAATTATTCTCTTGGAGCACTTTATTTCAGTGAACAGATTTGGAAAATCAATGAGCTAAAGGAATTACGCAATTCCTAGGGTTTGATGGTGACTCATGCATGGAGGACTCAGTTAGAACTAAAGTGGCAAAGTTATGACAGAGTTGGAAGAGTTGTTACAAGAGTTTTTATTTAGTTTAACTCAGTTAAGTGAGTTAAACTAAGTTTGAGCTAGTTGTGTCTAGTTTAACTGAAATATACACTAGTGAGAGTTTAGTGAATTAATTATTTAATTAATTCATAACTAGAGACTCACTTGCAACTGAACAAATACAACAGTTAACTAATTGCATGTCAGTTCCAGTGGAGACCCAATGGAGAGATAGGTGAAAGGGTGAGATGGACTATCTTTTGTGACTATAGTGATGCATTCAATGCGTCTAACAGACATTAGAGATGCCAATGAGGATTGCGCAGTCAAGGCAAGGAAAATTCGAATTCACTCAGAGGTCTTCTTCAGCAGGGATTGTGCAGTGGAGACAGGCTATCAGGAGACAAGAAATTGGTGCATAAAGATGCAAAGTTCTGCATGACAGTGTGTAATGATTGTTGATTATACTGAGAGCTTGATGTACTAAGATTTGTATGAGATTATTACATGATTCCATTGATATACATAATATATGACAGTTGGGGTTTTTAGCTTTAATCTTTCCCATTAAACAACTGTGTTTATCCGCGATTGATTTTCTTCATGATTTTTGCAATAGGCGATTTAATTTCCATAAAGAATTAAGTGGAAGGATTATGTATTTAGCAAGAATATAAATATTGTTAGATCAGGAGAATCCGATAATACTATCAGTAATAATAAATTTCTGCATGGTATCAGAGCAGTGCTAATCACTGGAAATTGCAATAGTGAAGAGGTGCTGAGTTTTGTGCTGGTGGAAAATTCGAATTTGCTGCAAAAATTTCTTGGTGTGACAGTTGAGTATTCAGTGAAATGTATTTCAATGGGTTTCGATTAGAGTATGCCCTTGAAGGTAGCTCGAATTACATAGCCTAGAAGGGGACAGGATGGAGGTGGTGCTTGAAGATAATGGACTGAAGGAGTTCATTGATAATGATGTTCCTAAGCCTACTTCTAGCGATGCTGAACTACTTGACGCATGGAAAAAGAAGGTAGTGAAGACAAGAATAATTTTGTTGGAAGGTGTGAAAGACCATATTGTGTCAAGCCTTCACGGGAAATCCACTCCATTTGCAATGTGGAAGGCTTTGACAGATCTTTTCCAAAGCAGCAGCGACCATAGGAAGTTGGCACTGAAAGATAAGCTCAGAAAAATCAAAATGGAGAAGGGTGACAGTATTCCAAAATATCTCATGAAGTTTGTCTAGTGTAGGGATGAGTTGGGGAGTGTGGGAATTACAGTTGTGGACAATGACTTGGTGAGCTTGGCTCTCCTTGGGCTTCCAAAGAGTTGGCATAGCTATGAAGACTCTGTCAATAGATGGGAGAAACTGTCGGATTGGGAGCGACTTTGGCCAGATCTTGTGCAGGAGGAGATAAGGCGGAATACCAGGGATGGCTCTTCATCGAAGAATGATGACGAAGAGAATTGCGCTTTGGCTGCCAAAGCAAGGAGAGGAAAGGGGAAGAAATCCCATCCAAAATATGAGGCTAAAGGCAAGAAGCTGGATTTGTCCAAAATGAAGTGTTTTCATTGTCACGAACATGGGCATCTCGCCACTAATTGTCCATAGAAAAAGAAGAACAAGAAGGCTACTGGAGCTGCAGTGGGTGAGGGCTTAGCCTCGCAATTTGAACTTGATTTCTCTTTGATCGCATGCTTGGTTTCAAGCGCAATGGGATCGATGTGGTATCTTGATAGTAGTGCTTCCTTCCATATGACGAGAGACAAGGAGTTGTTTAGTGACTTGGAGGAGAAGGATCTCCAAATGCATATAGAGATGGGCGACGATGGTAGATATAGTGCGACCGGCATTGGAACAATTAACTTTGAGAGGGATTCAGGTAAACCATTTTTGTTGAAAGATGTTACGCATGTTCCAGGTCTGAATAAGAACTTGGTCTCAGTCGCCATGTTGGAGGACAGAGGTTATGATGTTATTTTCAGCGAGGGAAAAGCTTTCCTGCGACATAAAACAACGGGTCAAAACAAGAGGATAGGGATTCGAGTTAAGAATATCTACAAGCTGGAGGTAGATGGCTGCGCTGCAATGATGGGCAAAGCAGAAGAAGTGGTGAGACGGGATGAGGGCGAATTATGGCACAGGAGATTAGGCCATCCTCACCATGGCGCCTTGAAGATTTTGCAGCAGATTTATACTGGACTTCCCAAGGTTACTCTTGCGTAGTCAGATCAGTGCAAGGGATGTACTATGGGTAATTTTGTGAAGATTACCTTTCATGAGAAGGAGAACCGTGCTTCGGTGATACTAGAGAGAATTTACATAGACGTGTGTGGATCTTTCTTAGTTGATTCAACAAAAAAACATAGGTATTATGTTATATTTTTTGATGACTATTCTCGTAGATGTTGGATCTTCTTCATGCAGAAGAAGAGCGAAAAATTCTCAAAGTTCTGTGAGTTTAAAGCATTGGTGGAGAAGGAGTCAAGGAAACAAGTGAAGGCTCTGCGGAGCGATAATTGTGGTGACTATATCTCTCATGAATTTAAAGACTTATGTAGTAAAGAAGGATTTCGAAGAGAACTCATTGCGCGTCATAACCCATAGTAGAATGGGGTTGCAGAGAGGAAGAATAGAACGATAGTGGGTGCCGCACAAGCTATGTTGCATGACCAGGGCCTACCAATGCACTTGTGGGCGGAAGCATGCAACACTGCGGTTTATGTGAAAAACCATTGTCCTCATAGAGTACTTGGCATGAGTACACCTGAAGAAGCTTTTACTGGTAAGAAGCCTGATACTTCTCAATTGAATATTTTTGGCTCATCTGTTTACATTCATGTGACAAAGGATGCCAGGAAGAAGCTAGAGCCGACTGCAGAAGTTGGGATATTTGTGGGGTACACAGAAACACCCCATAATTATCATGTGTATTTGATAAATAGTCGAATGACTGTGGTGTGACGAGATATAAAATTCAATAAGGTGAAAGCCATGAAGTTTTCGCTTGAGAGGGAGCTACACTTGCATGCAGAGGAGGAGCTACATTTTCCCAAAGATGAGCCTCTAGATGCAGATCAACCATAGGAGGAGATTCATGGAGTGGAGGAGTCAACTCATGCAGAACCAAACATCAGAACTGGTAGAAAGCGTACCACATAAGTTGAGAGACTGAAGCTTGATGCGGCACAGAATGTAGGAGTCCCTACATCACAGCGCAAAAAGAGACAACCACTTGATTGATTTACTGGATACATGGCTCTTATGAGCAAGTGTATCGTGACAGAGCCATCTTCTTTTGAAGAAGCAGCATAGGAGCCAACATGGGTATATTCCATGGTGGAGGAGTATCACTCCATTGTCAGAAACAGTGCTTGGGAGATTGTTCCAAGGCCGGTGGGTAAATCAGTGGTAGGTTCAAGATGGATCTACAAGGTAAAGCAAGTTGTTGATGGGAACGTCGAGAAGTATAAGGAAAGATTTGTTGCCCGAGGCTTCTCACAGATCGAGGGGATTGATTATGAAGAAACCTTTGCACCTGTCGCGTGGTATTCTTCCATAAGGACCATCCTTGCTCTCTCAATGTCAATGGGTTGGCACATTCATCAGATGGATGTGAAGACTGTGTTCCTTAATGGGATCATTGAGGACGAAGTGTACATTGAGCAGCCTGAAGGATTTAAGATCTTCAACAGCGAGTCACATGTGTGCAGACTCAAAAGGATGTTGTATGGGCTGAAGCAAGCACCACGTGCTTGGTACACTCGGATCAACATCTATTTCACCGGACTTGGCTTCACCAAGAGTGAGGCGGATGCAAACCTGTACCAAATTATGATGGAGGGTAAGCTTTTAATCATCGTTCTTTATGTTGATGATTTAATACTAACGGGTGATGAGCAGTTGATACACTCATGCAAGGCAGATATTGCAAAGGAGTTTGAGATGAAGGATTTGGGCCTCCTTCATTGTTCCTTGAATAAATATGGCAGTAAGAAGGTGAACTGTTTGTGTCTCAAGGCAAGTATGCTTGGGAGATACTTGGTAAGTTTCACATGGAGGACTGCAAGCCCATGGATACTCCTCTTCTAGGAAATTGGAGGAAAGAGGATGCTACATTGGTAGAGATAGTGGATGCCACTGTTTATCGACAGTTGGTGGGTTCGCTCATGTATTTAGTTAATATAAGACCAAACATATTCTATGCAGTGAACCAACTTAGTCAAGCGATGGTTAAGCCTACCAAGCTCTTTTGGAAGGCAGGAAAGCATGTCTTGAGGTATCTCAGGGGCACATCTGAGTATGGCTTAAGGTACAGACAAATGGATGAGGTGAAGTTTCATGGCTTCACGGATGCATATTGGGTAGGTAGCCCAACAGACAGAAAGAGCACATCAGGGGGGGTTTTCAGTATCAGATCTACAACAGTTTCTTAGTACATCAGGAAACAAAGATCTGTGTCATTTAGTTCAGCGGAAGCATAATACATGGAAACAAATCAAGCTGCATGTGAGCCTATCTAGATGAGGAAGATCTTGGTTGGTTTGTTCGGTTCTCATTTAGATCCTACAATGATACATTGTGATAATCAGAGTTGCATTAAAATCTCAATTAATCCTGTGTTTCATGATAGATCTAAACATATTGATATCCAATATCATCATATCAGAGATTGTTTGCAACGAAACATCATGTTGTTTCAGTACATTCCTACGGAAGATCAAGATGCAGATATTCTGACGAAGGCGCTCAACAGGAGAAAATTCAAATACCATAGAGGCAAGATCGGGGTGAAGGATAATCCCTATCTTGTTGAGAGGGAGTGTTGAGATTCAACAAGATGATGAGCTTAGTGAAAAGTAAGCACCTTCACTAAGTGGGGCCCGCAGGCTATTTTTAGGTGTATGTCTATTTTTAGATATGGTGAGCATATTCTATAAGTTGCAGGATGCTATTTGTAGATGGTTGATCAAATGTGAAAAATAGAAGAAATTCTATTTTTAGAATATTGGGCGAATTCTATTTATAGATCGTCAATCTAAAATAGGTGCATGCCGATTATTATTAACCCTTAATAATAATCTAACAATAAATATCAAATTATTCTCTTGGATCAATTTATTTTAATGAACAGATTTGGAAAATCAGTGGGTTGAAGGAATTACACAATTCCTAAGGTTTGATGGTGACTCATGCATGGAGGACTTAGTTAGAACTGAAGTGGCAAAGTTATGACAGAGTCGGAAGAGTATTTATAGGAGTTGTTATTTAGTTTAACTCAGTTAAGTGAGTTAAACTCATTTGAGCTAGTTGTATCTAGTTTAACTGAAAGATACACTAGTGAGAGTTTAGTAAATCAATTATTTAATTAATTCATAACTAGAGACTCACTTGCAACTGAACAAATACAATAGTTAACTACTTTCATGTCAGTTCCAGTGGAGACCCCGTGGAGAGATAGGTGAAAGGGTGAGATGGACTATCTGTTGTGACTATAGTGATGTATTTAATGCATATGACACACATTGGAGATGACAATGAGGATTACGCAGTCAAGGCAAGGCCAATTCGAATTCATTTAGAGGTCTTCTTCAGCAGGGATTGTGCAGTGGAGGTAGGCTATCAGGAGGCAAGAAATTGGTGCATAGAGATGCAAATTTCTGCATGGCAGTGTATAATGATTGTTTATTTTACTGAGAGCTTGATGTACTAAGCTTTGTATGAGATTATTACTTGATTCCATTGATATACATAATATATAATAGTTGGGGTTTTTAGATTTAAGCTTTCCTGTTAAACAACTGCGTTTATGTGCGATTGATTTTCTTCATGAGTTTTGCAATTGGCGATTTAATTTCCACAAAGAATTAAGTGGAAGGATTCTTTATTTAGCAAGAAGATAAATATTGAACTCGATCAGGAGAATCTAGTAATACTATCCGTATTAATAAATTTATACACCCCCATCAGGTTTATTGGATCTCCCATTAGAAACATAAGAATAGGGTCAGTCTCCCATTACAAATATCTCTAAGCACTCATGAAGATTAGTACAAGAGCCATGCCAAATTGCATTTTATTTGTTTTGGAATCATTTGCAGTTGGTTCATTGAGGAATTAAAGATTAATTTTAGAAATTTTCCATTTTGGGGTATTGAAGAAGGACGAGCCATTACATTTGATCATGAGGAGTTCCATAGTTTGTACAAAGAGTTCATGTCCTTTGTATTTTTTTTGGAGCCAAGATTCCAAAATAGGAGAGGCATGAACTTGATGTTATGTCTATGACAACAACTCACCTATGGTTTGAAGGTGAACCTTTCTTACATATAAGAGGAACCATTGTTGATATTTCTTGATCATGATCTAGAGAAAAAAGGAATATATGTTATACATTGGTGGTCACCTAATTATGTGTATTAAGAGTGGATTAAAGAGCGTACCCTTTCCTTTTGACTTAAGTCATTAGAATAGGGATAACATAGATTTCATTAAAATTTATTTGTAAGACACTATTTCATGAGATTCTTTGGAGCCATGCAAGCCTCCTCTTTGATGTTGGTTTTCCTATTTGGATTTATAAGGTAAATCGTATATGTTCTTTATTGTGTGATATGATTTTGTTGTTTCAAATATTTGTTTATATGTGAAATAAAATCAAAATATAGAAATATAAAAATAATAAGGAACGTACACAACAATAATTAATATAAATAAGGAAATTACACAACAATAATTAATACAAATATTTGTTTAGATGTGAAATAAAATCTAAATAATGCAAATAATGTAAATAAGGTAAATCAACATAAGAAAGAACATTTTTTTTTCCATTTATAAATTGCATAGCATATGTATTGGTGAATTGACATGACCATAAACTAATAAATTGTAAATTGTGTTGGTATCAAAGTGATGAATCCTTGGCAAGGTGCATAGTGAAGAAAAGAAACCATGGGCAAGTATTTTAAAAAAGAAGAGTTGGAAGAATAAAAATTCATCGATGAGTAGATTTAAAAAGAGAATCAATAGTTGAGGAAGAAGTTCTAATGGAAAGAGGCAAATAATTAAGACTTATAATGTGAGCAAGACACTTCAAAATAATTTATGGATTCAATGAGGGAACAACTATTAAGACACCAAAGGCCCATCACCAATTCCATGAAGAGTTTGGATTTGTTCAATTTTCAACTCACACTATTTGAAGAGAAGGTGAATTAGTGGGATGGTCACTAAGAGAAGGGGTATGCTAACATGATGGGATTGTAGTTGCAAAAATAGTAACTAAAGAATAAATTTTGACAAAACTTCAAGTAGAATTCAAAATGATGAAGGGGAAAATCCTTCCACTTCCATAGTGGATTCTTAGACCATGAATAAAATATGTTTGGTATGCGCATCCTCTAAAACCTTGCTCATTTTAATTCATTAAAAGAATGTTTTGGTAGCTTTAAATTTAATACTAGGGGAAAATGCTTTCATTTTATGAAGGAAATGTTGGAATTGTGGCCTAATGTGTTGGCCTTGATGTCAACCTGCATTTGTCAAACTGGAGTGTTGGCCTTCTCTGGTACTACTGAAATTCCATACTTCGGTAATTCACTAGTGTTGGAAATGGTCCAAAATTATTGAGAACATTAATCACTTGGCCCACATATGAATGTGTTAGTTCACTTGGATCACAGGGGCTTCATTGGGGGACCAATAACATACCACGTGTGTTCATATTGGGGGATATATATTGAGGAAAAAATGACATAATATATTGAGCGTATAATAAAGAGTAAATAGCTTTTAAATTGGCAGGTATAGAGTCCATGAAGTCTTGGATAGACGGTGATTGGGTGTTTTTTTAAGGGACTCCTTGATGTGAAGTCACCAATTCAATTCCCCACCTCGATCGTGGTGATATATTGGACATGATGAAGATGTAGTCCTATCAAACTTACAAAAAAATATATTGGTAGGTATAAAAAATGGAGCTCAAAGTTAATAAAAAAATATAAATGGGTATACTTTTTTTTTAATGAAAATATCGATACCTACAATATCTAGTGAAAGTAGGGGTTTTTTATATTGGGAAAGTGTATTGGGTTCAAATTGGTAAGGAGTTAAATAATGTCATTTTAGAGGTATTTTCTAATATGTAGTCAAATTAAAGATATTGTTTAGTATGCCACTAATGCATTTTATATGTCAGAGACTCATTGACTAAATCCCACGTGACCCCAAATCATTTTTTATCTTAAATGTTTACAAAAACATGCATGCATTGATAAAATGGAAAATTAAATATGGTCGAAGCACCTTTTTAAATGAATGGTTATGGTTAGAATGCATGTGTTGATTATTGAGTTGATCTAAAATACGTGGAAAAGGTAAATGATTTGGTTATGGACAGTATATGGTTATTGTCTCTGAAGTTGGTGTTATAATTAAATATTACCTTATCATCAATCTGTCAAAAGTTGATTTGGTCCGAAGGGTGGTTTGGAAAATCAATCAAATTTTACATTGATTGTGCCCATGTTAAATATCGTCCCTTAGCCTATAAGTATCTCACCAAAATAAAATTTGAGGTATGTGTTTGTAGTTTTTAAATGTATGCCATTGAACTATCTGATGTGCGATCTAGAAGTGTTGGAATGGTGTGTGAGTCAAATTAGTATGTTGTGAGTATTGGGTTGGACAGTGTGCTTGGCCTTCAGTACTGCGCATTAGAAGAAGACAACACATTTGATGGAGATCAATTGGTTTTGACACTAGTGATGGCATTGTTTTTTTAATCATTAGATATAATTAAGTTTTTGAAGATTCACAAATATGATGATTGATTTCTGGTAAGAAATTACTGATAAACTTGAATTGATTAAACTTATCTGATGCCCACTCCAAATAATCAATTTTCAAATTAAGTGTCTATAAAAATGTGTGTAACATACTTTTGAGAATCGATGGTTATGGGTGTATATTTTGGTCGATTTAAAGTTCCTTGCAGATACTTGTTGAAACTTAAAGCATTCACATTGTTTTAGATTGCTTGGCATATTTGTATACTTTGTGTCTCAGATCGGCGTTGCAAATCAGAGTAATTGTTGAAGGGTCCATATTTCCAGCAAGCATACTCTATCTCAATGTAAATCGCATGTACTGTTTTCCTGTATTAATACAAGCAAACAGCGTTTTTTCTTCTCTGAAAAAGAAGGGTCCATATTTCCATTTATGCGCACCGGCTACTTGGTATTTTTCTTCTTAGAAGACTGAGAAAAGTGGTGTTTTGTCACAAAGCTACTTGGTTAAGATATATCTTGTTAGAATTACTCCATTTGCACTATACATTAGCTGCCTTATACTTTATGCGGAGAGTTAAAGCATAAATTGTGTGAAACAGAGGATGTCATTGGATGGGATTGAGTAAGTTTATTTACTGATCTAGCGGAATTTGGTAGGCATTTCTTGTAGGGATATGCGCACTAAATGAGCCCACTATAATATATTTTCCGAGTTTGTGCTTACAGAGCATTTATTTGTTACGTAGGACATGATAGCCAGTGCACTGCTACCCAAAATATTTCTTAGTATGGCTTATATTTTTCAGTATTATCAATGGAATGATTGCCTGAGTTAGAGTTAGATAGTGGTGCATAATTGATAGAGGTCTTTTCCTTCAAATAATCTTGCAACGAATTCCTTATGATTATCGTTGCTTGTCTTAAATGACTTTGAATCATGTAACAATGGTTTTTCTAATTGATCATCTGATGTGTATGATGTTGCTTTCCCTTTCCGGTTGTATGCAGAAGCGCCACAACAAGTGTAAGATTGCTACTTTTTCCTCAATATTGCATGCAGGACTTAAGTCAGCATGGTTATATGTAGCTAGAATGATAGTTTCTTGGTGCAAAGGTTGAAGAGTTGCCAAGGTATATGTACTTCTTGGTTCTACAAAATTTCTTATGCAAAGGGAAGAGATATATTATATTTACTAAGGAGAGGATGTGCTTTGATATGAGAAATTGAGTTGTGACACATTTTTTTTTAAGTATAATATGCTACTTTCTGACATATTGGGCATAGATGATGTATGACCTGCAATTATTTTATCATTGAGTGACATTTTTTTGTAGATGAACCATGGTATACAAAGTTAGGGTTTGTAGTAGGTAATTATATTGCAGGAACACAAAGGTTTTTGCGACATAATTTATATACTTTCTTGTGAATTTGATGAACATAAGCATTGTTGTTGCTTGGACATAGATTAGAGTCTTCATGCTTTAAAATGTCTATGGTGAGACTACTTTGATTTTGTTGTTATTTATATTATGTAGAGACATAGTGTTTGTAGGGAAGGCATTAACTCATTGAGAAAGTTGTAGTGTGTTGGATGATTCATTAGGTTTTTGCATAAACTTTGATATTGATTGATAAGTGTTGTTGATGAGTTTGAACTATGAGTTTGGTCATTGAACAAAGAATATGGCCTATTAATTGAGCTAGGATTTGATTGAGTATTTGTTGCAGAGAGGATTGTGTAATGTTGTTTTGTTGTTGATTGTTAAGGATGTCTTGATCATTATATTTTAAAATTTGTTATCACTAAGTATTGCATATTGATGTTGATGAATAAGCTATCCTGGCGAGGCTTTATTGGCTAGATATCACTAGGGTTTTTTATTGGATGCATAGGTTACTAAGATTGTTTATAAATAAAATAAATGGTTAAGTATTATGAGGTATCATTAGATGGTTTATTATTGCAGAGGAAGTTTTTTTTGTAGCGGTTAGATGTGTATTTAGTTATTGAGATGGATCGAAGATTTGTTGCAGAGAGGTTTTTGTTGAGAAAAATGGTATATTTGGGTCCAATTTGAAAATTGGATGAAAAGTGGCCTATAGGGTTTGTGATTGAGTCACGTGGATCTACCGTGAAAGATTTTTAAATGTGGTCCACAAATGAATTGAGGGTTTGAGTCTTCAGTGAGGGAGTGGTAGCTTCCATCCAATGGTTTCCGATAAATGTTTCCAGGGAGTAGTAGCTTCCTTCCATTTAGAGTTGGAGAAACAAAAGGATTTGGTAGCCTCCAAAAGGTAGGAGCCTATGCATTGGTAAGAATATGCACCAGTGCAAGATGTAATGAAATATTTTCTCTATAATAAGAAGACAAAGAAAACAACATGTTGGTTTTTTCTAGTTGGGTTTTCCACCTAAAAATTCAGTGTTCCTATGTGTTGATGTGATGCTGTGTTGCATTCTTATGGTTTACATGTTCTTATGTTGAATTTTTCTACACATGCCTAGATATTCTACATACTCTATTGTTAATGAAATGATGGCTTAAGATAACATTGAAAATAAAAAACACGAGTAAGTAAAATTTGATCTGGCATGAAAGATTTATTCACCCTGCCACCACCCCCCCCCCCCTCCCCCCCAACCCCTCCTCTCAGTATTTCTAACAATTGGTATCAAAGCCAAGTTCTCTTTAGGGAAGCTTACTCACTTGATAGTAGATCGAGACCATGGAAAATAAGCACATAGGAAGGCATTTGAAAGGAAGAATTCAATCTAGGAAAACGATGACAATGAAAGTAATGTATCACATATAGTGGTAGTATCTGCAATTATTGATCAAAGACAATAAATATATGAGGAAGTCAAGTGAGATATGCTTATATTCAATAATAAAAATTATCAATACTGGAAAGAAAGAATGAAATATAGGATAATATATCCTAGATCTGTTGTTTGACATTTTTGTATATAATGTTTATATTGAAACTCCCCCATCAAATCAAGAACTATAGAATAATGGTCAGGAATTGAATGAAATATTTTGTAGCTTACATGATTCATAACTTGAGGAAATTATGCACTATGAAACCACAAAAGAGGTATATGATAATCTCCAGGCCATCCATGAAGGAGAGGGAAAAATAGTAACAAAATAAGTTTGTTTATTAGGTAAACCAATAGGTATTCCTTCTTTTTAAACATTCAATGTATCTGAAGAAGAAACTTGTATCCTATCAGAAGATGAGTGTGGCCATGAAGAAACATTCATCATATCTGATGGAGTTACAAATTTAAAAGAAGAGAGATTAGAGGAATTATTTAAACTTAGAAGAAAACTTGTTTCTCCCTTGAAAATGATTGATATTCTCAAGGTTAAGTTGTAGGTATATTAAAACAAGGATCATGATGAATCAATAAGCATTGTAACAATAATTGAACAACTTAACAAAAGGAAACAATATTGTGAAGGTCTTGAAGCTGAAATCATCTCTCTGAAATCTGATCTGGAAAAGTCAAATAAATGAAATGAGGAGCTCTTTCAAGTATTTTAAAAATAATAAAATGGACTTAAGGAATAATGATAAAGTTAATAACATAGTTGGAAAATACAAGAAGAGAAAAAGAGGTTGAGGTAATCTCATTAAAAGGTAAATTAGCAGAAAAGGACAAACACTTAAGATTTAAATATAGTACCAAGATATTGGAAAACCTTCTTAATAGTTAAAGGTCTCCATCCATCAAATTAGTCCTTGTATTTCATGAAACTGTGAAGGGAGAATCTAGCTCACAAGATTGTGTAGGAAGTTTTGATGGACATAGAAAATTCTGAAAATAATGGTAAAGAATTAAGAAGGTAGCTAAATCAACAACCAAGAAAAGTGATTTTTCATAGGAAATCATTTTCTCCCATGAGGATGGAAGAAATAACAATCCATTCTCTCTCTTGATCAATGATATTTAATGTTTTATTTGTCATGACTTTGGACACATTGCAACCGATTGTAGAAGAATATTGTTTAGACCTCAAGCAAAACGTCTCTCCACAAGAAGATCATCAATTCCCAGGTACTCAAGTTTCTTTAAAAGGTATTGTTTTACATGCAATTTATTTGTTCATAAATTTATTGATTGCAGAAACACGAAGAAAAAATACTATGATTCTCTTGCCCCCTTCTCTCATCACATAAGGTGCTATACATGCAATACATTTGGACATGTAGCAAAAGAATGCATGACCAAGTCATTGAATCCATTCAGATATTTCAAAAAACAAGTAGAACCTGTCCAATACAAGCATATGTACAAGAATAAATCTATTGAGAGACTTGAAGAATATGCATCTATCAATATTCATCATATCAAGAAAAAGGAGGTGTAACAAGTGAAGTGTGGCATGTTTCTTTTCACATCAGAAGAAGAAGATCAACGATTCATAAACAGTGGATGCTCTCATCACATGTCTAGAAATAAGAGAATATATACCTCTCTAAAGAAATAAAAGTGTGGTGAAGTAATTCTTAGAAACAGTGCACTGACAAAAGCACTAGGAAAAGGTAAAGTTGATCTTGATGTTGAAAATGTAGTAGTAGTTAATGTATTGTTGGTTGAAGGGATAAAGAAAAACTTTCCGAGTGTGGGTCAAATAACTGATAAAGGGAATGTAATTATATTTACCTCAATAGGATGCAAAATTATAGAGGAAGACACTAGAAAATTAATAGTAAAATGAATATGAAAATTAATAGCAGTCTATTGTACCCGATGCATATTTCTAAAATGAATGCAAGAGTGACTGTGAAGCAGATGATAGCTTGATGGCAATCAGGTCCATGAGATCAATTTTTTCAAAATAGGTGCATGATATAAAGGGGATATATGCATGTATGTTATTTCATTAATTCAAATTTAAGGATGACCCCATGTGCTGCTAGATTATACCTTTTCTTTTGTTGTAGATGATTTATGCTACTAATTTTGTATCTGCCAAGGAAATTGTGTTAAGGAGAAAATTACACATGTTCAAGGGGAGAATCTCATATGGATTTAGTATTTTAGTGTTTCATTGTTGGCATTATGGACCCTTGCTAGCAAAAAGGGGAAGGCATTTATCTAACATTGGTTTATTGCTCATATCTAGATGTTGCTTGAAATTGTGTTTGAAAGTTCATAAGTTGTTGATGGTGCCTCATTGTTGAATTCTATATTGTTGCTATTGTATAGATCAATTTTCTTATATTTCTTCCCTAATGTTGTTGATTGGAATGGAGGATATACATCTTGTTGTCACTATTTTATGTTATAGATGGTGGTTTCTAGTTCATTGTTGGATATCTTGTTGATCAGTCTTATTTTCCACTATGCCTTGTGAAGTTTATAGGTGTTGCAAGAGGGCTTCATTGAGATTACCTTTATAACCCTATTTTCCAGTCCATTATAGTGAGAGAAACCTGATATCAACTTGCCACAATTGTTTGGCTAAAATGCATACCTTTTCACCCTTTCTTTTACTTATGTGAGATTCATCTCATAATAAAGGGTGAAATTACATAAATGAGCAATTTCTCAAAATTATTTTTCCAAAATATTATAATTATGAGATAATAATTATTTCATAATGGATATAATTGAGAAAAATCTCATAATTGTGAAAAATGTTTCTAGAGTTTCCCATTCCCAAGGAGATCAACTTGACCCACTTGTGTATGAGTTGGATAGGGGTCCATTATTGTAGAATTTTACTAACTTCTCAAGCCCCTAGGTGTTTAGATACATTCTCCTGAATGATAGAATGAGCCTATATAATCTCACCAAGAGAAAATGGTAGAGTGGGGAGTGTGGTAGTGTATTTTCCGCATGGGTGTACGAAATACACTTCATTAGCAAGCTGGTTGCTACCTGCACAAGGTCACAAATAAAAATGATTGTCTATTAATAGTGGAACATATATGACATAATGTAAAATAAGTTTGAGGGACAACTAAGCATACAACACTAAGAAAAAAACAAAACACAATATGAAAAACACAAAATATCGATGGAGTAAACAACCTAATAACACAAGTGGATAATTCTCCCTTTCTTAGGTGCTGGTGGTAAAAACGATACAATGATAAACACTTGAAAAGGGTCCTTTGAGCTATGGAGCTAAAATACCCAAAACAAGGAGGTCTCCTTCCCTCGAGTTCCTGCAAGTGTCTCTTCCCTCTCTTAAAGGATGGTAGATCAAGATCAAATGGTGGACCTCTCTCTCTTAGACTGAGATGTTGGTTGCAAAAAATATGAGTCCTTCCAATCCCTCTGCTACCGGACTATGCAAGCTGGTTTTCTATGAAGAAATTTGGCCAACATAACAATGTGTCTCCAAATCTTCTTCCAAAGGTTGGTTTATATAGACATTTTTTGAATTCCTCCCCCTTTCTCTTGGCCCAAGATGTATAGTGACACAAGAGTGGAGGAGGGATTCCTTTGTTTGTTGCATTTAAGCCTTAAGGTGGCTCAAAGTCGACTATCCTTGGAATTACTAAGTGGAGAATCTTCCTAACAAAGTGTGCCAAGTGGTCTCGGATGGTTACATTTCGCCATCCTTAGAACCACGTGGCTATCGAAGGAATAGTCGTGTAAAATCCCTTTGTTGCCAGTGCGTTGTTCATTAAATTGTCCCTCAAACTTAGGAAAAATTAAATTTTGGTCTGCTCTAATGTATTCCTTCTCTGAAAATATTCATTGGTACCTTATGCTTGACATTTTAAATGTCTTTTTCCTCTACGATTTTCTGGTGTTAACAGTTCCCCCCTAATGTATAAGGTCTAGGAAGAGTTGTATAGTCGAAATACATTATGTTTTAATTTCTGTGTGATCCTTTTGAGAGAGAGAGAGAGAGTAACTTGCTTTGGAACTGAGTTGGGAGACCCCTTTTCTTAAGTAAAAAAGACACCATATTCTATAGGAAACCTGCAAGAGATAAAATAAGAATAATTCTACGAGGCAGGCATGTCCCATGCTCGTGATGTTTGACTAGTTAATATAATCTGACAAATACTGGTTGTGTCATGTCATGTTTTGTAGCTGGTGACCTGCTGTTGGTTGATGACGATGGTTGGTGATGCCCTCGGGGGTGTTTTTATTTGACAAAAAGGCATAATGTGGTACCCACATGCATGTCATATTTGGAGAAAGTGCTTAATGGATACATGGGTATTTAACTGTTGGGGACCTTCCTGTGTAAGCATGGTTGAAAGAGATGCTTATTGATATATAGGTCTTTGACGAATTTTAACAGAGTGAAACAATTATGAATTACGATGATGAACCCTTAGCTAAAATGAGAGGGGGGGTGGTGAATTAGTTTAGTAAATTCAAGGAAATTTAAAACTCTTTTCATTAAACTTATTTACACCTCCATTTCATAAGCAACTTAATATATAATGAATCAACAAACTTAATGTGTGCACAACAAGTAATAAGCATATTAAAAACAATAGATCAACACATAATCATCATGCACATAGACAACATAAACAAGTGGAAACCCATAAGGGATAAAACCACATCTTATTATTGTTGTGATGCAAAGGCAAGCTCCAAATCCCTCTCAAAATTGATTTTCTATAGGCTCCAACCTACAGGAGTCTACTGCCTCAATTTCTGCAGGCTACAACTTGCAAGGAAGCTCCAACTCTCATCTATTTTCTGCAGGCTACAACCCACAGGAGGCTCCTACCTCAACTAGCTACAACTGGCCATTTAGCAAGCTCCAACTCGAAATGGAAGCACCAAATCCCATGTATTTTCTACAGGCTACAACCCACAAGAGGCTCCTACCTCAACCAGCTACAGCTGGACATATATCAAGCTACAACTTGATATGGAAGCTCCAACTCCCTCACACTACAATAAAAATCATATGTTTATCTACTTGGATATCAGATTTGTTTTACTCCTTCACTACTACCTTTTTAGCCTACATTTCTACTTCATATCAGCTCTTGTTGTGCACAACATATCTATCAGCTCTCTATGATTGTTCCGCTCTCTAACCTATCTATGCACATTACAATAACATCATTTATAGAGATAAATTCATGGTTGTTTGCATTCTTTATGGGAATATGAAGTGAATAGGCATGACTCTTTGCCTTCCACCCACTCAACATATTCCGGATGTTACAACAATATATACATTTATTTCAATATCAAATGGAATTTTTATTTGCCTTGGAGACTTGCCTTTGCATCACAAACAATATAAAATATATCAATAAATTTACATTCATACAAAATGTTTCAACTCAGCCCTTTCATGTTCTTAGCTTTGTTGTGCATTTGTCCTCTTCTTCTTGTTGTCCCTTTGACTTTTATGTTTCTGCTGTTATATTCTAACTATGTTGCATAATCGCCTTTTTTCCCAACTCGACCCATGATGCCCATGTTTCAAAGAGTATAACATAACGAATTTTTTCCTGAATCTTCCTATTATATCTATTAACTGCATCGTTCAATATTCTCTGCTCTTCCCTTTATATCGGGTCAGTTACTTGAGTCTGTCTCCACATTCAGAATTTTGTTTGATAAAAAGCCGCAGCCGCATAGCACCTCTGCATGAGTGTCGGGTCTTTTTCACTCGAGTCTACTCATGCATTTATACTTTTATTTATAAACTGGTGTAACCACATAGAACCCTAGACATGAAATATATTAAAAAGGAAATCTGTACGATATCGCGTCTGGTCACTTATCACATTTCAACGTTCCATAGGTTTTACATTATAATCCTCCTTTTCCCCCTCCGATGCGATTTAATAAATGAAATGCTTTACATCCGGATTTGAGATCCTTCGGAGTTCACCTTTGAAACGACATCGCATCCAGGCTCTTTATCGCACTTTGCATTTCGACGATTCAACATGGTTCATGGGTGCTATCCCTTCTGAGTTTGCGATGTGCGATATGCAATTGGGTCCCACAACCAGACTTGAAATCCTTTATATTTTAGCTTTGAAGCATATTTCATCCGCTCCTCATATCGCATCTCACACTTCGGCGTTTCCACATGATTATTGACCACTTATCCTCCTGATCTTGTGATTTGCAATATGCGATTGGGTCCCACACTAGATTTTAAATCCTTTATTCTTTGGCTTTGTAATTCCACCGCGTCAGCTCCTCATATTGCATCTCACACTTCAACATTTTAACATGATTCTTGAGCACATATCCTCTTGAGCTTGTGATTTTCGATATGCGATTAGGTCCCATGCTAGACTTTAAATTATTTATTCTTTGGATTTGTAATTCCATCGCATCTTGCACTTCGAAATTTTAAACATGATTCTTCAACGCTTATCCTCCTGAGCTTGCGATGTGTGATATGCGGGCTAGGTCCATGTCATCTCCACGTCATCATGCCATGTAACCTTGCCACATCACTTCCACGTCACCTTTCCACATCATCATAAATTAATTGCGATTTGTGAGTTCAGGGCCACGTCATCTGCCACATTTGGTTGCCACATCACTTGCCACGTTAGCTACCACCTCATCCTGTCATGTCATCTCCCACACTTTGCATTTTGCAATTTCTGTGTCTTTGTTGTTTTGCAATACTCCTTCCACTGTGATTGCGATATGTGATTTCTCTCCGTAGAACATTGTTCTGAAATGTGTATTTGCATGGCTCAACCCACACATTCACTCCTTCACGCCTTTGCTTATTTGGTTGTGCTCGTTCATTTATTCTTTGCTGCACGTAGAATACCTGACTCGTTCATGATCTTATTTGGTTGCGCTCATTCATTTCTTTTTTGCTGCATGTAGAACACCCGACTCATTCACGATCTTCGTGAATAGCCCAACTTGACCCTACACTACACAATTTTCTTCTTTGCTGCATGACGTTGTCTTTTGCCTCTTTTGCAGCTCCTTGCTTCTTTGTTGCCCCTTTGCCTTAAGTAATAATTCTAAAGTTGCTCCATGCCTCTTTGTTGCTCTTCTTTTCTCCTTTGCCTTAGATAATGATTCTAATGATGTTCCTTGCCTCTTTGCTGCTCATATGCCTTAGATTATACTTCTGATGCTTATTGAGATCTTTCGGTGAAAATCACATCAAAACAGATTTGGTCGACGCGTTTCGAACCAGCCAGTGTGGTTCATCATCAGGACAAGATGAAGAATCTGATCAAGAAACCCCTTTAAATAGAAAGTAAAGCTCTCACTAGCCATTTGTAAAATAACGACTAGTTTGACTCAAATTATAATAATAGTTCAAATAAAAAAAAATTAAAAAAAAATCAATAAAAAGATCAAAAGCTTAAAGTTTATAATTAGGATTCTTATATAATTTTATTTATTTTAATAAAAATAATACCTAATTTTATCTATATATATATATTTTTTGATATATATAAATATATATAAATAATTATTTATTTGTTTTATGTTATATATATATATATATATATATATATTATTAATAATAATTAATTGTTATGTGATTCAAATCTTATAAATAGTTATCTTTTTGATAATTAATCTTAAAAAATAAATACATAAATAGGCAAAAGTTTCAATAAAATAAATAAATAAATAAAAATAAAATAAAAAATTAATTAATTAATTAAATAAATAGAAAAAATAAAGATCAAAATAAAATACATTGTGGGACCCCTTACATTGGTGAAACTGGTCGATGAATTAGTCAAAGAATTCAGGAACATGTCGCTGACTTGAAGCATAGTAGATCACGCTCCTCTACGCTAGCGGAGCATGCTGAGAAGACAAATCATCACATTTGCATAGAAGATGCTGAGGTTATTGCGAGGATTGACAATTTCTACCACCGCAAGTTGAGAGAAGCCTTGGAAATTGAAAAAAGGTCGGTTAACCTAAACAGAGATGATGGGTGGATGATTAACAGATGCTGGATTCCTGCCCTTCATTCCTAATTTTTTTTTAAAATAAATTTAAAATAAATTTAAAATTATTAATTGTACATTTTTATTCTTATTTATTTATTTATTTTATTATTATTATTATTATTTTTTCAATTAAAATTTGATTTACTTATTTTATTTTATTTTGATCTTTATTTTTTCTATTTATTTATTTATTTAATTAATTAATTTATTTTTTATTTTATTAAAACTTTTGCTTATTTATGTATTTATTTTTTAAGATTAATTATAAAAAAGATAACTATTTATAAAATTTGAATCACATAACAATTTTTTTTTTTTTTTTTCTAAGTAAAACTATTCTATTAACAGAAAAAAATATTTATAGTAGGCCAGAGCTTGAACATTGCCCTATGCAGTGGCATTTGAACAAAAACTCCTGAGGAACACTGCCCTGTAGTAGGGAAACTAATGACAAAACAGTATTCACGAAAAAATCCCTCGCAGGGGAGATATAAACACCAGTTTTTGGATCACAAAGCTGATA